>CM076577.1:754110477-754631021 GCA_034641835.2 Pinus albicaulis
CTCCTTTTTCTCCCACTCCTGCTTACCTCAATGTTTCCCATCCTAACCCTTATCCTTACCCACAGCCTGGTGTCCCAGCTCCTCCAGCATTTGGACCTCTCACCCCCTTGCCTTCTCAACCCCCGCCGCAACACTTACTACCCCCTCCAGAGCAAGTATTTGCACACCAGGGCGCGACCAATTCTCTTCCCTCTCAAAGAAAGAGGAAAGGCAATCAATCTGCCCCTGGTAATCGTGGATCCAACCCTTTGAGTATTGATCCTAACACTGCCAACAAACCACATGGCTCTCAGCCCAAGCCAGACAGGCCGCTTCGCACCAATAAGCCCTGTTCATGTTGCGGTGTTTATGGACATTACACTCACGATTGTCCCCTATTACCACAGATGCGGCAGATGTGGGAGTCTCAGGCCACCATACGGGGACAACATTCCTCCCCTACTATCCCTCCAGATCCAGCTACTTCTCAACCCGCTGTGTTTACCGATCCTTTCCCTCAACAAGGATTCGTGGCCACTCAACCTTCCCCTTTTGGTTCCTCCGATTACCAGATTCTCATGATGGCTGCTGACCAACCTCTCACCGTCGACCTTAACCTTCAAACTCGGTCTTGTCAGTACTCCACGCCTCCCATTCCGTCTGTCTCCGAGTCCCCATCTTCAGGTCCTATAGAGCCTCTGTCGACACCCAATGGTCCCTTGAAAATCCCTCCGCCCAAAGCTGAGGTTCATACCAAGATTCCTAAGGGCCCATTACGCCGAAATGCTACCTCTGGTTGGGATGCCCATTCATATATCATAGTAGATGATCTGGAGCAATATCCTGCCGCCGTTTCAACACTAGAACTCCTCTAGTCGTGTCCTTCCCAAAAGAAGGCTCTACTATCTGCAGTAGGCTCTGTAGATCCAGCTGATGACTAATTGATTGTTTTCGATGCCCGTCAATCAGACCATCCCCCCTACCTGCTTCTGTTGCTTTCCAAATCCCAGTCAAAATCCGAAATGCCAACGTCGCTCGGTGTATCATTGATGAGGGGGCATCTACCTGTGTGATGTTTGCTTCGGTTTGGAAACAACTCGGATCTCCTGAGCTGGCCCCTTCCACAATCACCCTCCGTGCGTGGGATGGCCATGCCTCCCAGCCCATTGGCCTATTCCGCAACTGTCCTATCACGTTTGCGGGTAAGACTGTTTGTGTCGACGTTGAATTTATCGACGCACCTCTTGACTATAACATTCTTTTGGGGCGTAGTTACACCTATGCCATGTCTGCCATCCCATCCGCAGTCCACCGCAAGATGTTTTTCGCTCATAATGGAAAGATTGTCAACGTTGTCCAGTTGACTTACCATGAACCAAAATCTCAGACCTCCCCTGAGTCCACCATCTCTGTTGTCACCAATAAGCCAACCGTCGATTCTTTGACCAGTGTTTCCCCCATCGTCTATAAAGACTCCTCCTTGCTTGGAACCTTTTTGGACCCTCCTCCTATATATGATCCTAGCTTGGCAAACGTTTGCATGATGCAATCATCTTGGGCTGACCATACGGAGCCCAATTTGGCTAGTCAGCAACCTCAACCTCAACCAACTCCTAGCCCTTCGCCCCCTCTAGCCAGCCTTCTTCCTTCTGAACCTTCTTCTACACACAATCCTCCTGGGTCGATTCCACCCGATATCAACCCCCTTGGCACCATTCCTCCTGGCCATTTCCATGCTGGTCAGATACCTTTCCTGTCTCCCCCTCCTGGAGCTTATTCGGTCCCTATCTTGGCCACCCTGTCCCTCCCCAACTTGACCCTGGGTATACCCGTCTGGTATCTTGACCCTCTAGCCACTACCCTACTGGGTCAACCTAAACCATATATCACTTTGACCCTGGTTCAACCCATCCCCATGACTTCTCTCGTTGCAACGGTACCTCAGTCACCTCAACAGGAACCACCTCCTGTTGCGACCGCTTCGAGTAAGAATGGCAAAGCTCGCTGGGGGGCATCAAAGGACAAGCCTACCCCGACAAACCCTTCCCCTCCTCAGCCTCCTAAGCATACCATCCAGTGTTCTTTGTGTGATGTTGTTGGTCACACCACCCATACCTGTCCTGAATTACCGCATATCAAGACCATGGTTAATGAATCGTTTCCAGAATCAGACATCCCAGAGGTCTATGTCACCATACCGGATTCCATCCTGAAACTTAAACACTTGCGCACCAATCACCCTTGTTCTTTGTGCAATTTCCATGGACACTATACCCACCTCTGCCCCCGCCTTGACGAGTATCGTTCCTCTTTAGCTGCATACCGCAAATTCAAAGCCACGCTTCACCATAGACCTTCTTCACTCACTCCAGATGACCTGTCTACCCCCATTAACATTTCCCATCCTGATATTGAAATGACAAAAACTTTAGCCACCATTTCTTACCTTTCCTCATCACCGCGATTCCCGGCCACCAACCCCTTAGTACCTTCCCTCGACATTTTGCCTGATCACTCAACTGCTCACTCTGTCACCTCACATGACATCGCACATGTGAGCCCTTCCCATCACAATCAAGAGTCTCATATTTATACCTCATCAGGTCAACCTCTTCCATCCACTCTTCCCCTCTTCCATTCCGATGAAGACATCATGGAAGCCATGACCAACCCTGATTTTCCGTGGGACGATATGCACCATCGTGCATATGACCAATATGCTGTCGAATCTAAATACTTCATCCCCGATAAGGTCGATTGGTTTAAAAATCCCATTCCTGCACCTGACACTTTCGAAGAAGTTAATATGGCCAATATCTCCCCTACCATAAAAATAGACATCTCTGTTAAACTAGGAATCGAAGAACATATCACCATGGGCGCCAAATGCACTCCGGAAGAAATTGAAGCCTACACTAAACTCTTCAAAGAATTCCGCGATATATTCGCCTGGTCCTATTCAGAAATGCCTGGACTCGATCCCGCCATCGTCGAACATCATATCGACACATGGCCTGATGCCACTCCAGACCGTCAAAAGTTGAGACCCATTCATCCCTCCAGACGTGAAGCCATCAAAGCTGAGATCGATAAGCTCAGGCAAGCTGGTTTCATTTATCCCATTGAGTACACCACTTGGTTGTCCAACCCTATTCCCGTCCTCAAAAAACAAGGCACTATTCGAGTCTGCACTGACTTTCACGATTTGAACAAAGCTTGTCCCAAAGACAACTTCCCCACACCATTTATTGACCAAATCATTGATGAGTGTGCGGGGAACGAGATGCTATCCTTTATGGATGGTTTCTCCGGATACAACCAAATCGTTATCCGTCGTGCTGATCAACTTAAAACCGCGTTCATTAATCCGTGGGGCACTTTTTCTTACCAAGTCATGCCATTTGGCCTTAAAAACGCCGACACCACTTTTTAACGAGCCATGTATTATTTGTCCCATGACTTAGCTCATATTATCCTTGCCTATTTAGATGACCTCACTGCCTGTTCTAAACATCAGGTGCAGCACCTCCATGATCTGCGTACCATTTTTCTCCAATTTCGCAAGTATAATATTCGCCTTAACCCATTAAAATGTGTCTTTTGCGTTCCCGCTGGTCGTCTCCTCGGCTTCATAATATCTAAAGACGGGATAAATCTCGATCCTTTGAAGGTTAAAGCCATTCTTTAACTTCCTATTCCTTGTACCTTACGCCAGCTTCAAAATATCCAAGGTAAAGCTAATTTTCTTTGCCGATTCGTGCCTGACTATGCCACTGCCGCACATGGCTTCCTTAGACTCCTTCGATCTCACACCCCCTTTGTTTGGGATACCTACGCTCAAGAGTCTTTTGATTCCCTCAAGCATGCTCTCACATCTGCTCCGTTGATCCGTCCTCCTGACTTTGATCGGGACTTCATCCTCTATATCTCCGCTTCCACCTATTCGGTTTCCAGTGTCCTTATCCAGGAAGATGATAACGGTGTTGAACATGTGATCTATTATGTTAGTAAGAACCTTGCTGGTCCCCCTGTGTCCTATTCAAATGAAGAGAAATTAGCGCTAGCTGTCGTGTTCTCGGTCCAAAAACTACGTCATTATATCCTCATGCATTCCACCAAGGTTGTGACTAATTCCAACCCCATGGCTTTCCTATTGAGTCGACGCATCCTCAGTGGGAAATACGCTCGTTGGGTCGTTATCCTCCAAGAATTTGACCTTGAATTTGTCACCCCAAAAACCAAGAAAGGTTTAGCCCTCGCTGAACTCATTTCTGATCTACTTACCAGAATGCAAGACACTCCAATTAATGATGCTCTTCCCGATGAAAATTTATTCGCCATCACCACCGATGATCCTTGGTACGGTGACATCCTTCACTACTTGCGAACCCAAAAATTTTCCCTTCATCTTGATCGTGATGCTCGACGACTTATTCGACACTAAGCCCCTTGCTACCTTCTGATCGGTGACGACCTTTATCGTCGCGGAATAGATACTGTCCTTCTTCGTTACCTCACACATGTTGAAGTCGAGCAAGTCCTTAATGCCTGTCATAGCGACACTTATGGCGTCCACCTCTCCGGCCTCGCCACCGCCCAAAAAATTATGCGCACTGGGTATTTTTGGCCCTCTCTCTTCAACGATTGCATTGAAGCAGTCAAACACTGTTCCAATTGCCAACATTTCGCCCCTAAAGCACGATCTCCCCCCGATCCCCTCCATCCCGTCGTCACAGCTGGACCTTTCTGTAAATGGGCCATCGACTTCATGGAATGTCGACCTCCATCTGCTAGTAACCACAAATATATCATTGTGGCGGTTGACTATTTCACAAAATGGGTCGAAGCTATGCCAACATTCAACAATACGACAGCCATCGCCGCCCTCTTTTTCTTCAACCACGTCATTGCTCGATTTAGAGTTCCAAAACAATTGGTCTCTGACCATGGCCGACATTTTGAAGATGAGATTTGGCATGAGCTATCCTCACTATTGGGTTTTGAGCATCAATATTCATCCTCCTATTACCCCCAAGGGAATGACCAAGTTGAAGCAGTCAACAAAATTCTTAAGACCATGCTTCAACGAACGGTGAATAAGCACAAAACCAATTGGCATCTTATGCTCTTCCCTGCTTTGTGGGCTTACTGTACTTCTGTTAAAACAACCACCGGTTTCACTCCTTTCCACCTTGTCTTTGGCGAGGAGGCAGTCTTACCAATCGAGTGTGAAATTCCTTCCCTTCATTTGGACGTCGAACTTCTCCCTGATACCCAACCTCTAGAACAACGAATTATCATGCTTGAGCGCGCCTATGAAGATCGTCATGTTGCATTGAAAACTCTTGAAGCGGCCAAAAAAGTGCACCAAAGCTCAGTATGACCGAAAAGTACACCCTCGCACCTTTCATGAAGGTGACCTTGTTCTAGTATACGACCAGGCCCACGATACCCTCGGTCATGGGAAGTTTGACTCATTATGGCTAGGTCCTTACATCATCAGTAAAGATCTTGGGAAGGGGGCATATCTTTTAGAGGACTTTGAAGGCCACCCCCTTCCTAATCCTCGCAACGCACTCTATCTTAAGAAATATTACCCTTAGCATTTCCCGCTCGAAATGCATGTTTTATTTTCTTGTAGATAGCCAACATATGTTTGTTTTCATCATTCATTACTTCACTAGGACACATGTTGTCCACGAAGTCTTCCTTCCCCTCTCCTCCAAATCGGATTTCCTCACTTACAACACTTTTCCTTGGGGCACCGCTTGGCCTACATATTTATTTTTGTTTGTGTCGATTTTCGTCATGAGATACCATTTTGTACTCATGTTTTTAGGGTCCCCTTTGGACCTTTCATCATTTCATCATCATCATTAATGTTCGTCTATTAAGTCACTCTACTATTTTCTCTCGTGCCTGAGTTGGAGATCCCTTATTGCCTCACCTATGGCGGACCTCCTTCTGACGACATCAACTCATTCACTCCAGAAGCCAGGTCTAGAGGGTGGTGTACCTTGGTTCGAGCTCTGTTCAACATGATCACGATTTGTATACTTGGTGGTCCAGTGATGCAGCATCAGCTATTGGTGATTCCCGGGTATGTGTGAGATGTCTCAACCCTCATGAGGGGGTGGCCCTGCCGGTAGCCCCCCACATGCCCGGATGACTTCTTCATTTCAGCCTTTGATGCAACTCCCTCCATTTGATGATGTCAGCCTCAGCCCCTTGCACCGCCTTTTCGTTTTGCATGTATCAGTCAGATTTTGTGAGCCCTTCCCCGTATATAGGGGGGCATCTGGGTTGTATTTGTATCTCATTTACTAAAATATTATTGTATAAGTCCTGACGATTATTCCAGGAACATGTATGTGGGATTAATTATTCTATTTTCTTGGCTCGTATTTATGTCAGCATGTACTTTATAGTTCAGTTCCTTGTTTACTGGACATACTATTCTTTTGTAGTTTGTCTCGGCGGGCATAGGTATGCCTCCCCCGCTGCCTTTAGCACAGGTACCACTTCATAAACTAGATACTTGTTGCATCTGTAAGTCTCATCTCCTCAGGGTCTAGTCCTTTAGCACATTAGACTACCTTACATTTCTCTCTCTGACTTCCCTCTCGATGTCTAGTGATTGAGTTCTTACAATGTACTTCGGTCATACGATTTGCTCCTAACACTCGTACGTTGGGGGGCAATCTGTTACACCATTTTTTGGTCATCTAACCTACTATCATTAGATGAACCCAAGTACACCATGTAAGACCAATTTTACCCTAACTAAAATTGCTTTCAGTATGTGAAATAACTTAGTAAAACACCTTTATTAAGTTGTTTATGGTCTAAACAGGAAACCCCAAAAGGAAATAATAAACAAATCTATATTTGTTTATATTTCCTAGTCATATTTAACCCAAAACAAGGAAATCAATTGAATAAATCCTTATTTATTTGATTATTTCCTAGGAATAAGTTATTTAAATCCTATTTAAATAATATTCCTAGTTAAATTTGACTAAATCATTTATAAATAATTAAATAAATCATTATTTATTTAATTATATTCCCACCATTTCCTTAAAATAGTAAATAAATCATTTATTTATTTATTATTTATAAATAAAGGAATTAACCCAAGTCAAAAATCATTTTCCCTCCAACAAATGTAATAAAATATTCCTAAAGGGTGGTTCTAGAATCTGATTAATAATATTTTATTCATGCACCAAGTTTCTAGATCACCCTAATATTTTGTTATAAATAGAAGGGTTTTCCCCATTCATTAGTCACCTTTTGTTGCCTAAATATCACTCTGGATCTATACACTTGGTCACATTTTCTCCATTTTTTGTCTTGTGAGCTCCCATTGAGTTCTATGTTTGTCTGGGTTTTCTACACCAACAAGAGAGAGAAATTCTAAATCTGAAGTGTTGAGGATTGTCAAGAACCCATCCCATTGAGGAGAACTGGAAAACACCTTTCTTGTTTTCCTCCCAGGTGCCCCCTTTCAATATAATATAAAAAATTCTTTCAAATACATCGTTCTTGTCTTGTCTATTGGATGCATGGAGCCACATTTTACTTTATCTGCTTAATGTCTTTTATGCTTAGATATGGATTTGTGCAACATTATTTGGATCACCTGATTGCAGATTTAAAGATATTTGGCAGCCATAATTGATGTTAGGGCTATTTGTTATGCGTAGCTAAAGTGGTCTTTTACGACGAAAGATTCATACTAACAATTGGCGACTCCACACGGGTTTTCTTTTGCGACCGCTGTGGTCTTTTATGACGAAAGATTCATACTAACAGTATTGGTATAGTTTTGTACAAAATTGTGGATATGATGTACATCCTCAATTAAACTTGTGATTCATTTCACATTGGAATCAATAGATTTAAGTGCTAAATTAAAATAATGAACAATTCAAGGTGTTCAAAATATTTGTGGATATTTTTCTTCCACAATCATGGAAAATTCCTTGCAAACAAGTGAATTATATGTAATAATTTTCACATGATAATCAACACCTACATATTTAATAACTTTAATGAATAACTCATTTTCAAGAAGATTGGTCCATTCAAGGAAGACACCATGAATTTGATGAGTGGATGGTGTGTTTCATCTATCCATATAGTAGAAACAATACTAACCCTATATTAGGGCCATGATGATTTAATAAGCTCTAGCATTTTATCCACCTCCTTCTTTCCTTAACCAACAATGTGGTCCTAATATTCTTTAAACAAGGAGGCACATACCCTTTTGGATCCCCTTGACCTAGATTTCGACACATATCAATAAAAAAAGTTGTTCATGCAACATTAAATGAGAAAGTGAGACATAAAAAAGAAAACCCAATGGCAAGATCGATCTCATCTCCCCTCTCTTGTTGAAATATCTTGTCCATTGGACTAGTTGTTGAGCTAGAGCTCAACACATATCAATAAACAAAGGTGTTCATGCAACATTAAATGAGAAAGTTGAGACATCAAAAATAAAATCCAATGGCAATATCGATCTCATCTCCCCTCTCTTGTTGAAATATCTTGTCGATTGGACTAGTTGTCATATTTTTTGTTGCTTGAACTCAACATTCCCACTCCCAAGTGAATAATTGTTGTACATTTTCCTCAATAATGGAAGAGGATCCCCATTCATGGTTTTCTTACATGATGTTGCCACCATATCCATGGCAACATTAGCCTCTCTCTAGTTCTCTTCATTAGGATGCCCTCACTCTTAGACATGCTCCAAGTCCACAAGGTGTGCCTAACAAGTGGACCTTAACTCTAAAGTAGGTGCTCTTAAATTAGCCATGGAAAAAACTACATGCCCAAAGAACATTCCCTCCTCCCTTTAACTTGGTCTAAGGTTGTTAATGTCTAGTAACATACTTCCACGATGGATATTTTTCTCTTTAGCCCATTGTCTTTCTACAACAATTTTTTTTTCAACATTTGAATCTCTTGTAGTAGTCCGACTTCCAACAGTGGAACACTATCAAAACATGATGAAAATGGAGGGGGAACAACAAAAATGGGGGAATTCCTCCCTTTCCTTTTCCCTTTTCCAGCTTCCCTTGATGATTGAGCTATGATTTCTATGAAATGAAAGAGAATATGGACTAATGTAGGAAAAATCTTGAAGACTCGTGGACAAATCCACTAACTCGACATTTGGAATCCCTTCTAACATTGAATAATAACCCTTATTTACATTCCAAAAACTCTTGGACCTCCTGTTGACCACTGAATTTGCACTTGAAAATTCGACACCCAAGGATATTTCAGAGCATTCCTACACATACATATCATTCAGAGTTCCAGATTTCATCAGGGCTTCTAAGCCCCTCTACACATACATATCATTCAGAGTTCCATATTTCATCAGGGCTTCTAAGCCCCTTTCTTCTTTATTTATTCATTTTCTACTCAAATTCCGTAGCACTGCGGGGATGTTGTAAATGAGATGCTAGCATGATGAATAAAACCACGTAACATTCCTAGGTAGCTTATGACTTTTCTATCAAATGAGTTCACTCTAGGGAATTTTCTTTCTTTCTTCCACTTAGTTAATTATTTGTGCTTTTCAACGCTCAATAATTAATTGAGTTTTTCCTCCCAGATATACCCTCAAAGCTAGAATGTGGCTTGATGGTAAGGCCTTAAGTGATTCCTAGCACCTAGAGTCAATTTATATTATCGTATTATATCACTTGTAAAAATTTCGGAATTTGATTAGGTCTAGGGGTCATTTTTTAATTGTTAAAAATTTCTTGTTGGACAAGATTTTTAATAATTTTTTTGTATAAATTGTAATAAGTGACGTCTAGAGAATTTTTAGGCGGTATGAGTAATCAAAATTAGACCTATACACATCAAATTTCTACTAAGACACACTTTGAGGGGTGAAAAATCACTTTTACCCCCAAAAAGCACACTTTTCCTAAGTCTAGGGGAAAATGTGGCAATAAATTACCCTGAAAATAAAAAATTGGAGAAAAATAAATATTCCCACATGCGAGAATGATGTTGAAAATCACCCAAGGAAAAATTCAGGTCAAAGGGAAAGTGGCGAATGAGTTGGCATCACACATCATCAAGAATTGAAGCACATGGGAAAAATCGACTTGTGGTCCAATTTTGGTGATACGACTCTCACATATGGCAGCTCAACTTCTTCTTTCGAGATTAATGTTTGGTTCAAAATTAATTGATGTATTTGGTGGAGATAAATTAGAATATATTCCCCCACTTATCTCCACATTTCCCACATACGTACGCATTATCTCTTTTCAACACCTACGCAACCTCTTCATGAAAGATATTCACAACAATTTCAAATCCACACTAGGAAATTCAGTTAGCATCTTGAGGAGGTGGCATACGTTGGTTCAAGTGGTTGAGAGATGAGTGGGAGTGTGTCTCCCATCTACTGATTCGAATTCACACATGGCAGTTCATATGGAGCTCGAATTTGTGCACATGGAGGAAAGAAGAAAACACTACTTGTTCTCATGCCACTTACAACAAATTGAGTTACACATGGAGCATCTCCCCCACACTTGGATTTTGATTTCATTGCGTTGAGATTGTCATTCTCCTCTTGTTATTTGATTTCACATTGGGATGTTTTCCAATTTCTCTATAAATTGAGCCATTGGGCTCTTATTGTATCATCTTTAGACGAGCTATTTTGCTTGGGGAAACTATACAATATTGTGTACTTACTTATTTTATATGCTAATAAAGTCAATACTTTGGGGGTTCATTTTTGATGTGATGTTGTTCTTTTATCTTTGAGGTAAATTTTTTCATTAGTGTTTTCATTCTCTACATTTCTTGAAGTTGAAATTATTAGCTCATTTATCATATTTGTGGGTTGATTTATGCAAGCTATCTTGTATCCATTTTTGGCCTAGAGAGATTCTCTAGAGTGACAGGCACTATAATTTTCTTGGTTGAACATCTATACTCTTCTCTCACTGCTCAATCTAGTCCGTTGTGATGCTAATGTGTCATTTAAGTTTGTAGAAGTTATTTTGTGTTGAACAGAAACTTTTGCGTGGGGTAAATTCTCAGTTGAATGAACTCACTCTCAAACTAAAGGTTGTAAGAACTCACATCAAACAAGCATTCTCTCAAGGGCTTATGCATTACATGTTTAAATAAGGAAAAAAGACTCTAAAGATGAGGTAGTATTAGACAATCATGTCTTCAAACAAAGTGCTACTTGTGATAAGTCAATGAATCTTTCCAAAATCCATAATCGTTAGCTTATGGCCAACTCAATTCACCTTATGGATCATGTGTTAAGCTTATTTGTTATTTCTATTTCTGTTTTATTTCTATTGTATAATTATATTATGATTGTGATATATTATCTTAACATTATTGTGTATTCAAACAAGGAATATATGTAAGAAACCAACACACACAACAAGACACATATATTTTACCATGCAGAACCCTACAACAAAAGGAGGCTTTTCTTGGATTCAAGGATTCTCATAACAATGCATATTACAAAGGGAATTTATCATAGAGTTCTATTCATATGTCAATGCCTCAAATGCCTAAGAAGAGATTGTTTCCTCTATGTTGATTTCAATGCTTCACACCCTTCTTCCATAATTCAACTAGGACTTAGAATTGGTGTTAAATAGTAAATTGTCATGGATATTCCACTGGAATAGATTGTTGCAACAAATATTGCAATATTCTAAAACATTTCATCATGTACTTTATTATGTTACATCTCCTATTTAATATTAATAACATAATTCTCAAAATTACAGAAATATTTGGAACTAAAATAAAAGAAATAAGCAAATAAAAAACCATCCACACAAATGAACACAATATGTGACCTTGGAAACCCAATACAAGAGAAAACCCATCTACAAGGTGAGGCATATGGTTTGCTCTTTTTTTTCTCAATTATGAAATTCAAGTATAAAGGAAGGATCACTTACAATGGAGTTAAAATGGACATTATAGCCTAAATGGTTGCTACAATCATCTATCCTCTTTATTATTATTCAATATCTCACTCCTAAATGCTCTACTTAATTGTGGAAAAATAAGAATACCAAAAGAAGGGAACCCCTTCCTTTCCTAGTGACCCAATATTTATCATAGCCTGATTATCATCTAGGGTTAGGGTCAAGGTTTCTTTGTGCCACAACCTTGAATTAGTGTTAGGGTTTTTGACCCTCTAGAATATTCCTTGAATTTGATACACAACTAGCCCCACATGTGTGTGTAATAGGGGTGGATGTGGCATGCACTTGATACCATGGTGGTCAAAAATATAGGTAAACTTGCATGAGGCATAACATTCACATACAAAATTTGTTTAAGGTGATTCTTGCATCATCAATTAGCTTACAATGTGTAGAATAACATTTGATGAGAGAGAAAAACTCATACAATGTAATTTAATGCCTCAAATAGTATCCATAATATTTTGGATCTCAGATCACCAAATTATGACTTGCCCTCAAAATGGGCCCTACAAGCCAATTCTTCTAAATTTTTCTCCCAAAAAGTACCAATATGGATGAAAAATTATATAATGACTATTATGGATCATACATCCCCATTCATGCAACTATTTGGTCCTTAAATTTTTTTACTAAATAAGGTGAGGAAAATTTTACTCTACCTTCTCCCTAGAGTACCATTTTGCCTTGCATGTAAGTTTTCCTTTCAATATTATCTACTTAATATCTACCTCTGACTGGTAGTTCTAAAATTATTTTACATAGCTATATATTATATCAACTATGCTTGATATTCTAGTGCTAAGTCCTCCATGATAGGCAAGACCTGCTCCTTAGTTTCCTAATCTAACATGGAAGGCTCATAGAAAATCAAATTTTCCACATTTACTACTATGTAAATTCACAAATATGAGGGTAACATGCGACTATAGGCATTATCTCTCACCTTATCCAATAATTCGAAAGGACCACATTACAAAGTCATGATCATCTCACTAGGACGCTGTAGCATTTCTTTGTTCATATGCAACCAAACCCTATCTCAATTTTACATTAATCATGTTGAGCCATGTACTTTTCTAGTGACACATTCAATGTATCATAACTTGAAATGGATCTACTAATTCTTTCAACAATTTTCTTCTTCTTTTAATGCATATCCTATGATGCGTTCCATCAATTGTCATTGTTATCCATATACAAAATCCAAGTGTGAAGGTGGAAAATTCCCAAAACAATTTTGAAAAGAGGAATTACTGATAGAAGTGTAGACCACTCTATTATAAGAGTGTTGAATATAAATCAAATTTTCATCCTAGGTATTTGGATGCTTTTGATTGTAACCCTTGAAAATATGAACCAATGTTTTGTTGAATACTTCATTCTACCCATTTATTTATGGATGGAAAGTTGTAGATCTCTTTGACTTGGTGTCCATATTTTCCTAGAGTGTAGTCTAAAAGGCATTGAGAAATTTGGTATCTCTATATAGGATGATTCTCCTTGGTAGGCCAATGTGCACCCAAACCTTTTCAAAGAGAATGTTTATTGCTTCTTATCCTTTGATGGTTTTTTTACAAGTCATAAGAATGCAGATATTGTTGAACCTATTAACTACCACAAGTATATATTCATGTCCCTTCCTAATTATTCGAAAGGCACCCATAAAATTCAAAGAGATGTTATCCCAAGGTCTAGTGGGTACAAGTAAGGGATGAAATAAATATTTCTTTTTGTTGCTAGGATTGTTGGTATAACAAGATATGCATCCTACAATAAACCAATCTACATATTCTTGCATTTTGGACCAATAAACATACCTTTGTAACTTCGCAGCTATATTTTAAACACTAAAATTCCTTATGAACTTGGAAGTGCGACTCTCTTCAATACTCTATAATTTTTCACCTTTAGAAACATAGAGTTTGTATATATTGTAGAGTAACCCATTATAGAGATAATAGTAAACCTTAATGTCATTTTATTCTACACAATTTTGGCTTTGTAGTTTGTGAAACACCTCTTCAAAGTCCCCATCTTCATTGTATTCATCTTTATATGCATAATGTATAAAAGGATCCATGTGCATAAGGGTTCCCAAAGCTGAAATATTAGATGTGGATCGATTTAAAGCATGTCCACCAACTCATTGGTGTTACCTTCTTATATTTTATGACTAGATGAAAACACTACAAAAATCCCATCCAAATGTAGGCTATTACTTGTTAAAGCTTACTCTAGACTTGTAAATGTTGCAATGGCTAGTTATTAGTGTGGATAATGATTTCATTTCCCATAAAATATTGCTTTCACTTCTTAATAGATTGAATTTTCATGTAGATATGATTATCATATGCAAGGTAGTTCAAGACTCCACCATGAAACATGTTATAATGGTAGCATATTGGCTCACCTCCTTGCATCAATGCCATATCCATAACATATGTACTTGCATTGGATTCCACTTTTAAAGGATTCTATAGATTAGGTAATGTAAGAATTAGTGCTTGATTGATATTCCATTTAATCTCATAAAAATATTTATGTTGATTCTTTCCCCATTGGAAACTCTTACCACTATCTATTTTGGCATGTAATAGCACAATTAGATCTAAAAAGGATGTTGTAAACTTTTGTAAGTACTAAGTTTCCCCAACAAATCTCCCAACTTTAGTGACATTAGTAAGAATCGAATACCTGAGGATGCCTCCATATTCATATGATCTAACTTGAGTTACCCTTCACCAACCACATACTCCAAATACTTATCATTGTTGAGAAAAATAACATTTCTTAAAGTTAGCTAGTAGTTGATTATTTTTTAGCGTCTATAACACATATATAAGATGTGAGATATGTTATTCCTAGGTATAAATATAAGAAAATGTATCATCTAAGTACATCATTGAAAATGAACCTAAAAATGGACATAACACATCATTCATTAAACTCATAAATGTGGCCAAGCATGACATAAAATAAAATGCATTACAAACCATTCATATATACCTTTAATTTTCTTTAAGGTGGCATTATAAGTGTCTTCTTTAACTTTTCATTGGTGGTATCCCGATTTGAGATCCAACTTGGTGAAATACTTGGCATGTCGCAAATAATCTAACAAGTCATTGATCTCGAATAGAGGGTATTGATTATTGAGGTTGAACTTGTTCAAAAATTTATAGTCAATACATATTCACCAATTCCCATCCTTCCTGGGTACTATGATGATAGGTAACCCTCATGGTGAGGTGGTTAGTTGAATTACTCCCTTCTCTAGTAACTACTACAATTGTTTCTTCACTTCATTTGTTTCCAGGACAAACTATCTATATCTTTATATTGGACAATAGGGAGTCAAGCAACAAATATATCCTACAATTCACTCCCCTATTAGGTGGTGACCCCTAAGGCTTCTTAAACATTTCTTTGCATGCCTAAAACAACTTCTCCAAGTAATGTTTATACACTTTAGTACATCCCTCTCAGTATGCATTTAATTTTAGTGATTCATCACCCGATTGATTTTCTCTCAATAAAAATAATTCAAACTTTCTACCAAAAATATCAATTTCTTGGCTAGATTAGCACTCATCATAGATATATTGTAATTATCTTTGTGTGCATTGATGATAAAATACTTCCCGTCCTTGATTAGGAAGTGTTGGTTTTCTCTTTTCATGGATATTTCATCTCCCATATACATGTAGGGGCTTCTAAACACCACACTACACACATAAAATGGTACTAAATATACCTCGACTTAATTAATATAGTTTGCACGTATAGAAAATTTGATCTTACACTATTTAGTGACCTTGAAATTTACATCCTTATTTACCCATATTAATGGATATGGGTTAGGATGATCACAAACTTTCAATCCAAGCTTGTTGACTAGCTCTTTTGTTATGAGGTTGACATTTGAATCAAAATTGAATAGAGCATCCACCTTTAGCTTCTTAACCTAGATAAATATATGTAAAATTTTATCCATCTCCTTCTCTTCATTGTAGTTAAGGCTACTCAAGTTCACCTCCTTTGGCATTATAGTGTCCACAATATTTTCATCTACATTCAATTTTATCTCTACCACATTGCTTGAATCCGTTGTCATTAAGTTCTTCTTCCCGAAATCCTACTTTTAATTATTTGGATTCAATTTTGGATGTAGCTTCCAAAACTCATGTTCAATATGACCATTGATATTACGATGGTTGTAGTAGCTTTTTGGATCACTGCACTCATGTGCAATGACTATTGTCTTCTTATCCTTTCCTTTACACTTCTTCTTCCCCTACTTGGAAGAATCATAATGGTAATTTATTTTGGAACCACTTTGTTTTCCTTTCTTACTACCTATATTCTATAAATACTATGCTTACACGTGGACCTCATGAATTATCCTAGGTTTAAAGAGCTTTAGTTGCTCGATAGATGACTATGTAGAACCCCCTATATACTTGAGGAGTACATTTGGGTTATTCAAATATATACCCAACATAATCACCATGCTTTGTAACTTGGCCATGTATTGTTACAAACTCTACCTTTGCTTTTGCTTGAATTGATTCAAATAGATCCATTGTTCCTTTACATACCCAGTAGGATAGAACTAGGACGTCAAGATGATTTTAAACACTTCCCACTTGGTTACAATGAACTACCCTCCAACATAAGTGTCCCTCTTTGTTTTTACCATTAGACTAGGGCATGGCCCTCTAATTTTAGTCAAGAAAATGAAAACTCATGTTCTTCTTCTATGTCATGGATATTGAAATAAAATTTTAACTATTGCGGCCAATTATTCAACTTAACAAAATAAATATCACCTTAGTAGGATTTTATGTTTGCCTTTGTTTTAATTTTAAATGAAGATAATATTAATAAGTGATGACACTAGAAATTAATTTCCCTTTCTTTGGCTTTTTTCTTGGCCCATTTTCTAGGCTTTCATTATCTCCCAATTTTTAGTGCAATCCAACTTCTAAGTTAGAGCCACCATCTGCCCCAAAGGGTCTGAACTTGTTTGATAAAGTTGCGATGAGTAGGGCCATATTGTAATAGATATAAATTACCTATTCTTATAGATTCAAAGATCTCTTCCACCTCATCCCAAAGGTTATTATGTCTAGAGTCATTTACCATGACTAGGATGCTAAGAATTCCTTCTTAAGCTAATTCCTAGATCCTAAAACTTCCCCATAAATTCCCCCCCCCCAAAAACAAAAAAAAAGAAAAAGAAAATTACTCTAGTAACAAAATTATATGCAAACTACCATGGTTATTCCACTGGAACAATTCATCACAACATTTTTTACAACATTATGAAATATTTTCTTATGTAGTTTCTTACCTTATATCTTAGATTTAATAATACTATCATATTGCTAAAAATCATGGAAATAAATATAAGTAAAATGAAATAAACAAGAAAATAAACACACCATTCACACAAATGAATATAAGATGTGACTTGGAAAACACAATAGGATAAAACCTAGCTAGAAGGTGAGGCTTGTGGTCTGCTCTTGTTTCTTAGTTATGAAATGCAAGTCACTATGGAGTTTCCATGGACATTATGAATTGAATGGCTGCTATAGAATCTTATACGACATATAATA
Organism: Pinus albicaulis; assembly: GCA_034641835.2. Taxonomy (NCBI): domain Eukaryota; kingdom Viridiplantae; phylum Streptophyta; class Pinopsida; order Pinales; family Pinaceae; genus Pinus; species Pinus albicaulis. The sequence goes on from CM076577.1 coordinate 754,128,098, forward strand.
TCCAAATTGTAAATGCTCTTCTCAACTATGGAACAATCACAATACCAAAAGAATGGAACCCCTTCCTTTCCTAGTGGCCCATTATTTAACATAACCTAATAATCATGTAGGGTTAGGGATAGGGCTTTTGCATGCCTCAACTCTCAACTAGAACCAATATTTTGGACCCTATAGAATATTCTTGAAATTTTGGACGTGGCCAATGCCACATGTGTGAGTAAAGGGGGCCATGTGACATCCAATCAACACCATGGTGGTTAATAAGGTAGGTCAAATTATAGGATATGTAACCGCAATATACAATTTTGATTGAGGTGAAGTTTGCACCATTGGAAAGCTTATGGTATGTATAGAAACATAAGGTGGTAAAGCTAATATCTTCAATGTTTTTCCCAAAAAGTGTCATTTTATGCCTTAAACAAGCTCTAGTATTTTCCAGCACCTAAATAACCAGTCTAGGAGTTGCCCCTAAAATTGGCCTTACAAGTTTATTCTTCCACCTGTCCCCATAAAGTACCAATATAGATGAAAAATTATATAATAATTGACTTTGAATTAGCCAAGTTTCTAAGTTTTTTTTTCCTCTTGAGATCATGAACCAAGCCAAATTAATAATTTTTTCACTTGTTTCTTTTAATGGAGGGCTCATAGTCTTGTTTGTAAGTAGTTTTTCATCGAGTAAATCAAGTTGTGGCACAAATTCTCAAGTACAAATCCTTTTTACTCAACATCAACTTGGAGGTGATATTTTGATTCAAACTCTAACTAGCAAGTTTGTCTTGTCCTTTTACTCTGGGATTCCTAACTATGCCAATGGCTCTTGAATCTCCATCTCTTCTAGAAAGACATATCATTATTATTCCCACTATAAAATGAAAAATTCACATGTAATATTTTAATGCCCAAATACATCAATCAATAGTAACCCTAGTATTTCACATGTTTCTAAGTTCACCTTAGTTTTGCTACTCTCCATTAGCACTCAAGCTCTCCCTTCCTAGGTGGAAGATTGGATTCTCTCTTTGCAGGTGGAAGGTTGATTCTCTCTTTATCTCATGCCATTGTCATGGAACCAATAATAACTCTATAAAAACCCTCATTATCCTTTGACCAAATTTTTGTCTCTTTATTTCTAAGAGACTAAAAGTGTGTGGACCCCGCCTTCACTCGAAAATGTAAAGGGAAAGGGCAGAAAATATAATGTCTCTTTCCCTTTTTACAAACCTCTACATTCTACCTCAACTAAGGTTTTATCTTTTCCTTTGATGTGGATGGTGGAGGGTGTGGGTAACATCTCTCCCCCTTGGTTCCCAAAGCCTTACCTCAAACTACAGGGAAAAAACCGTCTAATGAATTTTTTAGTGTTGCAATATTGAACAAAATTATAAAAAAAAACTTTCCATTAAACCTTCACAATTGGTAGCAGAAGTCTCAATGGGTCTCTATGGTTTTTATCTATAACTAAAACTTCACGACAAATGGAGGTTCTGGTGAATTTTTTTCATTATTATGCTAATATTGATAATGTGCACCAGTGTACAAATCATATATAAACATGCATTGGTGTGCTACATATTGATACTCATCGAGGCTTCAAAATATTTATAATAATCACAAGTGCAAATGACATATTTTTGAAGACCCAATGTGCATTTTAGATAATGGAAGCACTAGGGAATTTCTATTAATAACAATCACTAATGCATCACAATTTGACGTGTTATGGGGCTTTAAAATTACATATTATACCCCAATGCATATGTGTGTGTGTGAAGCCCCAATGCATCGTTTATATAATGAAATGACCAATGATTGTTACATTTGTAAAATTATGGGTGCATATATCATCTTCTTCACTATAAATTATTGTATGGTAATGAGAATAGTAATGGAATTTCCAATGATATTGTTGAAGGAAGCGATGCTTTTGTTAGGAGCTTTAATGATTTTATTAAAATTATGCAAACCACTACATAACACTCCTTTAAATGCATTCATTTGTGAGCAAGTATGAATTACATCATTTAGTTCAAGCGAATATAATGAAACAATATATTTCCGTGTTGAATTTCTCCTATTGTGGTAAGCAAATGCAACTTTTTTTAACAAAATTTTAATTAAACATCATAAATTCAATTATTTTTCATACAAAAACTTATTCTTATATTTTACCTATTATGTTTGGATATAATCATTGCATTCATGTGTTGTATCATTTAAACAAATATACTAATTAATTACACCTTTGTTAATTATAACAATTTAAATCATCAATATATTTAATCGACAATGTAACATTTTACGACATTGGATAATGCAATGGAATAAGAAATTCATTTAAATATATACAAATAATAGACCAATTGTTATACATAATAAGACACTATAAAGGTTCATGATATACAAAATGTAAATACATAATCATTATAGTTATTGGTAACATGCCATCATTCAAATGGTTGAAGGTAATAGCTCATGTGGTGGGGAGGCATGTCTTGCACTCTCCCCACCTAGGTTCAAATCCCAAATGAGACTTGGCCTGTTGTGATAAGCCTAGAATGGTAAGAACTCCCTCATGAGAGAGACCTACCAAAGATGGGTGTTTATTATATGTTTTTTTTGTTTCCAAGTCATAAGTTATTGGTGTTAGCACTCATTTTTGTCACTAAAAGATACCTAAATTTTTCTCATTTCGACCATATTCACTATCCTTTTCTCCCACTTTTACATATTTTGATAAAATTTGTTCATAATAAAGCCAAATAAGATATTAAGAGGTATTTTTGTTGTTTTGTTTTAATTTTGGTTTATTAGTAAATTTAAAATTAAAAAATTCATTTTTTATCAGCATCTGCATGAATGTAATTAATTTGGTAAATTATCGTTCATTGAAGCATTTGCAGACATTTTCAGGAAAAATGAAGACATGGGTTTTTTATCCTTGCATTCACATCATGGTAAAATACCCATTTGATTTGCAAAAACTAGCATTGAGACTTCCAAACAACTCGTCGATCGACGCGGCACCAACATAAGAATTCATACATCAACAATGATGAAATTCACACCTCTTATAAAACGCGCGACTGAGCACACAATTATTCATTCTAAGGACAAATTGGTCATACATAGAATCCAAATATAGGACCCGATCATTCCATGGAGGAATTATAGGCCAGTCAGTTACATTTTAATTTGTATAAATTGTTAGAATGTGTAGAAACTAAGGGATTCAATTCCTTTATACAAATATTTTTTTAACTATGTTCTATACAAGTTTCCATTTTTAATATATAGAGGCTCTAAGTTACATTAGTCAATAATTTTTCCTTTGTGTATGCAAGTCAATGTTTGGAGCTCCCCCAAACAGTGGCATGTGTACATATCTCTATTTTCAGTGTGCGTTATTTCCTATTAAATACTTTCATTTGATTTTTTTAATCTCTATTAAATATATCTATATGAATATTTGTTTATTAGATTGTAGCTTACATTTCATTTTATTAAGAGTAGTTTTTTTTTTAACAAGTCTAAACTCGCCTCTTAACAATGGCTAGAGTGGTATGCAAAGTGTTGCTACAAGCCTCTTTCAACCACGTAGTTGAATATATACACTATAACCTATTTTGTTACCCATAGGGACCTCAATGGATGTCAATAACACAATTATATTTGACCAAGTTTCCATTTGATCTAGATATATAGTTCTTATTTGATGAATGAATGCTAGAATTCTTTTTTAATCATTAAACTCCATAAGAAAATAGAGTATTGTTGTGGGAGTCACTTGAGGCAATAAGATCTCACAACTTGTTTTTCTAACTATGAAAGCTATGGTAGCCTAATATTGGGAAGATTAGTTATTATTTTTTCTTCTAAGGTTTTATTCTTAATTTAGAATTTGTATTTTGCATTGCAATAGTTGACGCATAAATAACAATTATTTTTCTTATGTTATCAAGTTAAAATTTCCATTTTTACACTAAAATGGTTTAATTAACATCCATATTTCTTTCAATTATAGTGATTAAATTATATTTCATTCTTAATTTGAAAGTATTTAGAATTTACATTATTTATTAATCAGTGTCCTAGGATAGCACTCAGCTAATTGTTTCACAGAGAGTGAGTGTACTTCGTAAGTTTATGAACTCTGAATTGATATAATGATGTCTTAATTCATGCAAATAATTAAATTCAACATTCTTGGGAGATTGTGGGGGAAGTACAACTTGAATTAGTCTTAGATTAATCATTTGATTTGTACATCTATTTATTTTTTAATATAAACATTCATGACGAGGAGGAGTGAAGATTGTAAGACAAGAAGTAAGAACCTACACATTCACTTTAAGGAGTATTCACAAGCCCTCACCATGCTTAGATATGCATATGCTAATTATACATAGAGATGGTAAAGGCCCATTTGTTAGGACTAAAGATATTAGGTTATGTGGGAAGATCAAATGGTAGAACCAAAGGGAGAAATCAACATGGAGGTTGAATTAGCAAGATAAAGAGAAAGGAAGGCAAAAGATGACCATGATGAAAGAGAATATAATGTTGGAGTAGCAAGAGAAAGAAGAAATGTAAGAGAAGAAGGATTTGGAGTACAAGAAGTAGAAAATGAAGTCACTTTTGGATTTCCTATTTTTGATACACCTACAAATTTTGGTATAGAGGTAAAATTGAAGAATATATTATTATCTATCCTTCCAAATTTTTATGGTGTGTCAAATAAATACCCTAATTATTTTATTTATTTATTTATTTTAATTTGGAATCTCGTGTCACACTTATGGATATACAAATGACACCCATAAACTACATTTATTTCCAGCCATTTTAAAATGAGCAAAGTTAAAATGGTTTATTGGTTTAGGATAATATACTATAGAATATTGGGATGACATGCGTAAAATATTTCTAAAGAAATATCAACTTACTGTATACTTAAGGACTCCAAAGAATATATCTTTAGGATGTATTAACAAGAAGATAAAAATTTAGAGGATTATTTAGAAATGTTTAATTATAATCTACAAAAATCCAAATAGAGTTCACTGAATGTAGATACCATTCAAACAATTTTTCTTAAAAGGTAGCATAGATGAATATATACATTATGCTTAATCTTATGGGAGCAAGTGATATTTCATATCTACCTTTTAATCAAAAATTTTAATTGTATAGAAAATATTCCATGGGAAGAGCTAAAACTGGTATAGGACAAATATACATGCTTTCCAAAATCACTAAGTCAGGTGGAGGAAGTGTGACAAGAGTGGAATTAGACAATATATTATAGAATTTCAAAATTGATCTCTTGAGTACACTTGAATCACACACATATATAAATAAAGTTAAGAAGGTACATGACAGAAAAAATGAACAATTCTCAATCGTTTGTTATAAATGTAAGAAAAAACATTCTTTAAGAGATTTTCCAATATATAGAATTCAAATTTGTGGCATTTGTGAAAAAATCATTCAATAGAAAATTTTCCAACATTACCAGCGTTAAAAGGAACTTACAAAGTAGAAAATGAAGTCTTGAAATCTCTATAATTGCACTTAGAAGGCCTTGGAATCCTCAAACAATATGTATGACTCAAGGTTCTACTCAACAATTTCCTCAATATTATAATTCAAATAATGTACAAAATACTTGGAATGCTCATATGCCCTTGCACACGTGGCTTCCCTAGTAGGCCCAAAACCAACCTTATCAACAAGGTTGGCAAAGACCTGCTTGTGGAAACTAGCTTCGTAATAAGCCTCAAGAATAATATCATTTTCCCTTATACAACAACCATTTACACAACAATCTCTCTCTCGACAACCATTCCAACAATAAGATTTCCCTCAACCATATCAACAAAAATAATATCCTCAACACCAATCATTTCCATTTTCTCAGTATTCTCTATGTATGCAACCAATGTATATTACACCTCAACATCAACAAATAACACAACCTTAGAAACTACAACTTCCTTCTAACCAACCACCCTAGACCTGCCCAATAACTAGCTTGACGAGTGATAAATCCTAACAATAAAGTGGACAAACACATTTATAATAATGATCTAGAGACTTTTCCTACTTATTCAATTTTTTTTGTACAAGATATTCACCTAAGGTCCAGAAATTAAATTAATTCAAAAGGAATACCCAGTGATCAGAAAAGAAGAAGATGATGAGATTCCTAATAAAACTAGCACAAAAATCATACACAAGTCTAAATAAGATCAGTCGCAAGTAACCAAATCACCTCCTTTTTTTGGATAGATTGATTTTTCAAAAACCAATGACACAACCTAAATATGGTTTCTTAGATGAATTAAAGGATATTTGTGTTAAAATTCCTTTATTAAAAGCTATAAAAGATATTCCAATTTATGTAAAGACAATTAGGGACTAATGTCTTAAAAAATCAGAATGATACAAGTTGTTGAAAAATTAGCTAGTCCAATGTCAACAAAAATCACAACAAAAAAATATGTTGATCCATATGTACCAATGGTTACAATTTTTATCAACAATATTCTTATTATTAATACATTAATTTAACCAGGTGACATTATTAATGTAAAAACTATGGAAACAATGCAAAATTTGAATTTAAGAAATCTTCAAGCTACACCCAAAATACTAGACTTAGCAAATAGATTATAGAGTAAAACCTTAGGAGTGTAAAAAAAGCTCCGCGGTGATAACGAAGCTCTGTGGCTCGTGTGATATTCGGTCTCTGCGGCTCGTGTGATATTCACGATGCGGTGATTGTATTCAAATACAAGTAAGTCGTTGTAAGGGATTGGTCTTATACATCATTACTGATATTTAGTCTCTGCGGCTTATGTGATATTTGCGATGCGGTGATAATTTATCTCTGGGAAACGAAGCTCTACGGTGATAAAAAATATTTGCGGTGATATTGAGTGTGTAATAGAACTCACATCATTATTTATATATTTAATTATATCTCGCATCATTATTGAAATTTGCGGTGGAAACGAAGCTCTGCGGTGATAATTTATCCTGCTCTATGTGGTGTATTAATCCTGCTCTTTGTGGCATGAACTCTGTGGTGCAACTGCGGATCTTCGGTGTTGCGGCATTGGTTGGTCTTCTTCAGCTTTGTGGTGCGACTGCGGGCCTGAAGTGAGCTGGTATTAGTTCATCTCTTCTCTGCTAGTGCACTGAGGGAGTGGGTAGATCCCTTTTGTTTTGAGGAGATCTATTTTTTGAAGACTATGCTGGGATAAGGTTTATTTGTTTTAGGTTAATATGGGCTTCGTTTAATAATTGGATGAGACTGCATTGACGAAATCAATTTACAGTTTGATTACTTGTTCAACCATCTCTGAAAATCATCTTCCAAGCATTCACATAATTTTTTGTTGACTGGTTGCGACCATGTATTACGGCATGATTCTGAGCAAGATCTGTTAAATTTCAGACCCAATCCTGGTTTACTTCCGCAGTATGGCTCCCAGCTTCGAAAATATAATTTCCGACCCAGTTCCGTCTGCCTATGATAGTCAAGCTTCCGCCCATATTGTTAGTGAAGCCCCATCTCCCACTGTGCATGTGGTCAAGGCCTCACTGGATGAGGCCTTGAAGTTTTCTGAAACTGCCTTAATATGTCGGTTTAATGGCTTTTGGCAGCGACTGACAGCTCTCCACAGTTGGATCTCGGAGGTATGGAAGCCTATCATTTCTGATGAAATTAATATCTACCCCTGTGTTAAGGGTTTCTTTATAGTAGATTTTGAAAACTCTAAAAGCAAAATATGCATTTTAGATTCTGGCCCTTGGTTTTGGGAAAACTAGGGCCTTTTCATGAAGCCATGGAACCCATCATTCAATCCCTCAACAACAATCATAACCTCAGCACCAGTTTGGGCCAGATTTCCAAACCTACATTTTTGGAATCTCTCCTTGCTAAAAGCCATCGGAAATGCAATTGGGAAATTTTACTGCAGGTGCCCAGAAACAGAGGAATATGTCAAAACCACCTATGCATGCATTTGTGTAGAAATGGACTTCAGCGCCGGATTCCCAGCTGAAACTCGACTATGAAAGTGTCCTCTTCAGATGTCGATCCTGCTTTGAGACAGGCCATCTAGCGAAAAATTGCCCAAAAGTCTCGCAGAAAAATTCTGCTAGAAAGATTCACCATAGATCTACATGGTGGGAAGGAGCACAAAAGGAACATTACATTGTCGTCAAGGAAGAATACTCTCCAGAAAACTCTGAATCGCAAGAAATCAGGCAAGATAGAAACAACCCTCAAGACAAGTAGGGGGAAAGCCCCGCCCATCAACAAAAAAATGAACTCGATAGCCCCTATAGCATCAACAATTATGAGGATTCGAATACCGCACAAAAGAAATATTCATTTAGCAGAAAAGCAGATTTCCCAGATCCCGAAGATAAGACATCAGTGTCCCAAGGATCAGAAGATATGAAGGAGGTGCAAGATAAAGGAAGTTGGAAGACCGTAGAGAAGAAAAAGAAAGCTACAACACCAATCTCGCCAAGAAAGAAAAGAAGCCAGACAATTAAGAACTACGAAAATTATAGGTTTGATAAACCAAATTTTGGTCTCAGTGGACGTTAACCACCACCACCACCATCATCATCATCATTATCCAGGATTCTTTGGGAATATCCCATATAATTTGTAATTCAACAACCTAAAGCTAGTTTAGGAGGGCATCCCATAATCCTTGGAAGACCTTGGCTAGTCACAAGTAATGCTTTCATTAGTTGTAAATCACGAAACATGACTATTTCTAAAGGAAATGAAAGTGCAAGTTACACTCTACCCCCCTTGCCAAATCCCTAAATTAATTGGAACAAATATTGTGGTTTCAAGAGTTATAATTGGAATAATAAGTTATTCAACCTCTTTTATCTATTGCTTAAACCATAATTTTTAAGAAGAAATTGATGAAACTCTACCTAATCATTTTATTTCCTCTCCATAATATGTAAAACAATTGAAATCTTATTAGAAAATTTCCACTAATCATCTATTACATAATTTTTTTCAAGAAAGTTGTACTATAAATTCTTTTCAATATATTTCCTATAAACTTGATGTGAGATTCTCGTAACAAAAATATTGAAAAGTATCATGAAGAACAATTAGTTCAATTTTTACAAAAATATTATAAAGCATTTGCCTAGCGTTATATAAATATGAAAGGTATCCATCCATATACTTGTACACATCATGCTTATACAAAGGATAATGTGAGAACTGTTAGATAAAAGCAAGAATAATGAACCCAATGTTAAAGTAGATAGTAAAGAAACTTCAAAATTATTAAACTTAGACTTTATCTATCCTATCTGAGATAACCAATGGATTTCTCCTTTGGTGGTAGTCTCCGACTAGAATGGGAAATGGTTAATATGTGTTGATTATCAAGAACCAAACAAAGAAACTCTAAAATATCACTTCCCTTTACCTTTCATTGATTAAGACTTGTACACGATAGTAGGAAAGAAGTACTTTCTTGCATTGAATGACTATCAATACAATAAAAATGCCTTAGAATACTAGGACAAGATAACTTTTACTTTCACTTTCTAAGTTTCAGAGAGTAGTCATAGATATTTTTACAATTTAATACATGAAGATGTAGATGTCTACATGAATGATTTTTAGTGTAGATATTCTTTTGAACAAGCTTTAGTTAATCTATAAAAAGTTTTAATAAGATGCTTAGACAAAAATTTAGCACTTAGCAATGAAAAATGCTTTATGTTGCTAACTGAGGGAATTGTACTAGATCCTCATGTGTGTACCATAGGAATAAAAGCAGATCCAACTGATAGAAGTAATTACCAAAGTACTAATTCCATCAACATAGTGAGATGTGAGGAGTTTCTTGGGTTATGCAAGCTATTATAGGAGATTTATAGAAAATTTTAGTAAAATAGCCCTGCCATTGTTTAAATTACTTGTAAAAGATGTTGAATTTTATCAGAATAATAACTACCAAATTTCTTTTGGAACACTCAAAGAAGAAATTTCAACAACATTGGTATGGAGAGGTCCAAATTGGACTTTGTCATTTCACGTCTCTACATATGTATCTAATACATCAATGGGGAAATTTTTAGGTCAAACCTTTGAATCTATGTTATTTATTTCATTAGTAAGGACTTAACTCTTGTTGAACTCAATGATACTATTTTTTAATTTTTTAATTTTAATTTTTATTTTTTTATTTTTTTATTTTAATTTTAATTTTATTTTTAAATTTTAATTTATTTGTTTTTATTTTTGTGGTTGACGGACCCCAAATATTGGTGACCACTACATCCATAGAATATTTGTACCAGAAAGATCCACCTTTATTATCATCTCAACCGTAGAGCTTGAACTTGAGAGTGTCGAGAGAATTGAGCCCCTGGAATCTCAGTAGCAAAGGTGATTTAACGACAGGGACTCGACCAATTGAGCTAACCCTCAGGGCTCAATGATACCATTATTGAGAAATACATTTTAGAAATTACTCATGCAATTAATAAATTTCGATATTGTATCACTAATTATGCATTATTTATCCATATGGACCATTATGCCTTAAATTAATTAATGAATAAACCTATAACTAATGGTATGGTAATAACATGGTGATTATTGTTGTAAGAATTTAACATTACTACCCTAAATTGACATGGAAAGGAAAATATGGTGGCAAACTTTCTCTCTCACATTAGTAATCCTCATGAGGTTGTTTCGGTCTTAGATACTTTCCCATATGATAATTTATTTGATATATCTATTAACTTCCCATGGTTTGCAGAAGTGGATAAATTATTTATCTACAAGAAAGTTACCAATGAATTTTTGATCAAGAGAAAACATGAAATTTATTCAGTAAAGTGCCAAAAATCATGGATCAAAGGAGATATTTTCTATATAGGTCCAAATTTGATAAGTTGCAGATGTGTTAGAGAAGATGATTTTTTTATATTTTAAAATCATGTTATGATGAACTATGTGGTGGCCATTTTGCAGGTAAAAGGACTACTTACAAGGTGCTTCGTTCGGGATACTATTGGCCAACTATTTTTTAGAGATGCCAAGAAATATGTCAGAAGTTGTGATAACTGTCAAAGAATGGGTCAACATATAGCAGCAAATGAGATGCCTCTTCAACCAAAATTTCTTGTCAATCCTTTTGAAAAATGGGCTCTAATGTTAGTAGTGCCTATTGATCCTATGTTTAAATGAAAAGGTACATAGTAGTTTACACTGATTATGTTACAAAATTGGTGGAAGCAAAAGTATTAACACAAGCACCTGAAAAATCAATAGTCAATTGATTGTTTGAAGATATTTTTGTCAAATTTGGGCTTCTAAGAGAAATTGTTACTAATCAAGCAACACAATTTACTTCTAAGCTTGTGAGATGAATTGTTGAAAAATATAAAATAAGACACAAAAAGTCTTCCCCTTATCATTCACACGAAAATGACCAAGTAGAATCTACAAATAGATTTCTAGAAGCAATCATGACCAATATTGTCCAACTTCATTAGAAGGATTGGGAAGATATACTTCCTCAATTTTTATGGGCCTATAGGAAAAAATCAAAGAATGCTACTTATCTTTATGGGCCTATCAAACAAAATGGAAGAATACTACCAGTTTCGCCCCTGATGAATTGGTGTGTGTTAAGTAAATCCTCCTTCCTATTGAATTTCAAATTCAAAATTTTCGAATTGCAATTGAATTAGGAATAGAATGAGTTTCATTTGTGATCAATGGTCACATATTGAAACTCTACAACAAGCCAATAAATTGTGAAGAATTTATTTCCCTACTATTTTAGCAAGTTGAGATGCAAATTGTGGGAGAAAAGAGTAATACTCCTATGCCTCTTCCATCTTGAAATTTTATTTTTCAAAAAAAAAAAAAAATATATATATATATATATATATATATATATATATATATATATATATATATATGTATGAAAAAAATGTCTAGTTGTGAAAATATGGGTTTCTAACACAATCTACACTTGAATTTTTCTTGGAAAACCAACAAATTGGCTACAATAATTCTCAATAAAGTTACCTACCTAGTGATTACTATATTAATGAAAATCTTGTAATCAAGGTTCAAAGCTACAAGTGATAAGCCTAATAAGTTCAAAAAATTATCTAGGGAGGATATTACAAAGACAAACATGTATTAGTACACATTTTTCAAAAGGAAACTTAGTGGCTATTATATATATAATTTATACAAATTGTTATAATTCTATCTAGTGAAGCTCAATGCTTCGTATGAAGTTTTCAAGAAAGTGACTTTAAAATATTTCTATCGAGTTAGAAACAAAAGAAAACAACCTGATCATATATGCCATAAGGGAATGAGTTTCATCATATTTATCATAAGGAAATGAGTTTGATCATACATGTCAGAAGGAAACAAGTTAGTGACATGAATGTAATTGAAGACCTCAAGCAAGCAATTGAAAACTATAGTTAAGCAGTTGCAGACTACAAAAAAGTATTTGAAGTCTACAAACAATAAAATAAAAGCATGAATATACCAAAAATCAATCAAGTTTTCTCCACTTTGGCAATAATATTTTTTAAAGTTTTTTATTTTGTTAATAGTAAAATTAAAATAATATCATTACCTCTATATTTTCCTTTTTTTTCTATGTGGTTCATGGTCCTCGGAGATCAGTGACTCACTACATTCACGTAATATTTTTCTAGGCATATCCACCCAAAAGGATCACTTCCTTCTAGATCAAATGTCGAATCTGACCCCGAGAGTGTCGAGAGAATTGAACCCATGACCTCCCAATAGCAAAGGTGCTTAACTACGGGGACTCGACCAATTGAGCTAACCCTCAAGGATCTCTATATTTCCCTATTATTACTATTAATAATCATATATTTTAGAGATATATTTTCAATAAATATTTTCCCTACCCCAGTCTCATTAAATCATATTTTTATACCCTAGTTTTCTAATCATATTCCAAAATTCCTATCATATGTAGATATCACTCCATCGAATGAGTTATAATATTACCATAACCTTTCTCATAATCACCATCCTAAACCAGTGTCCTATTATCTCATTATGCCTTTTACATCACCTCTTAATGCACTCAATTCCATAATAACCCTTTTTGATATGACAAATGACTCCAACAAGTGCTCTGCATTACCATAAATTGATTCAACAAATACTCTACCATTTTCATATTTGGTTATGAAATCATTTTGTTCTATGACCTCATTTCAACAACTATATGCTCTACCACCCTTGTAGACACTGTAAATTTTCTCGCTACCACTTTTCCACACTATTTAACAGTTGTATACTTTGACTTTTATTGTTTTAAGAAATTCTACTATGCCATTACTGTGAGTTGAATTTGGAGCACATATAAGAGGAATGCGAAGGATTTCACACCAGATAATTGCAAAACCATTTTTCCATATGAAATCATGTTTGTATATCGTTTTCAATCAGGGAATAATTCAATATTACTACATGATGTTTCTTATTATATATTATAGTTTAATAAAAAAGCATGAGTGAAATATGGAGTGTATAAAATATTTTCTGAACAACATATATCTCATTGCATTAACATGATTTTATGTGTAAAATTCAAGTTGTATACAAGGGTATTTGAACAACATATTCCTCATAAGTGTCAACATAATTTTATGTATTTGAAACAATGTATTCTTCATAGTATAATCAAAGCATGAGAATGTGAAATTTGGGTCGATTGAATAGTATATCTCTAAAAATAAAAACACAATATGGGTGCATGAGAATTAACCATACATAGAATTGTCTTGAACACAAGGTTTTTATATGGTTATTCTTCATACGAGTGTATTTTCCATAAAAAATCATTTTGCACAAAATTCAATTGTATTTTAAGATTTTTCATTCTCCATAATCAAGTATTGATGCATGATAATTGAATACAATGAGGAGTATACAAATTTTATATAGATTTTGGTCACAAAAAGTTGAGAAGTTGAAGATGACAGTTTGTTTTGAGCCCCATGGAGTTGAGATAACTACTTTACACCCTAAATTCTGAGAGATTCTTCAAAAAGCAGGTTGGTTCAACTTATTTTCTAAGTTTCAAGGTCACAATATTGAAGTTACAAGGGATTTTGCATAATAAATTGATAGAGAATATGCCTAGATAGGTAACTTAATAATTCACATATATGAAAATTAATTTTCACAAGTTATTGGCCTACCCCAACATGGAGAGAAATGGTTTAAGAATAAATCCATTAAAGAAAGAGCTCAGACTCCTTTTCTTATCATTTCAAGACAAATACCTAATTAGGTTGTAGAGACACCAAAAACTTGGTTGAAATATCCTTGGAAGGAGATAGTTTTTCTTATCCAAAGTATATAGCATATGAGGGGCATTAGACACTTATATATTTATATCACATACACTTTCTCTTAAATTTGAAGGATGAAAAACCTATCAACATATCCTACTACTTAATAACTTGACAAAAATGTATAAATCTATTCAAAGTTAGCCCAAGAATGAAAATATAAGTCATTATCACCATGGATTAGTCAAGATAGTTGTAGTACATTGGTGACAAAAGATTAATAAATCTTAGGAAGAATTCCTCTCAAAGAATGAATTCATAGAAGATACATTAGAGAAGACACATTAGATAAGTCTAAATGTAGGTTTCTCCACAGCTAAAGAAGCCAAGGAGGGTAGTGAGAAAAATAAAAACAAATACAAAACCATTACATATCCAAGAATATTTAAAAGGGAAATGTCCAAGAAACTTGGTGAAAGCAGTGAACAAAAACAATAAAAGAGAATAGTGATTATTTACAAGAGTTACAAATTGGCCTAGAACCAAATTCTCCATTTGTCACACTACATCAACATTAGAAGTTGATGAGCAACAAAAAAATTCTCTATGATTGTATAAAATATTTAAAGGAAGATCAAGAAGAAGAATGGCCATTTATAGCTACAAATGAAAGAGGGTCATCACCACAAGAAGAGAGGGGTTCTCCACCTTCACCACTCAAAAATAAATTCCATGTTGGCACAAGAATCAAAACATGTATGATGTCATCTTATATATCTAAGGCATACATGAATAAAAAGAAGAATATGATTAAAAGATTAAAGACAAATGAAAGGGAGTTACAAGTTTTGGAGAGGTCCACCAAAAGACAAAACAAAATTCTCTTAAGACAAAGCGTGGAAATTATTGAAGAAAATGAGAAATTACAAAAGGCGAATGCCATGTTGACTAAACAACCTATCAATGGTATAGATAGGGGCAAGTACTAAAACTCAAATATCATAGTCTAAAAGTAAAGCGTTGATGCAAAAAAAAGGGCAATCATTTCAAAGAGGGTCCACATCTAATGTGGATGTCCTATTATGAGTAAGAAGGGCAATGTGAAGAAGGAATAGAGTATCATGAAAAGATACCTCAAATTTTGTCATTTTGGGAATATTCACCTTCCTTTTTTTCACATCTTTACATATTTTAATACCATTTGTCCATAATAAATCAAAATTAAACCATCAAGAGGTATTTTGTTGTTGTTATATATATATGTGTGTGTGTGTGTGTACGTATACATATATTTAAAATTTATTATTATTATTATCATTATTATTTTTTAAATTATCATCTATATAAATGTAATTAATGTGGTTAAGACACGAGTTTTTATTCTTGCCTTCATAACATAGTAAAATACCCATTCATTCTGCATAAACCAACACTAAGACCTCCAATCAACTTGTTAGTCAGCACAATGTCAACAAAATATGCCATGCATCGACATGGATGAAATTCACACCTCTTCTAAAATGCATGTCTGGGCACGCAATCATTCATTCCAATGATCTAATTGGTCATATTTAGAAGCCAAATCATGGTTTTGATCATACCATGGAGGAATGATAGCTTAGTTAGTTGCATTTTAATTTGTATAAATAGTTATAATGTGTAGAAACTAGGGGATTCAATTCCTTTGTACATAGAACTTTCAATGAAGTGTTATATCAATTTCTATTTTTAATATATATTGGGTCTAATTTTCATCACTCAATATATTTTGTTGTGTGTGTGCAATCCAAAGTTTGGAAGCCCCCCAAACTATGGCACATGCACTCATTTCTTATGTGTACATATCTCTATTTTCACTATGCATTAGTTCCTAGTAAATACTTTCCTTTGTTTCCTTTAATTTATGTTATATAATCCATATTACTCTCTATTTGTTATATTTTAGCAAGCATTTCATTTTCTTAGGAGTAATTTTATTTCTAACAGGTCTAAACTTGCCTCTTAACAATTGTTGGAGTGGCCTACAAAGTAATTCTACAAGTCTATTTTAACCATACAGTTGAATATATACATTATAACTTGTTTTGTTACCCATAGGGACCTCAGTGGATGTTAATCAACCAATTAGACTTGACCAACTTGCTTTCCATTTTATCTAGATAGAGAGTTTTTATTTGAAGCATGAATGTTAGAATTCCTCTCAATCATTTAACTCCATAAGCAAAGAGAGTATTGTAGTAGAAGTCACTTGAGGCAATAACATCTCACAACCTATTTTTCTACCTAGGGAAGCTATGGTAACTTGAGATTGGGAAGATTAGTTATTGTTTTGCTTCGAAGTTTTTATTGTTAATTTATATTTTTTATTTTACATTGCTATAGTTGAACCATAAATAACATTTATTTTTCTTATGATATGAAGTTAGATTTTCCATTTTTACATTACAATGTTTTAATTAACATTCATATTTATTTTAATTATAGTTATTAACTTGGGTTTCATTCTCAGTTTAAAACTGTCTAAAGTTTGCATGCTTTATTAGTAGTATTTTAGGATAATACTAAGCTAACTCTCATATATAGTGAGTGTAATTCATAAGCTTACAAACTCCATATTGATATAATGATGTCTTAATTTATGCAATTAAATTAAAGTTACTAATTGGTATATCTAGTTTGCGGGCTATTGGATATACTCTTGGGTTATAACCAATTGGTTTGATCTCGAATGTAGCTCAGGTCACTCTAACCAGTTATGGATTCTCATGCTTAAAATGAAAATGTTGTTATGAATTGAACAACATGTCCACCTTAAATAACATGTTTGACTTTTCACATACAAGCATTCCAAAAATATACAACATCTAACACTCAATTTTGATGATCATCCTTCATCACCCAATTACTATCATTGTTCGATCTACTTGCATGCTTCATTTCATAATCCCTTGAATGGGATTGTAATTGTGTTATTTGGAATGTTTTGTTGATTAACATGATTTTTACATTCTACATCTTCATGGTCCATCTACAAACATAAAAATAGTGTAATGATTATATACACTTATGTATTATAATATACTTGCTTGCATAAATAAAAAAAGGTATCATAGCGGTGAGTGCTTCATTAAAAATACTCATTCTTTTGAAGTCATAGCTAATGTCGTCATCTCTCAGTATATCTTTTATTTTCTCCACTTCATACTTTATTTTATTTAAGCTTTATACACCATGAAAAAGCATACATATAATTAAAGGGTTTTTGTTGTTCCATTAATTATAAAATAAGGGAAGTAAAGCAACCTAGTTACTTACAAATTGTGTAATTAAACTTTCATACCCTAACATATACTCAAAACCTATACTTAATCCAATGCCAATCAAATGGTCTAATGCCTCTTCTTTGTATGTTACCTCATATTAGAAGATATCCATAGGTGATTATAAATTAATTAAAATACATACATCACAACAAATATGAAATATTAAGGAATTGCATGAAATATTCAAAAACTTTATGATCAATGTTTTTTCCCCTGTAGTCCCATCTTATGTGTTAAATGGGTCCCTTTTATTATTATTATTATTTAATTCAAGAATAAATCAATTGAAAAATAATATCTCTTTTAGTTATTAAAAATCCTTATAAATAGAAAAACTCAATGAGTGCATGTGTTTCATGGAGGTTATTGTTGGGATGGTTCCTCCTATAACACGATTATCCTAATTTTTTAGCCATCTCTTTGTACACTTTTTTCGACATCCATATCAACATGTTTCAAATGTTATGTCAACCGTCCTTTGTAATTGATATAACTCCCTAAAAGATTAAAAACAACACCATAAAAAATTAGTTAGATTTATATGAAAATAAATATAGCAAAAATATTAATTTATTAATTTTTTGGACTAATGTATGCATATTATAAAAAATAATTTTAGAAAACAATTTTTTTCAATGATTTTATTACTATTATTGTATTCTTTTGATATTGCAAGTTTCATGGGTCTCATTGATCATTTATGTGGAAACACTTGTTGTAATTTGCATGTAACCTAATTCTTGGAATCATTGGATTGAGTTTTGGTGTGTAAATGAGAAGAACATCTATACATTCTTTAGACTATATCCTTCATGGTTTTATAAAATTTTCCCTCCTCTCATAACTTCCAACACAGTCTAGATGAATTATGGACCAATTCATCGTCATTTACATCCTTCATAATTTTTAGCTTCTTAGAATGACATTTTGTTCCTAGATGTCAAGCTCTGTACAACATTTAAAAAATGCAAAATCTAATGCTTGAAACATGTTAGCAATTATTGTTAAAAATTATCTTTATAATATAAAGTCAAAGAAATCCTTTTGACCCACCTAATTCCTCTATTTATGATATTTCCATAAAGTTGTTATGCTCTATTTATGATATTTCCATAAAGTTATTATGCACTTTTTCAATGAGTCTCTCAATAATATTTTGGAGTTTTTCAAGTTTTTTCTCTACATTAAATGCATTATCCAATACACATAAATAAAACTTATAAATAATTCAAGTATATTGCTTGTATATTAAAATTTAAAGAAATGACCTTGTTCTATAATTGGGATGAGTTTCCCCTTTTAATTGTTATAAATTTTTTCCTGTAATCTTCTACGAACCATCTTATCTCAATCATCCATGCTTAATGAAATATACAAATTGTGAAATATGTTTTATAAACCAAGTAAATAATTTTAGGCTAAAATTGTTTTCATTTTAGGTAGTGCATACACATCGATACATTGTTATTGCAAGGTGTGCACCACAAACCATGAAAGCATTTTTTTAAATAAACACATGATAACTATAGAGTTTGAGATCCATTACAATGAGTACTTTGAATCCACAAGTAAGAGTAACCCTTAATATCTAAGGGAAAATGGACAAACATAGATAACTAGCATCTTTTTATCAATAAAAAATAAGGTATGTGACTTGAAAAAGATAATCTAAGCTAACATATTGCATGAAACACATTGGAGATACATGATAGCATGGAGAAAAGGTTCAAGACATACACCATTCATATTAGTATTTGAAGAAATAAAAAAATCCAATAGTGTTTGAAATATTAGGTTCCTTTTCTATGGATAACAATTGAGGAAAGATGAGAAACATAAGAATCAATGAAAAGAAACTAAAAATATTATAAAAACAAGATGAAGCTAAGTAATTATGATCACAAATTCAATAGATTATGCATAAAGGTAAAATGAAAAGATATCATGATAGGAAATCAATAAAGGATAAGTTTGAGAAAGGATATTTGGACTTCTTATATGGAAACAAGAATGAATAAGATTGAAAATCTAAACTTATATAGATGGCTAAGGCCATATAAATCAAAGAAAAAATATGAAGAAATATAAACCTTGAAAGAGATGGCATAAGTCATTTGAGTTAACACATCTCAATTGAATAAATTAAATTATTAGAACATGTAAAAATGTTGAGGATAACCCTAATCAACCACCACAAAGGATATAAGTAATGATTTCATGCAAGAAGGATAAGATACATACTGTAGAAGGAACGAAGTGACAGCCAACCTTATTAATAGAAACAATCATATATTAGAATCATCAATGGGTTGTCTAACTAAAATGTTTTGAAAAAATTATCAAATGCACTAGCTCGTGAAGAGTTTATTATTGAGATTACCATTATCACTATGAGGATATTGTCCCTTAACAAAACTATGTTCGAAGCCCTCCTCCCACTCACAAATATTGAAGGGTGACCAAAACCAAGATATTTGTGGAGAGGATATAAATTTGATTATTCTTTGGGGTGTTTCACTCACAAATATGCAAACACCCAACTATTAAGATATTGTTAGTATGGAAATAAAAAAACCAATCACGTAGTTATTGAATGGGTAGGAGGAGAAGGAAACAATTATGAGAAGGAAAAACAAAAGAAGAGAAAGCTCTCAAATTTCTCAAAAAAACAAATTATGATTGTTGGGATGCTATTTTGTCATTATTATTATCACATTTTAACACCCATTTCATCCATTTCTACCATTCTTTATCATGTCATTTATCATAGTTTATCATATAATTCTATTTTATAATTAGTTATGCTCTTATGGATAAATATTATTTATTCTCCTTTATTTTTAATAAATTGATGATTATTATGCATGATTTTATCAATGATGGTTTATTAATAAATTTTTTGTAACATCACTCACCATTTTAGCCTCCAAGATATTCTCCAGATTGCAGATTTGATCTCCAGCTCATCATTAAATATTCCAACTCAGAAATTTGCTGGAATAAGAAGTGACAGTTTTTTATTGGACGTTGTGGGAAAATGTAGAAGAATCTGGAAAATATGAAACATGGGTTTTGTCCAGAACGGACCGAATTAACTAAGTGAAGAGCAATTTTCCCAAATTAAGTTCGTATTAAGAGAAATGGAAGGTTCTCTGAAGACGATTTTCCCAGATTCGTTGTTGTGGCCGTTTTCCAAATTATCTCAGTTGCAATACCAAATTCGACTTGTTCCTGTTGAATGATTGATGGAAAGATATTTCAGATATGATCTTGTTGATAAATTGGTTATGAAAAATAAATTTTGTTATGGGAATCATTTTGTAATCATCTCTGTTGTAACTTCTCTCTGCTCTATGTGTATTTAAATGAAAAAACAGAGATCAAAGAGGAGAATTATGAAAGGGAATATAGAATTATTTATGAGAATAATTATGGATAGAACGTAGCTCTGAAAAAATAGAATTATATTGTAATGCTACTCAAGTTAGATGATTAATACATAAGTGAAGTTGTTATTCCTTCTCGTTATCTGAAGTAACCAGCAGTGTACGTTGGTAGCTAAGGGCCTGGCTTCCAGTGGAATTCACTGCTTCATCTGTGTCATGCATTTCCAATTATCGCAAGTGTGATAGTTTGATAGTATTATTGCTTTCTATGATTTTATCTCCTTTTCTATTCATTATTTTCCTGTGTTAACCGAATAGCTATGTTTTATATAATTTACAGTATTGTTGTTTATTAAATTTACTTTCGTTTCGGATTGAGTTTCTTAGATAAATATTTTGCTCGATGTAATAAACTGTAATGAGTATTAACTACTGCTGTTAGGCTCTCATATTGATATCATCGTTGTTTTACTGAATAATGCGTTTGATTTAGATTCAATCAGTTTCAAAGAGAAGATTTATCACTACTGTACTCTCAACTGATATTGTTGTTACTTGAATCGCATATTGTTGTTGCTTGAATTGCTGTAGGATTTGATTAGAGGATTGAGTTTTCTTTTAATTTCAATTAGAATTTACTTGTTGCACTTGTTTACTCTTGTATTAAAAGATCTATACTTCAATCTATGAAACATTACTCTTTGGATTATAGCTTGCACATATTGTGTACACTCTTGAAACAAAAATACTTACCCAGGTTGATAATTAATGTGAGGCAATTAGGAGTTTTAAAAGACACCTTTTAGGACCCAACAATGATGTTATGAGGATCATCAAATGGATATTTACAATTGACATTTAAAGATCCTATAATCGAGATTAAGGTTACCACTATGAGGATAAATTACCTCAACAAAACTATCATTTAGAAAGGTTGGCCAAAGTAATTAGAGGTTAAGAAGGATTATGGGAAGTGGCAGAGCTGCTAAAGACATCTCAACTAGGATATGATGGATGTTGGAAATAAACTTTCCCATGTTAGCAAAACAATGTGGGTACACATATTTTCAGTGTTGAAAAGTTGGTTACTAAAACCTTAATAGGTTATTTATCTAATAGTTTTTGTCTGGTTATGTTATGACTATTGCTCTATTTTTATATATAAAGATAGAGCTCATTTTGTAATGTGCCTATAAACTTCTGCCTATACTCTACATATTCCAACCATTTTATAAATTAAAAAACTCTTAAGGTACTCCAATTTTCATGTATTTGTATGACATGTTAAAAATTTTACAAGAATTCAACGAATAATGATAAGAAGGAAATAATCTTTCCCATCCAAAGCTTAAGTATATAGATGTTGAAATTAATATTAGATAAGCCCAAAAGGGTCCACTAAGAAGGTTGGGATGTTTATCAATTTCATAGGTGAAATTTTAAGGAAGGGAAACCCTAGATAAAAATAACAATGGCTGATCTAAAAGTTCATATGATTGCTATCGAACTTAACCTTAAAAATGACATTAGAGAAAGAAAATCTCAAAATGAGGTGTTATGAAGAAGGGGAGAAATCATATTAAATATTGGATATAAGACTATCATTGAATATATTAGCCTAGAAGACTAATTAGACCAACAAAAGGAACTTTGATGTAGAAAAATTTATGATAGACTCTATACTAATTAACAAAACCTCAATTGAAAAAAATCTTTGAAAATCCATCCCGAAAAGACTGTTTGAATAAATTTGAAGATGGAAAGCCATTCATAAGAAGTATTTGTCTAACAATAATGAAACACATAAGAATTTCCCATGATTGAAATTAGATATAAAAAAAATTAAGTAATTTTCTTTCAAGTTAATAACACATCAACTACATTGTTTTAGATTGTGAGTGGTATGGCCAAAAGTGAAGAACTAGTGGAAATTGAACTAGACACCCGCGAGATATGTTAGTTTTTTGGTAGCAGCAGACACATGTTCTAGTCTCTATAATTTCTACGAGGCTAAGGAACACAAGATCTCCAAAACCTGGAGAAGGTTTCGTGAGATAAGACTTGGAGACACCTCAATTAAATTAATTAACCGATAATTAAATATTTCTCAAGTCTAACTTAGGAATATTGGTTAATTAAAGTGAATTAATTAATGAAGTTCAATTTTGTTCTAGAGACTTCCATCGATGAAGTCAAGATGATTTTAGCCATCGATTGAGATGTAATCCCGACCGTTGAGAATCCAATGAGAGATTATAAGAGCAAGTCAAAGGTTTTGTAGAAGGGACATCGAATCAAATGAGTTGATTAGTTCGAACCACGTTTTAGTTTCTAGAGCCCAGATATATTTTCTGAAGGCAGAGCAAGTGGGTTCTAGAGGAAAAGAGAGGTAGTATGACTTGTTGAAAGGAGGTTCTAGTGGCTAATAAAAAATTTGGAGGCATTTGTGTGCATTTCTAGCCAGGCAATGCAAATAGCCAAGGAGTGTGAGTTGCTGGGAGAGAGGCACGATCTAGCTGCAGAAGGAGCTATTTAATCCCAAAATTATTTTTCTAGTGGCGATAAATATTTTCTATTGAAAGGAAACCAATTGTACTTCTTATATATTGTTGAATAATAATAAAACCCTCATCTACTACACTAGTTTTCCCTTCGATGTTTTTCCAGGGATAATTGTGCAAAAGTAACGGTGTCATATTTTTATGTGTGTGCATATTTCTTAGTTCCATATTTTTATGTTCCGCAACATATTTTATTTGTGAATATTGCAATTGAAAATTATTCTTTGTTTTCCGTAATATTAATTTACAGAAGAAAAATAAAATGCACAAGTTAGGAGAATAATATCCAGTAATTGCAATCGTGGAAATTCACATGGTATCAAAGAATAGCGGATCAGAGAGGATCCAAAGTGAAGTAAGCAAGGGTTGTGCAGTTGAGAGGGAGATTTGAAGCACATAAAACTAGATCTGCGTAGGCCTAGCCAGGTAGTGTGAATTGCAAGGGCATAAATTCAATTTCTAGTATGGGGATGTGATTCAAAGGAAAAATTGAATTGTCTTAGTTGCGCTAGTAGGCAGTGAGTTTTCATAAAGGGTTTCCAGTGAGAAAATCAAATATTCGCAAAGCAGATCTACTAAAAATATTTACAAAATGAGGGTTTTGAAGTAGTATATCAGTGCAGGGAAAAGAAGAGAAAAATACACAAAGATTTTTTTAGTAATGGGAATTTCCAGAAAATTCTTAGAGGGTTTATAGAATTCTAGTGACATGGAAGGAGGTCGTAATTTCCAGTGAGAGAAGGCCACAACAGGAAAAGTGATTTTCTAGTGTGAGATTTATAGTCAAGATAGTGTGTGCTTCAAGGTCAGAAATGTGTGTGCCAGTACCATAATAGATTCTGGAGGTATAGAAAGTTGCTTAAAGGCAGGAGTTGCAAGCAATGCAAATTTTGGAAAGAGATTCCAGAGGCAAGTGCGAGTTACCCAGAGTAGAACTATGTTATGCAGTGAGGAGTGTGAGTTTCCAGAAGGGAGGCTGAGTTAGTTTTCTGGAAGGGGAAGTTGATTTCCCAGTTGTTCTCTAGTTTATTGAGTTTCACAGTTTTCTAGAGATGGCCACAACAGGATTGAGAGATTAGGATAGGCTAGATGGGGCCTCCAACTTTGGCATTTGGAAGGCCAAGATGTTATTCATATTGAATGAGAATGGTATGAAGGAGTTTGTAACACATTTTTTTATTGTCCCAGCAGATCATATCTTGTAACATGTTTACAGGAAGGACATGGCCAAGGCTAAGAGGATGGACCTTGACATAGTATAGGATAATATCATTCTGCATATCATAGAGAGGACAACAACAAAGGAGATGTGGAATTCCATCCTCAAGCTATACCAGGACCCTTCCGACATTCAGAAGATTATTCTCAAGGAGAAAAGAAGGATGATCAAGATTAACAAGGGCGAGAACGTAATGTCCTATCTCACCAAGATTCAGTCAGTTAGAGATGAACTTGAAACATTTGGAGAGAAGCCAACAAAGGATGAACCAATGTGTACAAATTTCAACGAGTCTACCAAGGAAGGGTTAACATTCATTGAGGTGATTAGTATATTAGATAAACTACCGGATTGGGAATGCCTATGGAGTGACTTCACTCGAGATGATCTTAGGCTCAGTCTTATCGATGGTACTACTAGTAGCAACGAAAAGGGACCGAAGGTAGAGTAAGAGGAGGAGAAAATTTCCCTTATAGGAAAGGAGAAAGTGAAGAAAGTTCCCAACCAATGACAAGACTCTTAAAGGAGAAAATCGGAAGAAATATTTGTCGAAGGTCAAGTGCTTCAGATGTGGTGAGCTTGGCCACTAAGTTAGCTAGTGTCCAAAGAGAAAGAAGGACAAGAAGGGGAACCAAACAACAACTTCGAAAAAGATTGATGATTTGTTTGTTAGTTTGGAGGATGAATTCGCTATGTTTGTATAATTATCCTTAGGAGGAGGAGGAGTATGAACCTCCAGTATGCTAGATTGGGCAGGGTCCAAGGGAGGAACAAAAAGGAAGTCTAGATATAGCTAAGGAGGGCTTGATCAATAAATTAGATCTAGTTGTTGTATGTTCCTTATTTGGATCATTACATTTGCTATGGGAGCCAAAGAGTTAAAGTACCAGGAGGATTGAAAGGTTAACAAGGCACAACCGGTTACTTGAGAGATAGTGCAGAGCCAACTAGGCACAATCAGACTTTCAAGAGACAATTTTAGATCTAGTTGCAATGACCCAATAGATCAGTGAGAGATCAGTACACACATGTGAAGTGATGGAAAAAATGCAGAGGTAGGAGCAAGATAGTGTGAATTGGCTAGTTGTAGAGAGAAAGGTGTAGTTATAGCTAGAGATACTACAACGCAGAGGCATTAACAATGTGAGATCGGAGTAGTGCAGTGGTAGCACAAGATGGTTAAGTTACAACATGTAGTAGGAGAATAAGAGATTGTGTGCAACAAGGATCAGTTCGACTACAACATGTTCCAATAGATCAACAGGTGGTTGATATACTCATTAAAGCATCGGGGAGGGAAAAGTTTGTCTACTTCAAAGAGCAGATGGGTATAGTGGATAACACCTTCTGCTAAGAGGGATTGTTAGTTTTTGGTAGCAGTTGACATGTGTTCTATTCTTTATGATGTCTACGAGGCTAGGGAACATGAGATCTTCAAAACCTAGAAAAGGTTACGTGAGATAATACTTGAAGGCACCTTAATTAAATTAATTAACCAATAATTAAATATTTTCTAACTTAGGAAAATTGGTTAATTAAAGTGAATTAATTGGGTAAGTTCGATTTTTCTCTAGGGACCTCCATTGATGAAGTTAAGATGATATTATCCATCAGTTGATATGTAATCCTTTTTGTTGATACTCCATGAGAGATTATAAGAGCAATTCGAAGGGTTTGGAGAAGGGACGTTGAATCGAATGAGTTGAGTAGTTCAACTACCCAGTTGCAGGTATTTAGCAAGGGAACAATTGAATCTAGGGAAGCATCAAGGGCAGGGGTTTCAATAAATATTTGGGAGTAGGAGTCTAGAGGAGATTTCCTCAGTATTTTTCAATTTCCGGGAGACAGGAAAGAGAAGCAAAAATCATCTGCAGAGGAGTCTACATCAACTAGTGCGAGTAAATAGGTTTCCCAGTGCGAGTTGTCGAAAGAAACCTCATTTAAATTGCTAGAGGCTAGATCTATTTTTTGGAGGCAAAGAAAGTGGTTTCTAAAGGTTGAGAGAGGTAAGGTGAATTTCTAAAAGGAGGTTCCAATCGCTGATAAAATTTATGGAGGAAACCATGCACATTTCTAGCCAAGAAGTGCGAATAGCCAGGGAGTGTGAGTTTCTAAGAGAGAGGAAAGATCCAATTATAGAGGGAGATAGTGAATCTCCAGATTATTTTTCCAGTGGAGATCATTATTTGCTAAAGGTTTGCTAGTGAAAGGAAACCATTTTTAATTCTCCTAAATTGTTGAATAATAACAAAACCCTCATCTATTGCATTGGTTTTCCCTTCTGGGTTTTTCCAAGGATAATAGTCCAAAAATAATTGTGTCATATTTTTACGTGTGTACATATTTTATCAATTCCATATTTTTATCTTACGCAATGTATTTTATTTGTGAATATTTCAATTGTGAATTATTTGTTATTTTTTGTAATATTAATTTACAAAAGACAAATAAACTACACAAGTTAGGAGAATAATATCTAGTAATTGCAATTGTGTAAATTTCACAACATACTCAAAGTATTGAGTAATCTTGTTCATACATCATTGTGTGTTGTAGGTTTTAACCCTGTAAAATTAGTTGTTGCAAACAAATTCTTTATTAAACAAAAAATATGTAATGGAAAGCACACACATAAACACAAATATTTTATCTTGGAAACCTAAAACTACAAAACACAACAATTTTTTTTTCAATATATTCTTCTGTATAATATTACAATACAATATTTATCTTGAAACATCCTTGAATATTCAATCCATTTGCCTCTAATTATAATGCAATTGTAGTTCCTTAACTAAAACTACAAAACCATGTGAAAAACCACCATGCACCACAAAAATTATTTTTAGCAAAAATCGTGTGTCGAAAACCACCAAAAACAAACACATAAAACCACCAAATTATTTTTGGGAGCGCTTCCTTTGAACCCCCTCACATGGGGGATCCCCCTCTCTCTCCCCTGAAAATCCATAGAACAATGGGGGATGCCATCCCCCTTGTGACCCCCCCGCTGTGCATCACACATATTTACAACACACGGGAATAATCATGCAAAGAATATAACACATACCCAACATTATGCCACTTGTTGTTTTCTATGAACATAAGGGGTCATAAGAGTACATGATCAATATTCTAGGGAATAATGTGCATTGTTTCTCTACACAAAGATAACTTCTTAATGCTCACAATTTTTTCAATGAATCTACAACATTCTTCAAAATGTCCTCTTTTTCCAATCTTGTCTTCAATCATATATCTCACAAAGTATATTGAATATCAATATGCTTTGTCTTCGAATGATAAGTTGGGTTATTTTCCAATAATATTGCACTCTAACTATCATAATCTATCCTCACAACTTTCTGTACCAATCCAATACATGAACACAATCTCTGTAACCATATAACTTCCTTCCTTGCATGAATGGCTTCCATGTGTTCAATGTTTGTAGTAGAGAGTGCCACTACATAATTTAATTTTCTCATCCAATTGATCGCTCCTTCGAATAAGTTAAACAAATATCCACTTGAAGATATTTTGTGATTTAGATCTAAAACCTAGTCTACATCAACAAGGCCATGTATTTCCAACACTCTATCCAATCACGGTCTTCCTTGGTAGAACAATCCATAACCAGTAGTGCCACACAAATACCTAAAAAACCTCTTTATTGCTGCTCAATGTTCCTTCCCTGGTTTTTACATATACCTACTCAATACTCTTGCTGCATGTGTAATGTCTCGTTTATTACATACCATTCCATACATCAAAATTTCAACCACACTGGAATATGGAACATGGGGTGTGTCCTATCCCTCTTCCCATCTCTTGGGACATTAATCTACAAATAAATATACACCTACAAGAATAGGCCCATTTATTGGTTCACATTCATGCATATTAAGCCTCTACAAAATTGTCTCTACACACTTCCTCTAGCTTAACCAGTGTTTCTTGTTTTCTTGATCTCTTTTAATTTCCATGCCCAGGATAAAATTTGCAACACCAGGATCCTTCATGTAAAATTTAGAGGAAAAATTAGTTTTCACTTTGTATATGGTTTCCCTATCATTTCCAATAAAAAACATATCATCCACATACAAGATCGAATAAATAACATGATCACTAGCCAATTTGAAATAGATGCAGTGATCTGATTTGCTCCTTGTGAAGCCAAGTCATAGTATATAAGTATCAAATTTTTAATACCACATCCTTGATGATTACTTTAAATCATACATGGAATTTTTCAACTTGCATACTAATACTTACATTCCTTTCACAACAAATCCTTCTAGTTGCCTCATGTAGATTTCTTCTTCCAAATCCCCATGTAGGAATGTTGTCCTCACATCCATCTATTCTACTTCAAGGTCAAAGGTAGTAGAAACAAATAAAATAAATCTAACATAATTTAACTTGGAAACATGAGATAAAATATCACCAAGATCAATTCCATCTACCTAGGAATAACTCTTTGCAATTAATCATGCTTTGTATTTCTCCACTCTACCTTTTACATTTAAAATCTTCTTAAACACCCATTTGTTTCCCATGGGATTTCTTAAATCCAAAGAACTCCACTAGATCCCAATCCTAATTCATGTCAAAAGTTGTCATTTCTTTAACCATGGCCTTTTTCCAAAGTTTGCCATACTCTAAACCCACTGCATTGCTAACAGTTCTAGGATCATCATCAATAATAAACAACATAACCTTTCAAACCATCTATATCTCCAAAAAAGATATACTTTTCAACTTTATTATCTAGCTTACTCCTATTCTCCTTTAGAATGTGTAAATAAGCATCACAACCAAATACCCTAAGATGTTGAAGAGAGGGTTGTTGGAAATATTGTCATTGATGGCAAAGGAATTGGCAAAGAAGGAGCATCTGGAACAGTAACTAGGCAGTAGCAAAGAAGAACAGAGGAAGAGTGAATTTATAGAGAGTAGTATCAGTCAAGAAGCAGGGACAAGTAGTAAATTGAAGCAGAGTTGTCCAGAAACAGTGTAGGAAGAAAAAGGCCATCGAACAGGAAAAGGTTCTAATTTCTCTGTGACTTATATGTATTCAGTAGGAAGGATATTTGAGTCCTCGTGTGGACAATTATGAATCATTATGAAAGCATGGTCTGTAAACATCATAAGCTCTGTGGAAGGAGTAAATTCGTGAATCTGTATAAGGTAATTTTTGAGGACTATCGATTTATCGAGTCGATTGGACAAATCGTTATCAAGTTCACGAATTATTGTTCATTGATACTGGTATCTCTCATCGTATAATGCATTGCCGAACATTTGATTCCTAAGGTCATGATGCAGTGAGCAATGGGAATGTATAATCTGATGAAGCAATGCATTATAGTATGCGGAGGAGTATTACTATGAAAATTATTGGACCAAACCCGAGTTGTGAACCTGATTTAAGCGACCAAAAGGAATAGCATAACCCGACTTAACCATGGGGTGGTCACTGTTCCAAAACCACGAGCAGATTTGCGAGGCCGGATTGCCCATATCGCACCTCTTTTCGGTGATAAGCGGTATCTCCTGGTAGGGGAGCGATTCCATAGGGTATGCGACACGTGGCGAGGTGGACCCATGGAAAACCGCCTGTCACTGCGCGCCATCGCGTGTTATTGTTCGACCCAGGATGCCCAACGAAATTGTTGAGCGTCGTTGATCTGGGAAGGGGTCATCGGACGGTGTTCATTTGCTATAGAGGTTACCCAAGGTACGGTGCGCCATCGCGCGTTATCATCCGTGCGTCATCAATGAACGATAACCGTCATATCATCTGAAGACCCAGCGATGTGCTCTTCGCCGTCGGATGGAAACGATCGTTAGCAATGGGCCTAGTTTTAAATTATATTGCTTGGGCCGTCGATTATGTATGTGGGGCCAGAACCAAAGGTCTATTTAAAAGCCATTTGATAAAAGTGTTGGTTATTAATATAAATTTCTATCATATATTTAATTGCAAAAGGTTGTGAATAATATTTATTTATTTATCAAATTCCACGAATTTGATAAATAAAATTCCAATAAAAGAAAGAAAACCATCAGCGGCACGTTAATATTACTTAACCTTGGCTATAGTATTATTTGGCGGAGATAAAAATTATCTTTGGGACGATTCATGCATGGAAGAACGAAGATTGGGATTTCAATTTGGATTGGTATGAATTTTAATATGAATACCATTAGCGGTTGAGTGGTTTTCTACTCATGGTATTGATGAAGGCTAAACTATATAAGGAGAAGAGGATTACACTACAAAGTAGGTGAGGTGTGGAATGGTTGTGAATAAATAAATCTCTTTAAGAGATATCTGCATATGTGATGCACCTATGGATATGATCTAGAAATGATAAATCTCTACAATGATCAGCAAAAGAAATAGACTTGACAGAACACTGATGAAGAAATAGAAGAAATCTGGTGTATCTGAGGGTTGAGGCCTTTTGTATGAAAGAGGAAGTATCCTGCCAGTAGAAGCTGGTGTTAAAATCAGGGGGCTGAAGCTCCCTTCTAGTAGTGGCTGGAGAACGAGAGAAGGTTGTAGCCTTTCTGCAGGTGGGTGCCTGTGTGCTGGTATAAGTCTGCGCCAGCATAAAATTGTAAGAAGTTTTCTTTATAATAAATATTGAAGACTAAGATAACAGCAACGGTGGTTTTCTCCCGAATTGGGTTTCCACCTTAAATACTGGTGTTCATATGTGTTGCTTATGTTTAATGGTTTGTTCTGTTATTTCTGTTCATGCTTATTGTTTACTAAACATATGATGTATGAATGATGAAATGATCTAAGTAAAGGCATAATAAGATCTCTGGACATACAAGTTGGATTCGGTAAAGTAGCATATGGTTTTAAGAAATTAAAATTAAAATATCTCAGTCAGCTCTAAATATTGATTCACCCCTCCTCTCAGTATTTATTCCAACAATTGGTATCAGAGCAGGTCCTTCTGAAAAATCTTAACCGCTAGAAGGAATATCAAACAAGATGAGCAATCCAGATGGAACAACTTCTATCAGGCCTCCGCTCTTCAACGGAAGAAATTTAATATTCTGGAAAACAAGGATGAGATACTATCTTCAGTCTCTGGGTGTAGATGTATGGGCTATTGTTGAAGCAGGATATCAATATCCAGCTGCAGTACCAACAGATCCAACGGAAAGAAAGAATTATGAAACAAATGCAAAGGTGGTTAATGCTCTATTGGGAAGTCTAACTGAATCAGAATTTGTCAAAGTCATGCAGCTGAATACAGCAAAGGCAATATGGGACAAAATCATTCTAAGCTATGAAGGTGATGCAAAGGTAAAAAGTGCTAAACTCCAAACTCTCAGAATTCAATATGAGAACCTAAAAATGCATAATGAGGAGAGCATTGCTAATTTCTTTTTACGACTTGATGATATAGTAAATCGTATGAGAAATCTGGGAGAAACAATAACTGAATCTACTTTGGTTGAGAAAGTTTTAAGATCACTAATGACAAAATTTGAGTCAAAAGTCTCTTCTCTTGAAGAAAAGCAGGATCTTCAAAATCTTACTATGGTGCAACTTCATGGCATACTAACTGCATATGAAATGAGAAGAGGAGGACCATCCGAAGTCAAAGAAGTTGTCTTTAGAGCTTCTACAAAAGGGAAAGAAGTACAAGAGACAGAAGGATCAGGGTATATCTCAGAAGAAGATGAGGTAAATTTTGTAAAGAAACTCCAACTTGGTACAGGACGGTTCAGAGGTAAGCTTCCTTTCAAATGTTTTGCTTGTGGAAGAGTTGGTCATTATGTTGCTAAGTGTCCTCACAAAGAAACACATGAAAAAGGAAAGGAAGTAGCAAGAAGGAATAAGAATCAGTTTAGCAATAGAAAAATTTACTATACTCATGAAGACAGTGATGGGTTATCAGACAGTGAGGAAGAATGTGAACAAGATCTTAGACTTCTCATGGCATTTGAAAAAGAGACCAGAGAAGAAAAGAATACTTTTATGGATGCTTTAGAGGACAATGATTTTCTTGATGAAATCAATCAACTCAAAATATGCTTAGAAGAAATTAAAATATCCATAGAAACTCTAAAGAACCAGCTTCAAGAAAAGGAGAAACATAATGAGAAATTAGAATGTGAAATAGTAAGTCTAAGAAAGGAAATTGAGAAAGTAAAGATTTTGAATCTTAGATTTGCTAAAGGATCTGAAACCTTGGATGAGATTATCAAGGTACAACGTTCTCCTCTTCTAAAGACAGGTCTTGGATATATCGGAGAATCTTCTCAGGCGCACCAAATTATCTAAAAGCAGCTACAGCCAATACACAACATTCTGCCCCTCAGCAAGAGAGTAAAGAATCTCTACAGATAAGGCATGACCATCTCAATTCAAAGAACACTAACAGGAGTACCTTTCAAAGAAACACCAATCAACAGGTAAATTCAAGTAGGAGATTTCATGATCGCAGAAATTTCTTCTTCAATGGACAATGTTTCTCATGTCACAATTTTGGTCATAAAGTTGTTCAATGTGTTGCATATAAAACCATGACAAGAGAAGCAAGAAAGAAAAGGATTGATATTGGAACAAAGAAGAATACATATAACAACTTTTCTCCTCTTCAAAATGAAGTTGAATGTGCTTATTGCAATAACTTTGGTCATGAAGAATCTGAATGCAGGAGCAAAGTTCACCCAAAAGAACATTTTTCTTCAAATTCCAAAGTGTGGAAAAAGAAGGAATTATAGGTTGAAAATTGTGGCATAGCTTTATTTTCAGAAGGTGAAGAAAATCAATGGTACATTGACATTGGATGCTCAAAACACATGACAGGTGACAAAGATAAACTTCTTGCATATAGTGCTCTAGAAAAGGAAAAGAATGTTACATTTGGAAATGATACTCCTGCTGTCATTAAGGGAAAAGGGTCTGTTTTTATAAAAGAAAAGGTGAAAGCTAATGATGTCATGTATGTGGATGGACTAAAGCATAACCTGTTAAGTGTAAGTCAAATGTGTGATCAAGGAACTGAATTTGTCTTTAGTTCAAAATAATGTGTGGTACGTGATCTTGATACAGGTAAAACAATTATAAAAGGAAAAAGAACTCCAAGAAATCTGTATGTATTGAAGAACTGCAAAGAACAATGTTACTTGAGTAAATCTTTAGAAAATTGGCTATGGCATAGAAGGTTGGGGCATCTGAGCTTCTCTCAAATCAACAAATCAAGCAGACTTAAAGTTGTTCGTGATCTTCCCAATATTACTCTACCTGAAAATATCATATGCAAATATTGTCAATTCGGTAAGCAAACCAGAGTACATTTTAATGCCAAGGAAGGATCATCAAGTAAGCCTCTTGAACTCATTCATACTGATATATGTGGACCTATAAGGAAAAATTAACCACGTGGTGAACAATACTATATCTTATTTATTGATGATTTCTCTAGAATGTGTTGGATTGGGCTGCTTAAACACAAAGATGAAGCATTTGAGAAATTTCAAATCTTCAAAGCACTAGTTGAGAATGAATTAGATCTAAAAATTAAGTGCCTCATATCTGATCGAGGAGGAGAATATACATCAGATGAATTCCTTGAATTTTGTGAACAACATGGCATAAAAAGACAGTTCTCTGTAGCTGGCACTCCACAACAAAATGGTGTTGCATAAAGAATGAATAGAACAGTTCTAAAAATGGCTAGAGCTATGCTTGATGATTCAGGAACACCTGACACATTTTGGGGAGAAGCAGCACATACAGCAGTAAACATTCTCAACAAGGCACATGTTCGTGTAAATAGTGACAAAACTCCATATGAACTCTGGTATGGTAATCCTCCCACTGTAAAACATTTTAGAATTTTTGGAAGCAAATGCTTTATAAAAAATAATGATGAAAAACTTGGCAAGTTTGAACCCAAAGCAGATGAAGGAATACTTCTTGGTTACTCCTCTAGGAGTAGAGCATATAAATGTTACAATAAAAGACTTCGGAAGATTGTTGAATGTATTGATGTTGTTATTGATGAGTCTTCTGCAGCTCCAAAAGAAGAAAAACAAACAACAGATGAAGATGATGATGACATATATCCTTCTACATCAAATATGAATGATATAGACAGTGAACCCAATGAAGAACCCGAAGATGATTTATCTGAAAAAGCTCCATCTAGATATGTTCAAGAGAATCATCTAGAATCTCAAATCTTGGGAGAAAAGGGATCAGGTGTACAAACAAGAAGGACTCTTGTGGGATCTTCTAGAAATCTCGCATTTATGTCCACTATTGAACCACACAATGTCAGTCAAGCTAGCAAAGATGAATGTTGGATTCAAGCCATGAATGAAGAGCTTGATCAAATTGAAAAGAATCACACTTGGGAATTAGTACCAAGACCTCATGACAAAAATGTCATTGGAACTAAATGGATATTCAAAAACAAGTTAAATGAGAATGGGGATGTTATAAGAAATAAAGCTAGACTTTTTTGCAAGGGGTATGCTCAACAGGAAGGTATAGATTTTGAAGAAAATTTTGCTCCTGTAGCCAGACTTGAAGCCATAAGAATGTTTCTTGCTTTTTCAAGCTTCCAACAAATCAAAGTTTATCAAATGGATGTTAAATCTGCTTTTCTCAATGGCGATCTAGAAGAAGAAGTTTATATAGAACAACTAGAAGGATTCCTTTTGGGAAATGATGAAAAACTTGTTTGTAGACTTAAAAAGGCTCTATATGGTCTCAAACAAGCTCCAAGGGCATGGTACTATCGTCTTGACAAATATCTTCATCAATAAGGATTTTAAAAGGGGTCTGCTGATAGCAACTTATAAACAAAAACTGAAAATGAAAAACTATTGATCGTGGTTGTATATGTTGATGATATCATTTTTGGTAGTAATGAAGAGTCTATGAGTCAGAAATTTGCTTCTGATATGCAGCAAGAATTTGAAATGTCTTTACATGGGGAACTAACATTCTTTCTTGGCTTGCAAGTGCAACAAGCAACAGATGGCATATTCTTATCACAAGCAAAATACCTTAAGCAAATCCTGAAGAAGTATGGCATGGAAGATTGCAAACCTGTAAGTACACCAATGATAACTGGATGTAATCTCAGTTCTAATGATGATTCCCCCACGGTGAATCAACCAGAATACAGATCTATGATAGGAAGTCTTCTTTATCTCACTGGGACAAGACCAGACATTATGCATGCAGTTGGGATTGTTGGACGATTCCAATCTAATCCAAAAGAGTCTCACCTTCAGGCTATGAAAAGAATATTCAAATATCTACAAGGAACTGAAGACTTTGGACTATGGTATCCAAAGAATGCTGATCTTACTCTTCATGCATACACTGATGCAGATTGGGATGGAAATGTTGATGATCGGAAAAGCACTAGTGGTGGTGCATTCTATATGGGGCCCCGGTTAGTATCTTGGTTCAGCAAGAAGCAAATCTCTATTGCCTTATCTACAGCAGAAGCAGAATATGTGGCTGCCGCATCATGTTGCACTCAACTTCTCTGGATGATGCAAACCTTACAAGACTTTCAATTCAAATGTTCACCTCCTATATCCATTATGTGTGATAACACAAGTGCCATCAGTATCTCAAAGAATCCTGTTATGCATTCCAAGACCAAGCACATTCCCATCAAGTATCACTTCTTACGATAAAAAGTGCTTGAACAAAAGGTGAAGTTGGAGTATGTTCCCTCCAAAGAACAAGTTGCTGATATTTTTACCAAACCTTTACCTAGGGAGGCATTCGAATATCTTAGACAGAAGCTGGGAGTAGTCTCTGCCATGCAGAAGATCAGATCTGCTTAAATTTAGAAGATTAAATTGGATATGCTCCCATTGAAAGTGTTCAAGATGCACAAGCTAAGGGGGAGCATTGGTCATGTGGAAAGGATGCATTATTGGCACTCTAATTGTTTGTTGTTCTTGAGAATTTCTGATCTTGATTGTATAAGTAATTTCTGTGTTATTTAAAGATGTAGCATGATCTCAGGGGGAGCATGGTATTATCGGTACAAAGGATATTGATCAACCCTTTGCCATTGATGTCAAAGGGGGAGGAAAAACAAAGGGGGGTTTCTATAAGACAAACAGAGGAAGAGTACTGCCATCAAAACAAAGAGGGGTTTCCATATGACAAACAGAGGAAGAGTATTGCCATCAATGCCAAAGGGGGAGATTGTTGGAAATATTGTCATTGATGGCAAAGGAATTGGCAAAGAAGGAGCATCTGGAACAGTAACTAGGCAGTAGCAGAGAAGAACAGAGGAAGAGTGCATTTACAGAGAGCAATATCAGTCAAGAAGCAGGGACAAGTAGTAAATTGAAGCAGAGTTGTCCAGAAACAGTGTAGGAAGAAAAAGGCCATCAAACAGGCAAAGGTTCTAATTTCTTTGTGAATTATATGTATTCAGTAGGAAGGATAGTTGAGTCCTCGTGTGGACAATTATGAATCATTATGAAAGCATGGTCTGTAAACATCATAAGCTCTGTGGAAGGAGTAAATTCGTGAATCTGTATAAGGTAATTTTTTAGGAGTATCGATTTATCGAGTCGATTGGACAAATCGTTATCGAGTTCACGAATTATTGTTCATTGATACTGGTATCTCTCACCGTATAATGCATTGCCGAACATTTGATTGCTAAGGTCATGATACAATGAGCAATGGGAAATGTATAATTTGATGAAGCAGCGCATTATAGTATGTGGAGGAGTATTACTATGAAAATGATTGGACCAAACCCGAGTTGTGAACCTGAGTTAAGGGACCAAAAGGAATAGTGTAACCCGACTTAACCATGGGGTGGTCACTGTTCCAAAAACCACGAGCGGATTTGTGAGGCCGGATTGCCCATATCGCACCGCTTTTCGGTGATAAGCGGTATCTCTTGGTAGGGGAGCGATTCCATAGGGTATGCGACACGTGGCGAGGTGGACCCATGGAAAACCGCCTGTCACTGCACGCCATCGCGCGTTATTGTTCGACCCAGGATGCCCAGCGAAATTGTTGAGCGTCGTTGATCTGGGAAGGGGTCATTGGACGGTGTTCATTTGCTATAGATGCACGAAGGTTACCCAAGGTACAACACGCCATCACGCGTTATCATTCGTGCATCATCAACGAATGATAACCGTAGGATCATCTGAAGACCGAGCGATGTGCTCTTCGTCGTCGGATGGAAACGATCGTTAGCAATGGGCCCAGTTTTAAATTATATTGCTTGGGCCGTCGATTATTTATGTGGGGCCGGAACCAAAGGTCTATTTAAAAGCCATTTGATAAAAGCGTTGGTTATTAATATAAAGTTCTATCATATATTTAATTCCCAAAGGTTGTGAATAATATTTATTTATTTATCAAATTCCATGAATTTGAGAAATAAAATTCCAATAAAAGAAAGAAAACCATCAGCGGCACGTTAATATTACTTAACCTTGGCTATAGTATTATTTGGCGGAGATAAAAATTATCTTTGGGACGATTCATGCATGGAAGAACGAAGATTGGGATTTCAATTTGGATTGGTATGACTTTTAATATGAATACCATTAGCGGTTGAGTGGTTTTCTACTCATGGTATTGATGAAGTCTAAAATATATAAGGAGAAGCGGAGTACACGACAAAGTAGGTGAGGTGTGGAAGGGTTGTGAATAAATAAATCTCTTTAAGAGATATCTGCATATGTGATGCACCTATGGATATGATCTAGAAATGATAAATCTCTACGATGATCAGCAAAAGAAATAGACCTGATAGAAGACTGATGAAGAAATAAGAGAAATCTGGTGTATCTGAGGGTTGAGGCCTTCTGTATGAAAGAGGAAGTATCCTGCCAGTAGAAGCTGGTGTTAAAATCAGGGGGCTGAAGCTCCCTTCCAATAGTGGCTGGAGAACGAGAGAAGGTTGTAGCCTTTCTGCAGGTGGGTCCCTGCGTGCTGGTATAAGTCTGCGCCAGCATAAAATTGTAAGAAGTTTTCTTTATAATAAATATTGAAGACTGAGATAACGGCAGCGGTGGTTTTCTCCCGAATTGGGTTTCCACCTTAAATACTGGTGTTCATATGTGTTGCTTATGTTTAATGGTTTGTTCTGTTATTTCTGTTCATTCTTACTACTTACTAAATATCTTATGTATGAATGATGCAATGATCTAAGTAAAGGCATAATAAGATCTCTAGACATACAAGTTGGATTCAGTAAAGTAGCATATGGTTTTAAGAAAGAAAAATTAAAAGTTCTTAGTCAACTCTAAATACTGATTCACCC
The DNA here is from genome assembly GCA_034641835.2 of Pinus albicaulis. NCBI lineage: Eukaryota > Viridiplantae > Streptophyta > Pinopsida > Pinales > Pinaceae > Pinus > Pinus albicaulis. Next base: position 754,167,278 of record CM076577.1, read on the forward strand.
CCCCCCCCCCTCTCAGTATTTATTCCAACAAGGGTTTCTTACTAGTCCATACCTCACGTGGATATTTTTCATTCAACACTTGTGAGGATGCTCTATTTACTAGATAACGCACATTTTCCACTTCCTCTTCCTAGAATTATTATCCAAACTCAACACCACTAAGCATGCTCCTTCCTTTCTCCATCAACATCATGTTCATCCTTTCTACAACCCCATTCTATTTAGGTGTGTATGGAGTAGTCTTCTGCCTTGCTATACCACACTTTCTACATAATTCTTTGAATACATTCCCACATAATTTTCCACCATTATTTGTCCTTAACACCTTAATTTTCTTCCTTTGTCCGATTTTTCACAAGATCCTTAAACTCCTTGAACTTATCAAGGACTTTAGCTCTCTACTTGAGAAAATAAACCCATGTATTCCTCGAGTAGTCATTTATAAATGAGACATAGTACATATATTTATCCAGTGATGTAACCAATACGAGTCCAAACACATCATTGTGCATCAACTATAATATTTCCTCTACCCTTGTAGCACCATAGGAGAATCTTACCATATTCTGCTTCCAATATAAACAATGTTCACATAAATCAAAATATAGAGAGAAATTTCCATGCAGTACTCTAAGGCTCTTCTCTCTAATATGTCCCAGCCTTTGATGCCACAACATAATGTTTTCTCTAGAGACCTCAAGAGTTTCTCCTTCTTCAACTCCACTCTTAGGAACAATGGAATTGTTGCACCCTTCACTAACAGTGCTTCCTAGTAGCTCATATAGAGTTCCAATATAAACTCCCCCTAAAAATACCATCGCTCCTCCAACCATATTACAAATATCATTTTCAAACACTGTCTTTACCCTTGCATCACTGATCTTGCTTACATAAATAAAATTTCTAGCCAATTCTGAGAAGTGTAGAACACTAGGGAGTGTTCTAAATCTTCCACCCATGAGATTCATCTTGAATTTTCCTCGTAATATGATTATGGTTGTCGAGTCATCTTGTAGGAAAACACCACCACCATCAAATCTCCCATACTCGCAAAACCACTCTTTCTAAGGATTCATATCAAAGGATGTGCTTGAGTTTACTAACCATGCCTCATGATCTACATGTGTACTTGAAGAAACCAAGTACACATCACCTCCTTCATTTGATGAGGTGTTTTATTTTGTAGAGGGAGCATCTTTAGATCACTTCCCTTTCTTAGCAATTTTAGATATACAACATTTCTTGTAATTCCCTTCTTCTTCCACATGTAACACATACCTTTAAGAACTTTCCTGGAGATTTAAATCTCCCACTCAAGGATTTATTTATATTTATATTCTGAGAGTGTCCTCTTACACACAAGGAATATTTGTTCTAGCTTTCCATGTTTTTCCATCTTATCTCCTCTAATAACAAGGGTGAGACTACTTCATTGAACTTTGAAGTAGTAGCATTACTACATATGGCAACAACCTGAGTATTTCATGAGTTAGGTAGAGAAAAAAAAAAACTGGTGCACATATCTTAATCTAAAATCTTAATATCAACAAATAACATTTGAATTACCACAATATTGAAGACATTCAAATGCTCTGTCACTAAGTGTCTCCATCCTTCATCCTTAGGTTATACAACTTATTCCGTAGGAACAATTTGTTCACCAAGGAGTTAGATTGATACAAAACCCCTAACTTCTCCCACAAAGCCTTTGTTGTAGCTTCCCCTGAAACATTCAGTAATATTGAATATGAGAGAGACAATGTTATTGTGCTTTTTCCTTTTGATCCAACTTAGTCCAATCTTCAATTGACATCCCTATTGGTGTAGTACCTGAATCCATAATGATCCATTAATCTCTGCTCACAAACATATATTCCATATTGAGTTTCCACATCTCAAAACTCTGCCCATTAAATTTCTCGATTGCTATCTTTGAATTCATCACCATTTAATTTTCAACACACGAATGACTTCTGTAGATCTCCCACTGTAACAAGGTCTACCGCAAATCCAAGCCAAAACCCTTAGCCACAAATGCATCTCATTGAAGCCAAAACTGTTCTAATATCAAATGAAGGTTTTAGCCCTATACAATTAATTACTACAAACAAATTCTTAACTAAATAAAAAAAATGCAAGGAAAAATACACACACACACACATATATATATTATCCTAGAAACCCAAAACCGAGAAAACCAACAATAAATTTTCAATATAATCTTCAGTACAATATTAGAATACAATATCATGAGTTATCAATGAACCACCAATCCATTTACTTTGGATTAGAATGCAATTGTAGTTTTTTAACTAAAACTATATAATCATGGAAAAAACCACCAGATGCCACAAAACCACTTTTAACAAAAACTATGCCAAAAACCATAAAAAAAAATAGACATAAAAAAACCACCCAAAATTTATGTTTAGTCGTGTTGCTTTCAAACCCTCACTCAAGGGGATTGGAATAAGAAAATTAAATGTCTAAAAATCAAAAGCTTAACCTATCAAACATGAAATCTTAAATAATAAAACACTCTGCAAACCCCGTACAAGAGAGGTTGCCACCTCCTATATCCCTTGTTGCAAATCATGCACGCTGCATGGCAATAGTTGTGCAACAAATAATACACATATCTAATGATGTTACTCCACAATATGTAATGTTTATACTAACCCAAGCCAAAGGATGAACTAATTTTCGTACATTCCACAATTCACCGAGAATTTGAATGACACTATTGATTTGGATAAATTGGTTCTAAGGGAATGTGATGCAAAAATATAAAAAGAGGAGTGCACTATATTACGAAGTATATTTGTGCAACGACCTAGGTACTTAATGAAATAAATATATTTATTCCATTTTCGTGGAAATGATGACAACGCGTAGTCGTCTTGGTGTCATTAATCAATTATTGAAATTCAATCATGAAAGTTTTCATAAAATAATGTCAAAGATAGATAAGGGAACCAAGATATTTCCAAAAACATTAATAATTTTTAACTTTGCCGAAAGATGGGAGTAGCCAACTTTAACTATGTTTATCTTAACTTTAATTCCAAATATTCTTTGGAAATTTATACTCTTTTGACCAGTATTATGAGTGCTTCATATTAATGAAATAGATGGAAGTAGTTAAATTTAACTTAAAGTTTTACGCTAGATTTGTACTAATCTCAATATTCTTTTGAAATTTATATATTTTATTATGAGTGCTTCGTATTAATGAGATAGTTTTGCTCTCTAAAGTAATGCCCCAACACATGTCGCAACACATTTGTTTTATTAATTTACTTTAATGTTTTGGATATGAATTGATATAAGATGTTATAGTTTTAATAATATGAGTTTTGTTTTAATAAAAATAAATGATTAAGAAATTTATTTTTTAAGATAATTTATTTAGAAAATTTGTGTTATGTAAGTTATGAAAAATCTATATTTAATTTTCTAAATTAATTGTTTTTATTTATGGGGGTGGGACAATTACATATAGAGGTTATTATATTATATTAATATAAGTCTGGCTCAATTGCCAATTTCATATATATATATATATGGTGGGACAATTACATATAGAGGTTATTATATTATATTAATATAAGTCTGGCTCAATTGCCAATTTCATATATATATATATATATGAAATTGGCAATTGAGCCAGACTTATATTAATATAATATAATAACCTCTATATGTAATTGTCCCACCCCCATAAATAAAAACAATTAATTTAGAAAATTAAATATAGATTTTTCATAACTTACATAACACAAATTTTCTAAATAAATTTCTTAATCATTTATTTTTATTAAAACAAAACTCATATTATTAAAACTATAACATCTTATATCAATTCATACCCAAAACATTAAAGTAAATTAATAAAACAAATGTGTTGCGACATGTGTTGGGGCATTACTTTAAATGAGATAGTTTTGCTCTCTAAAGTAATGCCCCAACACATGTCGCAACAAATTTGTTTTATTAATTTACTTTAATGTTTTGGGTATGAATTGATATAAGATGTTATAGTTTTAATAATATGAGTTTTGTTTTAATAAAAATAAATGATTAAGAAATTTATTTTTTAAGATAATTTATTTAGAAAATTTGTGTTATGTAAGTTATGAAAAATCTATATTTAATTTTCTAAATTAATTGTTTTTATTTATGGGGGTGGGACAATTATTATATTATATTAATATAAGTACATTTCAGTGCCAATTATATATATATATATATATACTTTAATGTTTTGGATATGAATTGATATAAGATGTTATAGTTTTAATAATATGAGTTTTGTTTTAATAAAAATAAATGATTAAGAAATTTATTTTTTAAGATAATTTATTTAGCAAATTTGTGTTATGTAAGTTATGAAAAATCTATATTTAATTTTCTAAATTAATTGTTTTTATTTATGGGGGTGGGACAATTACATATAGGGGTTATTATATTATATTAATATAAGTCTGGCTCAATTGCCAATTATATATATATATATATATATATAGAAGTGCATCAAATAGGTCATAATCGACTTCATACCATGTGAGTACAAGTGTGACTCAGTTATCAATTCCTTTAATATTTCTTATTCTTATATTTTGAGTTTTTTCACACTAATAAATTTATTATTAACTCAAAGAAAATACTAATGATTTTCTCTATATTAAAACAATTTAGGTTTGTGATTTTTTTTGGCTCAAGTGATTTAGAGCTAGATGTAAAGTTCTTTGATATTGTTGCTAGTTGTTGTTGATCACGAGTTCACGAGTTCAACTCTCTTTGATTCTCTTGGGGAAAGACCCTATAATCAGGGCCAATGGTTTACCCAGTTTACAATTCACTAAATATGGGGTAGTACTATGAGGTTTCGTGTGCTTTCACTCCAAGTATATATATATATATATATATATATATATATATATATATATATATATATATATATATATATATATATATATATATATATATATATCTGTTAATGTTCTATAATAGATTGACAAAATTGCTTTACTTAAATTATGAATTAATAGGTAAGATAACATAGAATATATTTTACACTATTCAACTTAAAAATTTATAGTTCAGGAGCAACTTTTTTTTTTCTGGGGAGACAAACACTTATGCTGGGATTGCAGATTTAATAGTCCCTCAAAAGAAATAAACTAGCTAATGTGTTTTCTATATGAAAGAAAAATTTAATGATAATTTTATAAGACTAGTGATATAATTTTAAAATGACTAAAAATATTGTAGTTACAATTTTTAAAATTTTACTAATTTTTAAAATTTTATATAAATTGATTTCGAATAAATCATTATATCAAATACATTTTGAAATAAACTACAATTTTTTTCTCTCTTTAATGATAAAAAATTGGATCAAGAGCTTTGCTAGGATTAGGGTTTAGCTCTGAAGAATTCTTTGAATCATCCATCTCTTGCTGACAAACTCGATCCTCCAACGAGATTTCATATTCCTTTTGGTGATTATCACTATTGTCATTACTAATTGAATCAATGAGTGGACATGTGGGGAGGGGATATTTGGGATGACCATTCCAATATAGGTGGATCAAGCACTAGCATTGGAAACGACAACAACCAGGATAAGCCAATTCTTAGAGCTCAATGGAAATCTTGCCTCAAGGGTCGAAGTTTGCTTAAAGATGTTGTAAACCCTAAATATGTTGTTACGAACAATAAGTTGGAAGGTTATAGTCAAAATATGAAATATCATGAACTCATTTGTAAATTTATAGGCGTCTGGCCAACTGAGAAGGATGTTGTAAAATGGATATAGAGCAAATGGAAACCCAAAGGACAAATATATTTGAAACTCGAGGCAAGAGGATTTTTCACGGTGATATTTTCTAATATGGAAGATAAAGCTCAAGTTTTCAAAAATCGGCTTTATTTATTTAATAATTTGTTCTATTTATGAGGTTTTTGGAGGATTGTCACAATCTAGAAAAGGAGCAATTCTTGGTGGCTCTAGTTTGGGTGAGGTTTTTTACTCTTCCTAAACACTTTTGGGATCTAGAGATTCTCAGAGGTACTCTTATTTTCATTTGTACATTTGTTAATATCTCGGATGTTACCAGGAGGGTTCGCTATACCTCCTATGCTTGGATTTGCATATACATGAACATATCACAACCCCTTCTGGAATCCCTAGAAATTTCTTATCATGACAAGGTATGGTGCCAAACTCTAGATTATGAGCATGTGCCCTTCTCGTGCAAGCGTCGACATGAGTATGTGCACTTATTTTGTGATTGCCTGCTAAGGAAAGATAAAATATAGGAAACAACCCCAAAAGAGGACTATGAAGGGTTTCAAAAAGTAACCAATAAAATATGAAACCCTAAAATTCAACAAGTAAAAGTGACAATGAATGACATTCCTATAGAAAATAACTATGTACTTCTCTCGAATTTGTAAGATAGAGTTGAGCTACCTAAGGATCTAATGAACTTTGACTAGGTAGGAGATAATCCCCCAGTGAAATCTACTCAAAAGCAAAAGGTTGCAGAAGCACTCTTAGTAAACCCAAATCAGGAGGATACGCCCATGTCTTCAACAATTGGAATAAATGGTGAGGATATTATGGAAATACTTAGTAGAAATAAACAAATTTTGGCTAATATACTTGCAAAATGGAAAAAAGTGGATCGAGGGTTTTTTCTTGAGAAACAAAAATTCCAATTCCAAGAAATCTATAAAAAATTGTGAAACGAAGGTAGGCTAGTAGTTGAGGAGCAGGCATTTTACAACATGGTATTGGAAGTTCAAACATATGATGGTCATGATAAAGGGATGGTAATTAAATAAAGCAAAAGAAGAGGAAATAAAACCATCAAAGAATCAATCTAGATGATTAGTGAAGTACTAGTAAGGAAGCTGATCACATTTTTAGAGGTGTTTTCCTCCTCTAAATACTCCACCCAATCAAGATCATCACTTGGAAAATCCAAATCCTCAACAACATAGGTAAGGAAATATATCTTATAGATATCATAAATGAGGAGCACCCTATAATTTTAATGTTGCAGGAAATAAAAAATCTTAAGCGAGAAGGTACAGGAGAGTGTAGAGCGTTGCTGTAAATGATTTGAATAAATTGTGCTAGATGAAAAAGGAAACGGGGTATCATAATCCTCTAGAACCCACCCTATAATTTTCATGTTGCAGGAAATAAAAAATCTTAAGCGAGAAGGTACAGGAGAGTGTAGAGCATTGCTATAAATGATTTGAATCAATTGTGCTAGATGAAAAAGGAAACAGGGTATCATAATCCTCTGGAACCCCCATGAGGAGACCTTCCAATATTGGATTGCACACCCATGTACTATATCATGCATATTTATGTATATTGGTACCAAAGAGTTTTGAACCCTTAGTTAAACTGAGAGGGGGGGGGTGGGTGAATCAATTTAACATATTCATGGACTTTTAAAACTTTTTCATTAAAACTTATTCACACTTTCATTTCATGTTCGACTTAATATGCGAGTAATCTTAGAATGTGAGCAGCAAGTATCAAGCAGATTTGTTAATGTAACAACAGTCTTAGTATGTGAGCAACAAGTAATGAGCAGATTAGATAAACCACATCAACACATAGACATCATGCACAGAGACACCAGATATAAGTGGAAACCCATAAAGGGAGAAAACCACATCTTATTATTTCTGTGATGCAAAGACAAGCTCCAACTCCCTCTCACTAGAAGATTTAAAATGACACCAACCCTCTGGAGGCTCCTATCAAATTATACAAGCTACAACTTGCAAAGAGCTCCAACTCCCATCAGTACTGCAGCACCAACCTACGGAAGCTCCTACCTCGGTCGGCTGGCCCGACATTTTATCAAGCTACAACTTGATGTGGAAGCACCAACTCCCATCTATTTTCTGCAGGCACCAACCTACAGGAGGCTCCTACCTCAGTCAGCTACAACTGAAATCTATCAAGCTACAACTTGATAGGGAAGCTCCAACTTCCTTACTCTTTCAAAAGAAAAACACTTGTTGATTTACCTTGGATATCAGCATTGTTCTGTACCATCTTCACTGCTGTGCATCAGTCTTCATATCTGCCTTATATCATTTCTTCATCTTCTCAGATTCACTATCAGCTCCTCCTTCTTCTCTGCCTCACTGCTTCATTTCTGCATTCTCTAACTTTTCACTGCATCTCGTTCTGCTCCTCCTCCTTCTTATCTTTTCTGCCTCAATTCCGCATTCTCCAACCTCTCTCTCTCTAACCTCTATATGCATATCAAGATGATATTATTTATAGAAATTCCCTTATGACTGTTAGCATTCCTCAGGGAATTTCAAATGGACATCCATGCCTCTTTGCCTTCTACCTTCTCATTTCTTTTACCCACTCATTCAGAAAAATATAACAATATGCATTAATTTCAATATTACAGTGGGAGTTTTGTTCTCTTCTGGAGACTTTCCAATGCATCACAAACAATATAAAATAATTTACATTCACATTTTCAGTTACATAAAGACAATTTCACTCAGCCCATTTTCTGGCCTTTGGCTTTGCTGGACTTGTCTTTTCTGCTGTTGTCAGGGAACTGTTCTGCCTTCTTCTGCTCACTGTCTTCTGCATATTTTCCAGTTTTATGTGCTTGTACACTTGTCAAATTCGTTCCTATGCATATTCCTGTTCACCATGATTGTGTGTCTGATGTATATATATAACTGTTGATCTTTAAATATGGGCAAATTCCAATGCTTTGGTTTCCTTCACTGGAAGTTTAAATAACTGAATGCGGAGGCTTTAATATCGCCATGGTCATAAACCCAATATATGCTCTCTATGCAATTTCAAGCAATTAATGTTCATTCTCAGCATTATTATTTTGATATTCGAACCTTAGAAACCATAACCCAATGGTCAATCAATCATTGAATCGTTCATTATGTGTTCACGACTTTCACACATCGGGTCTAAAGCTTTAACACCTATTGTGTCCTCAACTCACTTGTTATGAGACACCACAACAAATCTTCGACTTCAGAATTATATCCCAAGCGCTTTTTATATATAACGCCATTTCAACTCTCGGCATAATTATACAGAGTTTTAACATACAAACTGTCGCGTTATTTAACTCCAATACCTCTTGGCAATGTAACAATAATGAATCATTTTAATACATAAAATGCCCTTTTCGAGCCCACTTGCCGAGCTTTCCGATGCGATGTATCACTCCTCGACTACTTCCGATTGCGATTGATCGCAATCGCAATTTCCATTTAAATGTACTGATGCTCTACTCCTTCTCCGATGCGATCAATCACTGTTCATTTTGAAATGTCGATGCGATGTATCACCTTTCAAATATTTCTGATTGTGTTTAATCGCAATCGCTACTTCCATTGAGATGTTCCGATGCTCCGATTCCGATGATTCACTATTATGCAGGAACTCAACCATATATGAGTCACCGTTCATAAACACATCGAGTCCGCCACAATTCACACATAACACATATAATTCCGACTTCACATAACAGTGCCTCCTCAATCAACGACTGTGGTCTTATCGCATTCCCTTCTGGCATATCAACGGTGGTCGTGCAGTTAGATCACACGAAGTTTAGTCCTCCGAACATAAGCGATGAACTGGGGCCTAGTGGTTAACTTCCGCTCACATCCAACAGTGGACAGGATGTCGCACTGCTTCAGATGATCTGACGTCCTCAATCAAATCTCACGTGACTTAGGTGCATGGGCTTTTAACTCGCGATGAGAGTGGTATCTCCAAACCGCTTAAGGCCACGTGTCAGCCTATGGCATTGATCGCGTTCGAATTGAAAATACAGCTTACCGTACAAAAGCAGCGCGATGAAAACCGTCGGGTGTTCCAAACCCACTGTCACTGTTCACAGCAGTCGTGGTTCCATTCATATCTTAGCTCATAGTTCCGCTCTCGATTCTATTTCATCTCCACTTCAAATATTCTTAATAGTTTTGTTGTGCCTTCAATATTCCGAATTTAACTGAATCCCAACATTTAACCAACGCATGGTTAAATTGTTGTTCCACTTATATGAATTCCCTTCATGCTTTCTTTGAAGCTTCCCTTTGGCAGACAGAGATACTACCTCCATTGTTTTTTCATTCACCTTTGTTCTCACAGTTCCTTTGCATCCGATTCATACTTCCTCTGTGCCTTGTCTAGCTGAATTTTTCTAATCGGTTTCTATTGCAGTAAGGCCCTCAAATGACTTCATATTTCCAATCTCCCTTCGTTGTTCATTACACAGTGGAGCGTGTAATCAAACTATCCCACTGAATGTTGTATGCGACTTTCTCACAAGAATGGGTATCGAATTATGTAAATCTAACCCTTGCATCCTGTTGCTCAATCCGAACTACTAAAATCGCCTTTTTCTTCAAGTGACAGAGGTTTACTCTGTTACGCCAAATGAACAGAGTCGGCCTCTTGAGTTTCTATACAGAACCAGTTCAATTGATTTCTACACAGCATGTACACCACGAACTCTGAAACACTGCAATTTCTATTCTATATAGAACCCTGATAGACTCACATCTGTAATAAAACATTAATGCACATATAATTGCACATAGGAGCCATTTATACTCCCAATTACAGAGTCTCATCATACTCATGTAATGCTGAACAATTCCTCCCATAGATACAAATGAATCCACCTGCAAACACTTCTTCTCATCTTGGCAGAACTTCTTCTTCTCTTAACTCTACCCCTTTTTCAAAATCCAATGGCCCTCCTTTTGTCCTCACTACTATGCACCTTGAATAGCTCTCTGCTTCTTTGCTATCCTCTGCTCCTTACTTCTCTTTTTGCTGCCTCTGCTACCTCTCCAGATCTCCAATCACATGACCCTTCTACAACTGCCTCTGCTTCATGTCTCATACTCTCTGATGCTCGACTGTTTCTCTACCTTTGCAGTTTGACTGTTACATTTCAACAGTCTTCTTCTGTCTGTCTCCTTTTCCATTTATGTTGTCTCCTTTGCGTTGCTTTCTTCTCTTTTTGCTTCTTCCTCTATTCTTCTCTACTGTCTTCTCCTTTGCTTTTGCTGTTGTCCTTTGTCTGTCTATGTCTCTTCTGCCTCCTTTTCCATCAATGACAACATTTCCAACAGTCTCCCCCTTTGGCATTGATGGCAACACCTTCACCAATAATCCAATGCTTCCTCCAAGTTTTCCTCTGCTTGCCTTTTAGAAGACCCTTTCTTCTTTTCCTCCCCCTTTGACATCAATGGCAAAGTGTTGCACATTTCCTAGTGTTGCACATTTCCTAGTGTGCATTCTATCTCTTCATTTCCTCTCTTTGAGTTATGTTTAGGCCTTCTTCTTCTGGCTTTGTACCATGCTGCTCTAAACTGGTGTACAATAGTTGTTGAGAGAACACTTTTGAGAATCATTAGAACTTGAATATACACAATTAGTTGATACAATCCCAAAGCATAGACTCCTTGCACTTGTATGTAGTGTAGGTGATGACAACCATATATAATCAAACTTGTATAATCAGAGATGCATAGTTGTATCCAAGCTTAAGGATCATGAATGTTCCATGTGACATATCAAGCTTGCTTCAACTATACTTTTGTCTATATTATAATCTTCATCTATGATGCATATCTATTGAGGAAGGTTGAAGATGAAGTAAGTCTTTTTCTGCAAAGCACATCTACAGTACACATCTGTTCAATTGTGATGAAGCCAATATATCTTTTATTGTTGTGGTACACCTTTCTTTCCTGTTATTGGTGATACATGCTAGACTGGTGACAGGGAAATTACTCTTAAAGATTGAAAGGTCCTTGTTTCTTTTGTGAAAAAATGAATCACACAAGAGCTTACAACTTATTGTGAGAATAGGCAATATCTTTCAATATTAGAGACCAAATGACTTTCCTACTTGTACAATGTATTTTCAAAAACAAACCCTTGAGGCTAGATACATTCAGTGTATTGGTCAGTCTCACTTATAAACCATGAAATTTATTTATGAAATAAGGGGTATGTATGTCAATGATTAACCTCATTTCAATGGTGAAATACCACCAATTATGTTATGCTAAAGTATGCTTGAGATGAATCAATAACAGACTTTTGAGCTTCAACTAGTAATCACAACTAGTCCTTCAAACTTCAGATACTTTAACTATTCTGTCATGATGATCTTCCACAAAAAATTTTCATGATGTTTAATTGATATCTCTGTAAACAGACTTCACATGGTGTTTTGAATGATTTAAAGAGAGAGGCCTGATAGATATGTGCTGACTTCAGAAAGGCACGCAAATATATAGAAAAATATATTGCTTCAATACTCAATATAATGGTTCAAAACACAATGCTGATCCTTTTGCTTTGTAATTGACCTTTTCATGCTTGAATAATGCAGATAACTCTGGGATACTCACTTGGTGTACTTTTTCCATAATCCCTTGATCCTGAGGACCTGTACCATATTTCTGCTAAACTGATAGCAACTGGTATTCTGTTGATAGGCATGCTGCATGTACCTAAATACCAATTGATGCTACTTTGATAAATCATGCAGACATTTCACTTCAGCTTGCACATTAACCCATAATTAAGACATCCTTCATAAATTCTACTATTGAGCTTTCCATTGTTCACACCAAAAGTCATCAATATCCTGAATTTGATCTTGGCATCTTTAACCATTTTCTTATTCTGCCATTTTGTTCAAAGGAATGTCACTGCATTTTACTTTCTAAGACTGCTCCAGAATCATTGCAGCTTTAAGAATCAATTCAACAGTTCTAATATAAAGATCTTTGGGAAGGCATCTTCACTTTATTTTCTATGAATCTTCATGGGCTTATTACTAAAAAAATTGTTACTCACTTAACTGCATTCTTCCAAGGGGACTTTTCATAGATATTGTTCATAGATGAAAGATGTAATAAAATATGATGGGCACTTTTCTTACTCATCCTTCATAATGTGAATCATGTTCATGGCTGAAGTTCTTTCTACCATTATGGCTGCTTGCTGCTTTCTTCCATAAATCTGATGGCTATTGTGTGCTTCAGGTGTTCTTATTCCTCTATAGTTCTCTGTTGGAGAAAAAGTCCTTTCCCCTCTTGTCCTTATAGTTGTCTTCATTCCAAGGAGCTCTTCTTATACTAATTTCATGGGGATTATTTATGAACTGCTCTCCCCCTAGGATGTTGCTTCATATCTATCACTGGTTGGATATTTGCTTTGTTTTCTAGAGCATCTCCCCCTGATACTGTGATGTTTTCATTATGTTATTGAGATAATAGGCTCCCCCTTTCTCTTTTCCTTCCATACTTTATTTGGTTTCATCATAATATCTGCACTTCTCTTATATTCATAGTTTTTTTTTATTTGCTTTGATTCCACCATCTGTCTAGAGTTCTTTAATGTATATGGTAGATTACAGTATTTTGCTTTGTGGCCAAGCTTGAGGCATACATAACATCTTACTTTTCCAAGGTATGTTTGAGCTTATGTATAATATTTCATTCCCCTTTTTTAACACAATTTACATTCAACAGATTTATGTCCAAAATTATTGCATGCATAACAATAGCCATGGAAATGATTTGTGTACCTGGTGAAAGATAGTATTTTCCATTTGCTTTCTTGAGGTAGTCTTCCCATTTGCTGCATCTTTTGCTGGTTGAAGTTGATAGGCCTTGTCTTACATTGTGCTGCAATATGTCCTAGTTTATGACAAGAAAAACATGTGATATTTTTCATAGGAGGATAGAACCTCCTTTGACATCTTCCAAATTTATTCAATTCATATTCAGGAGTGTGGGAGCCTTTTTCAGCTGACTATTTCATCCTCTCATTCTCTGTCCTTCCACATTGTTGCTTGTTTCTGTTTGTTTCCTCACAGATCCTGATCTTGTTGTCTTCTACTTCTGCATGAATCTTCTGAGTTGCTTCATTATCCTTTACAGCTTTCACAAAGATGATCTTCCTGTGATATTCTACCTTGGAATTATTGGTTTCTCCTTCATACCCTATCCCAGTCTTTATGAGAGGAGACCTTTGAGCCTTTAGAATCTGGTCCAATTGTCCAGAGCTTTTCATTTGAGGAGTATTCATTAATAAATCTCTTTGGGCCTTTTCTACTTTCTTTCTCAGGCTCACTACTTCTTCTTCCAATATTTCACATTCCAGATTTTTCTCTCTCATTTGTTGCCGCAGAGCGTCTTCTATTTTCCTTGCTTCTTCAAGGTGTGTCTTCAAGCCAACAATTTCTTTCTTATCTTCATATTCTCTCTCTTCACATATTTGCACTATTGTCTTAAGGTCTTTGTTTTCATTCTTCAATCTTTCTATTTCAGTCAAAGCAGTGTCAAGTTTGGCCTTTTCTTCAGCTGTAATTTCTTCATGGTTCTTATCTCCATTCACACTAGCAGGTACATCATTTGATTGAACATTTTCCTGTTGACATGAATTTTTCTTCTTCTTAATTCTCTTCTCCTTCTTGACAGTGCAGTCCTTATTGTCTGCTCCATGCATGAAATGCAATCTATCCCAAATTTATTTTGCAGAGGTTAAATCCATTATTAACTCAAGATCCTTGTTATGAAGATTGTTGAATATCACACATTTTGCCTTGGCATTCCTGTGTTGTTCTTGCACCGAGGGAGAGTTTGTGCAGTATCCATCACATACAAGTTTCCATACATCAGGTTCATAAGCCAATAATCCTGTTTTAATCTTATCTCTCCATTCAGGAAATTTTGTTGTACTTAACACAGGTACATTTTGATAGTCCATGACTCAACCAGATCTCCTTCAAGCTATTAGGCTTGCACCAAAGGAACTTGGCTCTGATACCAATTGTTGAACCCTTAGTTAAACTGAGAGGGGGGGGTGAATCAGTTTAACATATTCATGGACTTTTAAAAAAATTTCATTAAAACTTATTCACACTTTCATTTCATGTTCAACTTAATATGTGAGTAATCATAGAATGTGAGCACCAAGTATCAAGCAGATTTGTTAATGTAACAACAGTCTTAGTATGTGAGCAACAAGTAATGAGCAGATTAGATAAACCACATAAACACATAGACATCATGCACAGAGACACCAGATATAAGTGGAAACCCATAAATGGAGAAAACCACATCTTATTATTGCTGTGATGCAAAGGAAAGCTCCAACTCCCTCTCACCACTGATTTTCTGTAGGCACCAACCTACAGGAGGCTCCTACCTCAATTCTGCAAGCTACAACTTGCAAGGAAGCTCCAACTCCCATCAATTTTCTACAGGCACCAACCTACAGGAGGCTCCTACCTCAGTCATCTACAACTGACATTTTATCAAGCTACAACTTGATGTGGAAGCACCAAATCCCATCTATTTTCTGCAAGCACCAACCTACAGGAGGCTCCTACCTCAGTCAGCTACAACTGACATCTATCAAGCTACAACTTGATAGGGCAGCTCCAACTTCCTTACTCTTTCAAAAGAAAAACACTTGCTAATTTACCTTGGATATCAGCTCTGTTCTGTACCATCTTCACTGTTGTGCATCAGTCTTCATATCTGCCTTATATCATTTCTGCATCTTCTCAGATTCACTATCATCTCCTCCTTCTTCTCTGCCTCACTGCTTCATTTCTGCATTCTCTAACTTTTCACTGCATCTCGTTCTGCTCCTCCTTCTTCTTATCTTTTCTGCCTCAATTCCGCATTCTCCAACCTCTCTCTCTCTCTCTAACCTCTATATGCATATCAAGATGATATTATTTATAGAAATTCCCTTATGACTGTTAGCATTCCTTAGGGAATTTGAAATGGACAGCCATGCCTCTTTGCCTTCTGCCTTCTCATTTATTTTACCCGCTCATTAAGAAAAATATAACAATACGCATTAATTTCAATATTACAGTGGGAGTTTTGTTCTCTTCCGGAGACTTGCCAATGCATCAAAAAAAATATAAAATCATTTACATTCACATTTTCAGTTACATAAAGACAATTTCACTCATCCCATTTTCTGGCCTTTAGCTTTGCTGGACTTGTCTTTTCTGCTGTTGTCAGGGAACTGTTCTGCCTTCTTCTGCTCATTGTCTTCTGCATATTTTCCAGTTTTATGTGCTTGTACACTTGTCAAATTTGTTCCTGTGCATATTCCTGTTCACCATGATTGTGTGTCTGCTGCATATATATAACTGTTGATCTTTAAATATGGGAAAATTCCAATGCTTTGGTTTCCTTCACTGGCAGTTTAAATAAATGAATGTGGAGGTTGTAATATCGCCATGGTCATAAACCCAATATATGCTCTCTATGCAATTTCAAGCAATTAATGTTCATTCTCGGCATTATTATTTTGATATTCGAACCTTAGAAACCATAACCCAATGGTTAATCAATCATTGAATCGTTCATTATGTATTCACGGCTTTCACACATCGGGCCTGAAGCTTTAACACCTATTGTGTCCTCAACTCACTTGTTATGAGACACCACAACAAATCTTCGACTTCAGAATTATATCCCAAGCGCTTTTTATATATAACGCCATTTCAAATCTCGGCATAATTATACAAAGTTTTAACATACAAACTATCGCGTTATTTAACTCCAATACCTCTTGGCAATGTAACAATAATGAATCATTTTAATACATAAAATTCCCTTTTCGGGCCCACTTGCCGAGCTTTCCGATGCGATGTATCACTCCTCGACTACTTCCAATTGCGATTGATTGCAATCGAAATTTCCATTTAAATGTACCGATGCTCTGCTCCTTCTCCGATGCGATCAATTATTGTTCATTTTGAAATTTCGATGCGATGTATCACCTTTCAAATATTTCCGATTGTGTTTAATCGTAATCGCTACTTCCATTGAGATGTTCCGATGTTCCGATTTCGATGATTCACTGTTATGCAAAAACTCAACCATATATGAGTCACCGTTCATAAACACATAGGGTCCGCCACAATTCACACATAACATATATAATTCCGATTTCACATAACAGTGCCTCCTCAATCAACGGATGTGGTCTTATCGCGTTCCCTTCTGGCAGATCAACGGTGGTCCTGCAGTTAGATCACACGAAATTTAGTCCTCCGAACTTAAGCGATGAACTGGGGCCCAGTGGTTAACTTCCGCTCACATCCAACGGTGAACAGGACGTCGCACTGCTTCAGATGATCCAACGTCCTCAATCAAATCTCGCGTGACTTAGGTGCATGGGCTTTTAACTCGCGATGAGAGTGGTATCTCCAAACCGCTTAAGGCCACTTGTCATCCTATGGCATTGATAGCATTCGAATTGAAAATACAGCTTACTGTACAAAAGCAGTGCGATGAAAACCGTCGGGTGTTCCAAACCCACTGTCACTGTTCACAGCGCTCGTGGTTCCTTTCATATCTTAGCTCATAGTTCCGCTTTCGATTCTATTTCATCTCCGCTTCAAATATTCTTAATAGTTTTGTTGTGCCTTCAATATTCCGAATTTAACTGAATCCCAACATTTAACCAATGCATGGTTAAATTGTTGTTCGACTTATATGAATTCCCTTCACGCGTTCTTTGAAGCTCCCCTTTGACAGATAGAGATACTACCTCCATTGTTGTTTCATTCACCTTTTTTCTCACAGTTCCTTTGCATCCGATTCATACTTCCTATGTGCCTTGTCTAGCTGACTTTTTATAATCGGTTTCTATTGCAGTAAGGCCCTCAAATGACTTCATATTTCCAATCTCCCTTCGCTGTTCATTACATAGTGGAGCGTGTAATCAAACTATCCCACTGAATCTTGTATGTGACTTTCTCACAATAATGGGTATCGAATTATGTAAATCAAACCCTTGCATCCTGCTGCTCAATCCGAACTATTAAAATCACCTTTTTCTTCAAGTGACAGAGGTTTACTCTGCTATGCCAAATGAACAGAGTTGGCCTTTTGAGTTTCTATACAAAACCAGTTCAATTGATTTCTACACAACATGTACACCACGAACTCTGAAACACTGCAATTTCTATTCTATACAGAACCCTGATAGACTCACATCTGTAATAAAACATTAATGCACATATAATTGCACATAGGAGCCATTTATACTCCCAATTACAGAGTCTCATCATACTCATGTAATGTTGAACAATTCCTCCCATAGATACAAATGAATCCACCTGCAAACACTTCTTCTCATCTTGGCAGAACTTCTTCTTCTCTTAACTCTGCCCCTTTTTCAAAATCCAATGACCCTCCTTTTGTCCTCACTACTCTGCACCTTGAATAGCTCTCTGCTTCTCTGCTATCCTTTGCTCCTTGACTGATGCTTCTCATTACTTCTCTTTTTGCTGCCTCTGCTACCTCTCCATATCTCCAATCACATGACCCTTCTACAACTGCCTCTACTTCATGTCTCATACTCTCTGTTGATCGACTGTTTCTCTGCCTCTGTTGTTTTACTGTTACATTTCAACAGTCTTCTTCTGTCTATCTCCTTTGCCATTTATGTTGTGTCCTTTGCGCTACTTGCTTCTCTTTTTGGTTCTTCCTCTATTCTTCTCTGCTGTCTTCACCTTTACTTTTGTTGTTGTATTTTGTCTGTCTCTGTCTCTGTTGCCTCCTTTGCCATCAATGACAACATTTCCAACAGTCTCCCCCTTTTGCATTGATGGCAACACCTTCACCAATAATCCAATGCTTCCTCCAAGTCTTCCTCTGCTTCCCTTTTAGAAGACCCTTTCTTCTTTTCCTCCACCTTTGACATCAATGGCAAAGGGTTGCTCATTTCCTAGTGTGCATTCTATCCCTTCATTTCCTCTCTTTGAGTTATGTTTAGGCCTTCTTCTTCTGGCTTTGTACCATGCTGCTCTAAACTGGTGTACAATAGTTGTTGAGAGAACACTTTTGAGAATCATTAGAACTTGAATATACACAATAAGTTGATACAAACCCAAAGCATAGACTCCTTGCACTTGTATGTAGTGTAGGTGATGACAACATATATAATCAGACTTGTATAATCATAGATGCATAGTTTTATCCAAGCTTAAGGATCATGAATGTTCCATGTGACATATCAAGCTTGCTTCAGCTATACTTCTGTCTATATTATAATCTTCATCTATGATGCATATCTATTGAGGAAGGTTGAAGATGAAGTAAGTATTTTTCTGCAAAGCACATCTACAGTACACATCTGTTCAATTGTGATGAAGCCAATATATCTTTTATTGTTGTGGTACACCTTTCTTGCCTGTTATTGGTGATACGTTCTAGACTGCTGACAAGGAAATTACTCTTAAAGATTGAAAGGTCCTTGTTGCTTTTGTGAAAAAATGAATCACACCAGAGCTTACAGCTTATTGTGAGAATAGGCAATATCTTTCAATATTAGAGACCAAATGAATTTCCTACTTGTACAATGTATTTTCAAAAACAAACCCTTGAGGCTAGATACATTCAGTGTATTGGTCAGTCTCACTTATCAACCATGAAATTTATTTATGACATAAGGGGTATGTATTTCAATGATTAACCTCATTTCAATGGTGAAATACCACCAATTATTTTCTGCTGAAGTATGCTTGAGATGAATCAATAACAGACTTTTGAGCTTCAACTGGTAATCACAACTAGTCCTTCAAACTTCAGATACTTTAACTATTCTGTCATGATGATCTTCCACAAAGAATTTTCATGATGTTTAATTGATATCTCTGTAAACAGACTTCACATGGTGTTGTGAATGATTTCAAGAGAGAGGCCTGATAGATATGTACTGACTTCAGAAAGGCATGCAAATATATAGAAAAAGATACTGCTTCAATACTCAATATAATGGTTCAAAACACAATACTGAACCTTTTGCTCTGTAATTGACCTTTTCACGCTTGAATAATGTAGATAACTCTGGGATACTCACTTGTTGTACTTTTTCCATAATCCCTTGATCCTGAGGACCTGTACCATATTTATGCTCCACTGATAACAACTGGTATTCTGTTGATAGGCATGCTGCGTGTACCTAAATACCAATTGATGCTACTTTGATAAATCATGCAGAGATTTCACTTCAGCTTGCACATTAACCCATAATTAAGACATCCTTCATAAATTCTACTATTGAGCTTTCCATTGTTCACACCAACAGTCATCAATATCCTGAATTTGATCTTGGCATCTTTAACCATTTGCTTATTCTGCCATTCTGTTCAAAGGAATGTCACTGCATTTTACTTTCTAAGACTACTCCAGAATCATTGCAGCTTTAAGAATCAATTCAACAGTTCTAATATAAAGATCTTTGGGAAGGCATCTTCACTTTATTTTCTATGAATATTCATGGGCTGATTACTCAAAGATTTGTTACTCACTTAACTGCATTCTTCCAAGGGGACTTTTCATAGATATTGTTCATAGATGAAAGATGTAATAAAATATGATGGGCACTTTTCTTACTCATCCTTCATAATGTGAATCATGTTCATGGCTGAAGTTCTTTCTACCATTATGGCTGCTTGCTGCTTTCTTCCATAAATCTGTTGGCTATTGTGTGCTTCAGGTGTTCTTCTTCCTCTATAGTTCTCTGTTGGAGAAAAAGTCCTTTCCCCTCTTGTCCTTATAGCTGTCTTCATTCCAAGGAGCTCTTCTTATACTAATTTCATGGGGATTATTTATGAACTGCTCTCCCCCTGGGATGTTGCTTCATATCTATCACTGGTTGGATATTTTCTTTGTTTTCTAGAGCATCTCCCCCTGATACTGTGATGTTTTCATTATGTTATTGAGATAATAGGCTCCCTCTTTTCCTTCCATACTTTATTGGGTTTCATCATAATATCTGCACTTCTCTTATATTCATATTTTTGTTTGATTTGCTTTGATTCCACCATCTGTCTAGAGTTATTTAATGTATATGGCAGATTACAGTCTTTTGCTTTGTGACCAAGCTTGAGGCATACATAACATCTTACTTTGCCAAGGTATGTTTGAGCTGATGTATAATATTTCATTCCCCTTTTTTGACACAATTTACATTCAACAGATTTATGTCCAAAATTATTGCATGCATAACAATAGCCATGGAAATGATTTGTGTACCTGGTGAAAGATTGTCTTTTCCATTTGCTTTCTTGAGGTAGTCTTCCCATTTGCTGCATATTTTGCTGGATGAAGTTGATAGGCCTTGTCTTACATTGTGCTGCAATATGTCCTGGTTTATGACAAGAAAAACATGTGATATTTTTCATAGGAGGAAAGAACATCCTTTGACATCTTCCAAATTTATTCAATTCATATTCAGGAGTGTGGGAGCCTTTTTCAGCTGACTGTTTCATCCTCTCATTCTTTGTCCTTCCACGTTGTTGCTTGTTTCTATTTTTTTCCTCACAGATCCTATTCTTGCTGGCTTCTACTTCTGCATGAATCTTCTGAGTTGCTTCATTATCCTTTACAGCTTTCACAAAGATGATCTTTCTGTGATCTTCTACCTTGGAATTACTGGTTTCTCCTTCATAGCCTATCCCAGTCTTTATGAGAGGAGACCTTTGAGCCTTTAAAATCTGGTCCAACTGTCGAGAGCTTTTCATTTGAGGAGTATTCATTAATAAATCTCTTTGGGCCTTTTCTACTTTCTTTCTCAGGCTCACTACTTCTTCTTCCAATTTTTCACATTCCAGATTTTTCTCTCTCATTTTTTGCCGTAGAGCGTCTTCTATTTTCCTTGCTTCTTCAAGGTGTGTCTTCAGGGCAACAATTTCTTTCTTATCTTCATATTCTCTCTCATCACATATTTTCACTACTGTCTTAAGTTCTTTGTTTTCATTCTTCAATCTTTCTATTTCAGTCAAAGCAATGTCAAGTTTGGCCTTTTCTTCAGCTGTAATTTCTTCATGGTTCTTATCTCCATTCACACTAGCAGGTACTTCATTTGATTGAACATTTTCCTGTTGACATGAATTTTTCTTCTTCTTAATTCTCTTCTCCTTCTTGACAGTGCAGTCCTTATTGTCTGCTCCATGCATGAAATGCAATCTATCCCAAATTTCTTTTGTAGAGGTTAAATCCATTATTAACTAAATATCCTTGTTATGAAGATTGTTGAATATCACACATTTTTCCTTGGCCTTCTTGTGTTGTTCTTGCACCGAGGGAGAGTCTGTGCAGTATCCATCACATACAAGTTTCCATACCTCAGGTTCATAAGCCAATAATCCTGTTTTAATCTTATCTCTCCATTCAAGAAAGTTTGTTGTACTTAACACAAGTACATTTTGATAGTCCATGACTCAACCAGATCTCCTTCAAGCTATTAGGCTTGCACCAAAAGAACTTGGCTCTGATACCAATTTTTGAACCCTTAGTTAAACTAAGAGGGGAGGGGGGGGGTGAATCAGTTTAACATATTCATGGACTTTTAAAAAAATTTCATTAAAACTTATTCACACTTTCATTTCATGTTCAACTTAATATGTGAGTAATCTTAGAATGTGAGCAGCAAGTATCAAGCATATTTGTTAATGTAACAGCAGTCTTAGTATGTGAGCAACAAGTAATGAGCAGATTATATAAACCACATCAACACATAGACATCATGCACAGAGACACCAGATATAAGTGGAAACCCATAAAGGGAGAAAATGACATCTTATTATTGTTGTGATGCAAAGGCAAGCTCCAACTCCCTCTCACCACTGATTTTCTGTAGGCACCAACCTACAGGAGGCTCCTACCTCAATTCTGCACGCTACAACTTGCAAGGAAGCTCCAACTCCCATCAATTTTCTACAGGCACCAACCTACAAGAGGCTCCTACCTCAGTCAGCTACAACTGAAATTTTATCAAGCTACAACTTGATGTTGAAGCACCACCTCCCATCTATTTTCTGCAGGCACCAACCTACAGGAGGCTCCTACCTCAGTCAGCTACAACTGACATCTATCAAGCTACAACTTTATAGGGAAGCTCCAACTTCATTAATCTTTCAAAAGAAAAACACTTGCTGATTTACCTTGGATATCAACTCTGTTTTGTACCATCTTCACTGTTGTGCATCAGTCTTCATATCTGCCTTATATAATTTCTGCATCTTCTCAGATTCACTGTCAGCTCCTCCTTCTTCTCTGCCTCACTGCTTCATTTCTGCATTCTCTAAATTTTCACTGCATCTCGTTCTGCTCCTCCTTCTTCTTATCTTTTTTGCCTCAATTTACGCATTCTCCAACCTCTCTCTCTCTCTCACCTCTGTATGCATATCAATATGATATTATTTATAGAAATTCCCTTATGATTGTTAGCATTCCTCAGGGAATTTGAAATGGACAGCCATGCCTCTTTGCCTTCTGCCTTCTCATTTCTTTTACCCGCTCATTCAGAAAAATATAACAATATGCATTAATTTCAATATTACAGTGGGAGTTTTGTTCTCTTCCAGAGACTTGCCAATGCATCACAAACAATATGAAATCATTTACATTCACATTTTAAATTACATAAAGACAATTTCACTCAGCCCATTTTCTGGCCTTTGGCTTTGCTGGACTTGTCTTTTCTGTTGTTGTCAGGGAACTGTTTTGCCTTCTTCTGCTCACTGTCTTCTGCATATTTTCCAATTTTATGTGCTTGTACACTTCTCAAATTCGTTCCTGTGCATATTCCTATTCACCATGATTGTGTGTCTGTTGTGTATATATAACTTCTGATATTTAAATATGGGAAAATTCCAATGCTTTGGTTTCCTTCACTGGTAGTTTAAATAACTGAATGCGGAGGCTTTAATATCGCCATGGTCATAAACCCAATATATTCTCTCTATGCAATTTCAAGCAATTAATGTTCATTCTCGGCATTATTGTTTTGATATTCGAACCTTAGAAACCATAACCCAATGGTTAATCAATCATTGAATCGTTCATTATGTGTTCACAGCTTTCACACATCGGGCCTGAAGCTTTAACACCTATTGTGTCCTCAACTCACTTGTTATGAGACACCACAACAAATCTTCGACTTCAGAATTATATCCCAAGCGCTTTTTATATATAATGCCATTTCAACTCTCGGCATAATTATACAGAGTTTTAAAATACAAACTGCTGCGTTATTTAACTCCAATACCTCTTGGCAATGTAACAATAATGAATCATTTTAATACATAAAATGCCCTTTTCGGGCCCACTTGCTGAGCTTTCCGATGCGATGTATCACTCCTCGACTACTTCCGATTGTGATTTATCGCAATCGCAATTTCCATTTAAATGTATCGATGCTCTGCTCCTTCTCCGATGTGATCAATTACTGTTCATTTTTAAATGCCGATGCGATGTATCACCTTTCAAATATTTTTGATTGTGTTTAATCGCAATTGCTACTTCCATTGAGATGTTTCGATGTTTCGATGCTCCGATGCTCCGATTCCGATGATTCACTGTTATGCAGGAACTCAACCATATATGAGTCACCATTCATAAACACATCGGGTGCGCCACAATTCACACATAACACATATAATTCCGACTTCACGTAACAATGCCTCCTCAATCAACAGCTGTGGTCTTATCGCATTCCCTTCTGGCAGATCAACTGTGGTCGTGCAGTTAGATCGCACGAAGTTTAGTCCTCTGAACTTAAGCGATGAACTGGGGCCCAATGGTTAACTTCCGCTCACATCCAATGGTGGACAGGATGTCACATTGCTTCAGATGATCTGACGCCCTCAATCAAATCTCGCGTGACTTAGGTGCATGGTCTTTTAACTCGCGATGAGAGTGGTATCTCCAAATGCTTAAGGCCACGTTTCATCCTATGGCATTGATCGCGTTCGAACTGAAAATACAGCTTACCGTACAAAAGAAGTGCGATGAAAATCGTTGGGTGTTCCAAACCTACTGTCACTGTTCACAGCACTCGTGGTTCCGTTCATATCTTAGCTCATAGTTCCGCTTTTGATTCTATTTCATCTTCACTTCAAATATTCTTAATAGTTTTGTTGTGCCTTCAATATTCCAAATTTAACTGAATCCCAACATTTAACCAATGCATGGTTAAATTTTTGTTCGACTTATATGAATTCCCTTCACGCGTTCTTTGAAGCTCCCCTTTGACAGACAGAGATACTACCTCCATTATTGTTTCATTTACCTTTTTTCTCACAGTTCCTTTGCATCTGATTCATACTTCCTCTGTGCCTTGTCTAGTCGACTTTTTCTAATCGGTTTCTATTGAAGTAAGGCCCTCAAATGACTTTAGATTTCTAGTCTCCCTTCGCTTTTCATTACACAGTGGAGTGTGTAATCAAACTATCCCACTGAATGTTGTATGCGACTTTCTCACAAGAATGGGTATCAAATTATGTAAATCGAACCCTTGCATCCTGCTGCTCAATCCGAACTACTAAAATCACCTTTTTCTTCAAGTGACAGAGGTTTACTCTGCTATGCCAAATGAACAGAGTCGACCTCTTGAGTTTCTATACAGAACCAGTTCAATTGATTTCTACACAGCATGTACACCACGAACTCTGAAACACTGCAATTTCTATTCTATACAGAACCCTGATAGACTCACATCTGTAATAAAAAATTAATGCGCAGATAATTGCACATAGGAGCCATTTATACTCCCAATTACAGAGTCTCATCATACTCATGTAATGCTGAACAATTCCTCCCATAGATACAAATGAATCCACCTGCAAACACTTCTTCTTGTCTTGGCAGAACTTCTTCTTCTTCTCTTAACTCTGCCCCTTTTTCAAAATCCAATGGCCCTCCTTTTGTCCTCACTACTCTGCACCTTGAATAGCTCTCTGCTTCTTTGCTATCCTCTGCTCCTTGACTGATGCTGCTCCTTACTTCTCTTTTTGCTGCCTCTGCTTCCTCTCCAGATCTCCAATCACATGACCCTTCTACAACTTCCTCTACTTCATGTCTCATGCTCTCTGTTGCTCGACTGTTTCTCTGCCTCTGCTGTTTGACTGTTACATTTCAACAGTATTCTTCTGTCTCTCTCCTTTGCCATTTATGTTGTCTCCTTTGCGCTGCTTGCTTC
The DNA here is from genome assembly GCA_034641835.2 of Pinus albicaulis. Classification (NCBI taxonomy): domain Eukaryota; kingdom Viridiplantae; phylum Streptophyta; class Pinopsida; order Pinales; family Pinaceae; genus Pinus; species Pinus albicaulis. The sequence continues at coordinate 754,193,370 of CM076577.1, forward strand.
TCTTTTTGCTTCTTTCTCTATTCTTCTATGTTGTCTTCTCCTTTGCTTCTGCTGCTGTCCTTTGTCTGTCTCTATCTCTGCTGCCTCCTTTGCCATCAATGAAAACATTTCCAACAAAGAGGTGGCTTGTTTGAAAATTATTTATGGCTCTCATCTTCTAGTAGAGAAGGCAACATTTTTAACCAACCTTCGAACAATACAAACCTTACATCAAGATGAAATTTGGATTGCAAGGAAAATTGTGATGTTATTAAATCCCTGGAGGAAAAGAAAGGGGGAATTAGGAGACTTGTCCCCAAGGCCCACTTTTTTGTTTTCCTTATCCATGATTTAAGGGTTCTAGATCTTGACAATTTAATGGAATTTTTACAGGGAACATTCGTAAGGGTAGTAAGCATCAAGTGGCGAGTCACTTAGATTGCTTTCTAGTTTTAGAATATTTTTTGGTTCGAGACTTATTCTTTGAAGCGAATATATTACCTTGTTTAGGATTTGATCATTGACCAATTCGTCTTGAACTAGACTTGAAGATTGTACCCCATAATCACCCTTTTCAATTTGAGACTTTTTGGCTACAAGATCCAAAATTATTGTCTAAAGCTCAGACTTGGTGGGAGGAAATTTATGTCCAAGGGTGGATTCCTATGCATACCTTTCATCTTAAGCTTAAGGAAATCAAGCTAAAAATAAAAAGGCGTTGAAGGTTGCCATGTAACAAGTTTAACAGCAAAACATAATGGAAGGAAGTTTGGAGGGACTAACTATGAAGAGGGACAAATGATTACTAAAATTGAGTAGAGGAGAAAGCAGGAGGAAACCCTCTAGAGGAAAAAATCATGGGTGCAATGGCTTAAAGAAGGTGAGTGTAACTCAATTTTTTTTTCAAAAAGCAATGCTTAATCACTGTCATCACAATAGGATCTTCTCCCTCTCCACTTGGGACGGACAATTTCTTTTACAACATGAAGATCTGGAGAATGAATTAGGTTCATCCATGAAATTATTACAAAGCTAGTACCCAACACTCGAGATGCCATCCACCGCATTACTGTCCATATTCCTCATCTTATTAACCAATATCAAAATGATGGCTTAATGAATGAAATCTCATTTACCAAGGTGGAAGATGTTGTTGTGGAAATTCCTCAAAACAAAACATTAGGTCTTGATGGTTTTACCTTAGATTTCATCCAAACTTTTTGTTCATTCATTGGAGTTGAAGTGCATGCCTTGTTTGAAGAATCCAGATGATCTCAATATGTATGGTCATGTCTTAGTGATACTTTTATCACCCTAATACCTAAATCTGGTAAAGTGGATGACTCTAGTGGTTTATGGCCCATAGTCTTATGTAATGTCATTTATAAAATTATTTTTTCAGCTATTGTGAATCATCTTAAACCTTTGATGAATAACATCATCTCTCCCTAATAGATTGGATTTGTGGAAGGACGTCAAATTATTGATGGAATTTTGGTTTCTCGTGAGGTTTTCCATTCTTTAAAGAAAACCAAAAGTTTTGGTATGCTTATTAAATTAAATCTCTCTTGTAACTTTCCGGTGAAAATTCCATGTAATAAAAGTTAAAAATGATAACCACAGTTGATGGGACACTTATTCCAAGCTGAATGTTGCGCAAAACATCCTATTGGGTGTTCATTTTGGTTAGTATGGCTAAGGAAATTGGAAAAGGCAAAGGACAAGGCTTTGGAAAGGCATAATGACATGTTTGGCACATTTATTTATGAAAATAATGGAAAATAGGAGAAAAGGAAGGTGAAAGGTCACATGTTGCATGTGAGGAGGAAAATGATGGAAAATAATGGAAAATGAAGAAAATAGAGGCCTCTTCTATAAAAAGGCTTTGAGGATCAGTTGGCAAGATTTTGGCTATTTTAAGCTTTTTCTCACACTTATGGCTCTCTTTCTATTCTCTCTCTCTCTCACACACTCTTGGATACTTAGAGTTTTCCTGGAGCACTTTGGAATTGGACCAAGAAAGGAAATTAAAGCAAGAAGAATGAGGAAACAAGAAAGGGGTAGAAGGAATCAAGTAGCTACAACAAGTTTTTTTGCAGGTATTGATTTGCATGTATGATTTCCTTGCTAGATTTTGCATGCATGATATTTCATGTGGTTATTTTCTGCGTTGGCATGGGTTTTTTCGAGGTGTGATAATGTATTCATCCTAGCCTTGCCGTTTCTGGATAGCCACGGGGTTTTGGAGTTCTCATGTTTTGTTTTAGATGGATTTTTGGATCGATTCGAAGCTGAGTGAGGTGTATCTCCGAATGATTATGGAACCGGTTCATGTGTTGCCTGAGTTTAGGGCCTAGTAATTCAGGTTTGGATTGCAGTAAAGCCTGAGAGGTGGTCTGCTCTCCATTCAGGCCTAGGAATTGTGGGTTTGGGATATACGGTAAATCCTTGAGAGTATGTCTCGTTTTAGGGCCTAGTGACCCCTGATTCGGACTGTGGGTTGTGGTAAACCCCAAGAGACTAGGAGACAAGAAAATTCCTCACGGTTTAGGCGGATAGAATCCGGTGATATCCATGATTTTGTTGGCATAGTGACTGAGTGTGGATCACAATAAAGCTTAATTTCTATTTGATGAAGGTGTGGTTTAGCCTCAGGATGCCCTGGTTGGCTCTTTCAGTTTGAGTCCCACATTCATTCTTGGAATATGGCACTGGCACGAGGGCGATTAGCTAAAGAGAGATTTGGCTCAACCATTCTATGATCGAGTGGAATGTGGAAGTCCCATATCTGGTTGGATTTTACATTCAATAATGAAGAGATAATTCCTTTGGTATTTGGTATGAAATGCATTAGTTATGATGTGGATTCTATAGTTGTTATATCCACTGTATTTCTATTATTATTATTTTTTTCTAAATTAGGCTACTTCTATTATATCATATAGTCCCAAAGATTACATTTATCGTCCTCCAGAGTTGGCAAGCCAATTCCAAAGGGAAGTTTTGATTTCAAAATCACAAAAAAGGGGCTACCCTAGACGGGGAAACCAACCCAAGAGTAGAGCATAGAGAGTTGATAATATGATGCCCATAGTGGGAAACTAGCCTGACAACTGATAAGTTTAAGACAGAACCAAAACACTAGACAAAACCAGAACACTAGAAACCTTGAAATAACAAAAAGATGACTGGAATGAGAGATAAGCACCCAAAAATTAAGCAGATGGAGAGCTGTCATCCTTTTCTGGAGGTTGGAACGGCTCTTCCACAATTCTTCATGCATAATATGACTCGTCCTCCTCCTACTTGGACGCATGGGCTATTGACGGAGGAAGAAGCACTGCATGGGCATCAGGAAAAATGGAGGAAGCCACATGAGTTTCAGCACCCGCACTAGTTCCTCCCTCGTCCAAGCTTGAGCTGTCATGGTCGCTTCTTGAAGCACTCTGCACCAGAAAAGCCACCATCTTGGGGGGGGAGAAGGTGGGAGCGGGAGAGATGGTGGACTTGCGAGGTATTTTTCTAGGGCGACGGCCAGAGCCAGAGGGTTCAGAAGTAGAACCTGGAAGGTGGAGGGACAGTCGAGAAGGGATATTGATGGGGTCGAGGATTTTCGGCTCCACCCAGTCAACTGAGAGATTCAACGTCCTACCCGTAGAGGCAGAGGTGGGAGGTATGGAGGGAAGACCATGTCCCCCTGCTATGCAGCACCTCATGCGATGGTATCTAGGCATGGCAGAGGAGTGGAAATGGGTATGAGACGAATGTTAAATCATAAGAGCATCTGAGGGAGCATCTGGGGAGCAGAAGTCCAGTGAAAAGCTAACAGAGGAGCAAGGAATTGAGCAGAGGAGCCAAGGCTTGGCAGAGACACCAGGTGCATCTACGTAGAGCCAAAGGGAGAGTCGAATGGCGAAATAAGGAGCAGGGGTGACGGATTTAAGGGCCATGGGAGGCGGCCAAGGCAGGACTGTCAGAGTAAATGTGCAGAGGACAGTGATTAAGGCGGAGTACGTTGATGGGAAGCGAGTGAGGGTGGCAAGTAAATGCCCCACGCTCCAACATTTAAACCAATTCGGGCAGCCATGTGCATTCACATGGGGAGGACAGGTGCCCTTCCACCTTGTGACCAAGTGGCACCGTTGATTAGCTTGGTCTATCACCTGCATCCGGGAGCTGCATTTATATTTTTATTATGTTGGTTATAACCATTTATTTTATAAGTGATGATGTAAGGTTATCTCTATGTTTTTACTTGTAAATTAATGCACAATGTATTTATGGTCAAATAGATTGTATTGTAGCTAATGATGTAAGGGAGCAATGCTTCTTAATGATTCTCATATAAATGTGAGACCCCTATGCTTAAATCTGTTGTTTACACTTGTAGATTCAATGTTTGTGACATGTTTGAAAAAAATGCCTGTCATGGCTAGCAGGGGTCCAAACGAGTTCTTGTTGATGTGATTACTTCTGTATCATTTTCCTATTGTTATTTATCATCCCTTAAGTTCTCATGAATTTTTTGGCAGTGACCTGTGCTCTGGGCCTAAAAAGGTGGCTCAAATCTCTCAAATCTTGGAGATGCAGGCACAAAATTGAGTTTTTTGGGCCCCGGTCACTAGCATGTAGTGTTGTGCCTGCGAGTATAGCCTCCTAGCCCCTAGAATGCAACATTATCCTTGCAGCTATGGCTCAAAGGGGGTCAAAATGTTAATGTGACCTAGGGGTAAGAGGCCTGAATCGTTGGGTTACCTCCTGGGGTGTTGTGGTTGTTGTACAAGGTTTGTAGGTTGTGTTTTCCATCTGTTCCACTTCCTTAAGGTCACATTGGAGGTTGAATCTCATTATAGAATCCGCTCGTCACATGTTTACCCTAGTTGGCCGGTTACTTGGATAGATGTGGGAAGGGGGTATTATAGAGTGGTATCAGAGCATGGTTCAACCCTTGGACTGGATGGGCAATGTGTTGGTCATTATTTTATGTTGGTTGCATATGTGTTTCTCATACTTATGGTGTATGTGCTTGTTTCATCCAAGTTGTTTTGGCCATGGTGGCAGTGGTGTCTCCATGGAAGTGTCGATGGTGTTTTTTTCAACATGTTGTCATAAGTATATGACTGGCTATGTGTTTCTCATGCTTGTGTATTGTTCATGCACGCTTGCTTACATATTGTTACATATTGTGCATGCATTTCTTTCTTATGCTAGGGTTACATATTGGTCATGTTTCGCTGTTATCCATGTATGCTTGCTTGTGTGATGTCATATCTTGAACATGCATTGGTCGTTCATGCTTGATTAAACATGTCAAGTGGGTGCATATGGTCAAGTTTTCATTGGTTTGGTTGAGATTGTTATGCATAAGTCCATTGTATGTAAGTAGATCATCGTGATGATATTGGTATGTTATGATGCTAATGTGTTGGCTAAGATAGAGCAGAATATGCAAATCATTAAAGTGACATTGCAATAATGGACTTTGGGGTAAGATGTAATGTCCCTTCCTAAATTAATTTATCGCTGGATTTATTTTCATGTATTGAGGGCCGATTTTAGTGATGTTGGGGCCCATTTGATTATTCATTAAAAGACTTAGGAGTTAGAAGTTAGTAACTTTATGTTATGTTATTTTATTAGTGGCGGATGGGGACCACCCACACATGAAATACACATACCCTTAATAGTTGGTTCGAAAAGAAAGAGTGTGAACAGGGTATGGAGGGAAAAGGCAGGAAAAAGGCCCAATAAATATTATAAAAGGAAGAAACCTCACTTCGTTTGGCATGATTAGATTATCTATTTTTATCTCAGTTGCTCGAGCTGCTTAGACAAGTCACTTGTTGTTTAGCATGAGTTTTCCGAGTGGAGAACTCACCCATTCTTGGGGGACTTTGAGTGCCACCCTAGATTGGTTTTCCATTATCATTAGAGAGAGCTTCATTGTGATATATTCAACATTTTCATTTAGTTTCCCCAACAGTGCGTATTTCTAGAGGACGTGGTGGTATTTCGAGGGTTGATTGACGGGAGATTATTTGGTAGAAAAAGGTTCATTAGCTTGTTAGCTATAAGATAACCTAGGTTCATTATATTTTAAAGCTATAGGCGAACCTGGGAGGCTGAGATTGATAGTGTATCTAAGGAGCATTGTGGCAGTCACTAGGCCAAAGTAGAGGAGCAAAATTTGGGCACATTTATGGGAGAGTGCCTGAGCCATTTGGGTCATTGTTTGCCAAGAGAGATAGGGGAAGTGTTAGAGGAGTGATTTGTTGCATTATTGGAGGGTTGTTGAGTATTCTGTTGTTAGTTTTATAGACAACGTATTCAGTAGCTACTGGGAGAGCGTAGGGCTTGTTGGAGGTCATTTTTGGAAGTTCAAAACCAGGACAAACAATTTCTGGGTTTTTCTAGGTTTTTGACAAGGACCTCAGAAATAATTTTACAGAATTTTCTAAGCACTAGAGATGGGTTTTTCAGCCATATATTTGTAGGAGACAATGAATATTTGCTAGGGCTTTTGGAGGTCAATTTTGGAAGTTCAAAACCAGGCCAAACCATTTCTAGGTTTTTCTGGGGTTTTTACAAGGACCTCATAAAAAATTTTGCATAATTTTCTTAGCACTGAAGGTGGGGCTTTCATTCATTCATTTGCAGCAACTAGTGTAGAATTGTCGGGAAAGCGCAGAGCCTTCACTGGGTAGTTTCTGGTTTATCATTGTCTTACCTGGGTTTTGTTGCGATTGCCAAAAAGGCAATCCCAGGTGCATCTCATATATATATATATATATATATATATATATATATATATATATATATATATACTCTTGCCCATTTATATAATAAAATGGCCCAGTTTCTTCCATGAATTTTATTGTTCTAGGTATTTACTGCATTGTTTAAAATTTCTATGGTGCAAATTTATTATTTTCTGCAATAGCATTGTTTTTCCTGTTTTGGAACATTACATAAGAGAATATCATCATACAAGTTTGTATGTTTGGCATGTAGGTACATGATTCATGGTTGTTTTAAGCATTAGGGTTACTTATATGTTTGTCATTCTATTATTATCATGGTTATATATGTGATAAATTTTAGTTGATTAGTGTAGTCATATGCATAATAGTTATGTGTATGCCTTTCATTCTATCGATTTTATGGTTGCATACATGGTACATGTTAATTAATTAGTGTGATCATATGTACATGCATTGGTTAGTTAAGCATGGTATTAACTTGATGATTATGTTATATGTTGTTGATGAACATGTTATATGTTATATGTTAACTTATTGTTGCTATATGTTAGTTAACTTGATGATTAGGTTATAAAATTAATATCTTGATGTTATATTTATCATGCTAAATTGGATTGGTCTAGGCAGATGGTTAGGGTTATGTCATTCAGGTATGAGTCGAATTATTTATGATATTATGTCATACTAATCTAGGATGATTGTGCATATGTGATTGTTATGTATAAATGACATTTTTTATGATTTTATGATGTGAACATGTTATCTAGTTACTATTATGGATATTATGACCTTATTTATGTTTCATTTGATGTGTTGTGAAGTTATATTGTGCTAATCTAGATTGATTGTGCAAATAAGATAGCCTCCCCTAAGATACATTAAGGTATGAGTTTTCTTATGTCGTATACTTAAAGCTTGAAGGTTTGATTATGTTATCTATTTGGTGTTTGAGTGATTTGGTGTCTATTACATCATCTAGTTGATTGACTTAACATAGTATGTTTGCAAGTTGTTTGAATGTTTGATTAACTACATGATATGAGTATATTTGTCTGTAAGATTTCATGAAGGAATGATCTTGTTGAGATGGTTTCACTAACCCATATGTCTTGAGATAGCTGATGTGTACTTTAATATAAGTAGGTGATAGTTGTGGTATTATGATCTTGACTATTAGTTGATTATGACATGGTTGTTAGTATTCGTAGAGGCTGATTTTAGTTAATAGATACGATGTCTTGATATTTGGAGCATGTAATTGACATGTGTGAACAATTGCAGGGCAACATATTTGGTATTAGCATGACAAGGTAATATTTTATGTGTTTATATGACTAATAGATGGGTGATATGACAATACATAGTAGGACTTGATTGCAACAAAGTAAATGGTAAAAGAAAGGAATTGGGTAAGAATTCCTTTGGCTATGTTTGGAAACCCTAATTATAAACGAATGAGTGATCTCCATACATGAAGTATTCTCAACCTTGAATTTGTCTCACATTATGTGGATATATGCTATATTCGTGAACATGTACTTGAGATGTATAGCAACTAGTTTCCATCAATGGACAAATTCATCAAGGAATTGGAGTTCCTTCAGAGGTGTACATGTTCAGTTACAAGGGAATGTGCTTGGCACAACAAGGTAAGGTAACTAGCATGATTTTTATGTTTATTTATGCACTGACAGTATGTGTTTATGCTAGTATGATGCAGGGGATTGCATGGCAAGAGACTGCCATGAAATCTTGGAGAAGGATCAAGTTGAGTTTCCCTGGGAAGCACTGGGAACCATGGGGTTGAGTCACGGTGGTTGTTTCTAGTCCCGTGCTTTTGGTATTTTTTGATTTGTTGCACTTGATTTGCGGCTTTTTTTATGTCTAGTGTATGGCCATACCACTTTGTTGTGGTGTCGTATTGATTTTGGTTTCCCATGGTCTTCTTTGTTTTTGTTGTTGTTCTTGCCTTTTATGTTTTAAGGGTCTTTGGAATTGGTTGGGAAAGATGAAAGATAATGGAGCTCGGGGAGAGTTGTGTGGTACCAAAAAGGTAATGTAAGACACATATGAAGCTTGGTGCATGAGTAAGCGCAGTGGAAGGCAAGAATATGACAATTGGTTGGACTAGTTGTGTCCATTGTGGTAAATGGATGGTGGCAATACATACATGAGAAAGGCAAAAAAAAGGTAAAGGAAGTGGATCTGAGGTGTTAGATTCCTTGGCTATGTTGGGAACTGTGATTCTAAATGTTTTGAATGTTGTGCACAAATAAGGAAGTTCTCTTAACCTAGACCTTGTGATATCTGGTAACTATGTTGTGATCATGATTATGCTGGTGTTTATATATGTAAACATGTATGTATGTCATGTCTAACAGGGTCTTCATGGATCATGTTTGTTTGATGCTAAACGTTTGTATGCATATATGTGTGTATGTATGTTGTTGTCTAACAAGATGATGATTTTTTTATCCTAATGAATATATATGTATGTATCTATCTATCTATGTCACTGTCTGACAGGGTTGTTAGAGATCATTCTTGTGGAGGAATGATTGCTTATGCAGGTGAATGGCATGAAGAGGTTCCTGGCTACGAGAAATCAAGTGGGAAGAGTAGCCTTGACAAATCTATGATGTCAGTATCATGTGGACATGAATTGATATTATATGCTTGTACTATGCCTATGTCTATGATTTGGACAGGTAATGTTGAGGGGCACATCAGAGAAGTGAAAGTAGTGTGATCTGCGACATGCTAGGATAAGCATGGATAGTGGAAAGACACTAGAAGCAAGGTTGCTTTGTGGATTCAATGTGTGGTCTATGAATGTGCAATACTATTGTTGTGTATATGTTGTGTATGTTGTATATTTTGTGATTTTACCTATGGTGATGTGTACATGTAACATATGTAGTATTGTGTACATATGATGTTGTTTTCTTGTTGTATATATGGTGTTGTGTGTATATTTAATATGCAGTGCTAGGCATAGATGGTGATATGTACATGTTCGATGCGTGGTGTTGTGTACATACCATACTATGTGCATGTTGGATATGCGGTGTTGTGTGCATATGGTGTTGTGCGCATGTTGTATATGTAGTGCTATGTACATATGGTGTTGTGTGTGTGTTTTACATATGGTGCTATGTACATATGGTGTTGTGTGCAGGTGGTGTCATGTACCTGTCGTGCATGTGGTGTTGTTTACATGTGATATTGTGTACACATTGTACAGGTCGTGTTGTGTACATTTGGCATTGTGTACACGTTGTGCAGGTGGTGTCGTGTACAAGTGATGATGTGCACACGTTGTGCAAGTGGTGTTGTGTACAGGTGGTATTGTGTACATGTTGTGCATATGGTACTAGTATACATGTAGTATTGTGTGCATGTCACGCAAGCTGTGTTGCGGGCATGCGGTATTATTTATGTGCATGGTGTAGTTGTGGTATCGTGACATGTGTATTTGTTGTGTTTTACTTTGTATATGTATATGTATTTTGTTATATTGTACACCAGGTGTAGGTGTATGTGTTGTATGCCGATGTGGGTATATGTATTGTGTGGTGTTGTATGTTGTGTGTGGATGTATATGTTGTGATGTACACTTTGTTTATGTGTACTTGATTGAAGAGAGGCAAAGGAATTGGGTTCTTGACAAGTGTGGAAATTGATCCGATGTGTGTATAGAAAGAATAAAGGCAGAAGTAAGTATCGATATTTTATTTCAGTTCTACTATGCATGTGGTATATGATTCTGACTTATGATGGTTACATATGATTTATGATTCTGGTTTATGATGATTGCATGTGATTCATGATTTTTACTTATGATGTTTTCGTTTTGAGCTAGCCAGGTGTGATATGTTTATACATCACGACTTGATCAAACAACTAGTTTGACTTGTGTGGCATGAAGTGAATAGGATTTCAAGTGTACCTTATTTACAAGCTACCAATGAGGTATGATTTGAGTATATTTCAATTTATTTTGAGGCTACTGGAAATTATGTGCTTGGTACAAGAAAACATGTAATTCTCGGGCGGGTGGTTGAAACCGACTGCAAGAACTAGTAGTGCCAGCAAAAGTATTTGGAACATGCAATATTATATTGGTAAAGCACTTCAGGATCAGGGCCATTGTGGGAAACTGGTACCCAATAGTGTCGATTGATTTCCATGAGCATGCTATGACCAGTATGATGGTTTTGAGGTAGGTATATGCCTTGGTTTTTGTATCTTCTGATGCAAGGAAGCCTTGCCAAGGATGGATCACCCAAGATAGGGGATTTCAGGGAACTTGGAAGGTGAGTGACTACACCGAAGAGGATGACTGGATTGCCTGAGGGACTGTGTAGTAGAGAAGGGAAGGTCAGGGATGGATTTTTTTTGGTCATTAGCATTCCCAGATGGAATCAAATGCACATTGGGAGTGTTCCCTAGAAAAATGAGCCGATAATTGTTCATTGAGGGTACATTAGCGCAGGATTGTAGAGATGGACATTGGATGTAGACTTTGACTATGGAAATGAATTCTGGACTTCGTCGGAAGGAAGTGAATCTTGGTACTACCTTGAGGGTGGAGATGTGAGCCTCTGGATTCCCTTGTTACTGATACGGGCATCGTATCCTTTTATTTTATGGTTGAGAAAATGTGTATATGTGTATATTATTGTAAATACCATAATAAGATGTGTTATAAATCTCCAGTACACGATATGATTGTCATGATGGTTTTTTCTTTTGAGCAGGTTATTCATTGTAAATACTACAACGAGTTGTGTTATAAAGCTCCATGGGCATTATGTTTTGTTTTCAACGGTTTTGGCTGAGGTATATGTGTCATTGAACACCAACGACGGTGTTCCCCCAAGGGGGATGATTCTATAACAACCCTGGTGAAAATTCCATGTAATAAAAGTTTAAAATAATAACCACGGCTGATGGGACACGTATTCCAAGATGAATGTTGGGAAAAACATCATAGTGGGTGTTCATTTCGGTTAATATGGGTAAGGAAATTGGCAAAGGAAAAGGCTTCAGAATGGAAGAACGACATATTTGGCACATTTATTTATGAAAATAATGGAAAATGGGAGAAAAGGAAGGTGAAAGGTCACAGGTTTCATGTGAGGAGGAAAATGAAGTAAATAATGGAAAATGAAGAAAATAGAGGCATCTTCTATAAAAAGGCTTTTGAGGACCAGTTGTCAAGATTTTGGCTAGTTTAAGCTTTTTCTCACACTTATGACCCTCTTTCTATTCTGTCTCTCTCACACACTCTTGGATACTTATGATTTTTCCTGGAGCACTTTGGCATTGCAAAAATAAAGGAAAAGAAATAAACAAGGAGGAAGCAAGCAAGGAGGAGCAGGAATCAAACAACTACAACATGATTCTTTACACGTATTGATTTGCATGTATTGCATGTGGTTCTTTTTTGTCTTGGCATGGGTTTTTTCCAAGTGTGACAATGTATCCAACCTAGCCTTTCCATTTCCGGATACCCATGGTGTTGTGGAGTTCTCATGTTTTGGTTTAGCTAGATTTCCAGATGCATTCGAAGCTGAGTGAGGTAGATCTCTAAATGATTATGGAACTAGTTCATGTTTTTCCTTATTTTAGGGCCTAGTAATCCAGGTTTGAATTGTGATAAAGCCTAAGAGGTGGTTTTCTCTCCATTCAGGCCTAGGAATCTCAGGTTTTGGATATACGATAAATCCTGGAGAGTATGTCTCGGTTTAGGGCCTAGTCACCCCTAATTCAGACTATGGGTTGTTGTAAATCCTAAGAGACTAGGAGACAGGAAATTCCTCACGGTTTAGGTAGAGAGAATCCAGTAATATACATTCTTGTGTTGGCCTAGTGATCGGGTGTGGATCACGACAAGCCCCATTTCTTTTTTATGAGGGTGAGGTGGTTTAGCCTCGAGATTCCATAGTTGTTTCTTTCGGTTTGAGTCCCACATTCATGCTTGGAATATGGCACATGGGTGATTGGATGAAGAGAGAATTGGCTCAGCCAATATATGGTGGGGTGGAACGTGGAAGTCCCATCTCCGGTTGGTTTTTAGATTCATTAATGAAGAGCTCATTCCTTTGGTATTTGGTATGAAATTGTATTGATTATGATGTGGATTCTATTGATGTTGTATCCATTGTATTTTTTCTGTTATTATGTTGGTTATAAGCATGTATTTTATGAGTGATGATGTAAGGTTATCTCTATTTTTTCACTTGTAAATTAACACACAATGTATCTATGGTCAAATAGATTGTATTGCAGCTACTGATGTAAGGGAGCAATTCTTCTTAGCGATTCTCAGATAAGTATCAGGCCCATATGCTTAATTTTTTTATTACACCTGTAGATTCAATGTTTGTGACATGTTTGAAAAAATTCATGTCATGGCTAGGAGGGTCCATACGAGTTCTCATTTATGTGATTGCTTTTGTATCATTTTCCTATTGTTATTTATCATCCCTTAAGTTTTCATGAAGTTTTGTGTAGTGACCTGGGCTCTGGGCCTGAAAAGGTGGCTCAAATACTGGAGATGCATGCACAAAACTGATTTTTTGGAGCCCTAGCCACTGGCATGCAGTGTTTCTCCTGCAGCTATAGCCTCCTAGCCCTTGGAATGCAGTGTTATTCCTATCACTATGGATCAAAGGAGGTCAAAATGTTAGTATGACCCAGGGGTAAGAGACCTTAATGGTTGGGTTACCTCCTGGGGTGTTTTGGTTGTTGTATAAGGTCTGTAGGTTGTGTTTTTTGTTAGTTCCACTTCCTTAAGGTGACATAGGAGGTTGAATCTCATTATAGTATCCCCTCGTCACATGTTTACCCCGATTGGTCGGTTACTTAGGTAGATATGGGAAGGGGGTGTTATATATCTAAATCATATGACAAAATGAATCAGGACTACCTCTTTCATGTCCTTCATCCTTTTGGCTTATCCCCTTTCTTGGATTAAATCCATCATTTCATCCCCTTTCTAATGTATCCTTCTAAGTGGTTCCCACATCATAATTTTCGATCTATATCATGGTCTTCACCAGGAGATCCAATTTTTTTTTTTTCACGTTTAGAATTAAAGTTTTAGTTCGTTATCTTAAAGAAGTTGGTTTCTTGGGTATTATTAAGGATCTTTGGCTAATTGGGAAATATTTTTCTATTACTAACCATAGTTTGTTCATGATATAATTCTATTTTGTCATCCTTCATTATGATATATTATGTCCACACAATCCATATTCTTAGATTTTTTGGCTGCTTCATGTACCATGATCAATGGAAAAAAATCCAATGTTTATTTATTTAATACCAATTCTATGGTCCAAGGCCATCTTGCTTGAATTCTAGGATTTATGATAAGCAATATTCCTGTGAAATACCTGGGATTATTTTTAGTATATAACTCTTTGAAAACAACTTGTTGGAAAAGTTTCTTCAAAATATTTCCAACAATATCAATAGTTGGGTGTTCATATCCCTCAACTTGGCAGGCGCTTAGCCTTGCTTAAATCAATTTTACAGACTCTTCTTGTGTATCAATTATCAACATTGTCAACCCCTAAAATTATTTGTGGGTCTATCACTTCTCTCTTTCGAAAATTCCGATGGAAATACACTAAGAATACATGATGGATGAGTTAGAATTTATATCAAAAGTGTTTGATCTTGAATTTTGTGGCCTGTGGAGGTGTTGAAGCCTCAAAATTCGCTGGAACAACATGGGGGATGACCAGTCGGTCTGGACCTTAAAGCAGTTCTTTTTCCATTTGGAATGGTGGTTCCGACTGTTTTAACTAGGTCGAGTTACCTTCTCTCAATCTCCAATGACTTAAAATATAAATTTGGTCTACCAATGGAGAAGAGACATCAGATCGTCCCTCTTGCTGATCAGGCAAGAAAGTGATCCTTAAGCTAATTTGGGACTCAGCTAAGCCACAACTAAAGTTTTTCCTCTTTGTGAAGAGGACTTCTAAGAATGTAGAATTAAATCTAAATACAAAATTATTCTAAAATGCAAGAAAAAGGAACTTTATCCTAATCCTATCTCAATTAGGCAGACATAAATCTAACCCAAATAAGAAAAATATATTTAAATGATTGGGATTTAAATATGTCTGGCTTATAATGAATATCAAGTTAATGAAGTAGTTCAATTAACTAACATTATGAATACTGAAACACATCCTATTCAGAGACCTTTTAACTAAGATAATTAACCAACAACATTTAGGAAGTTGTTCACAAAAATGATATTAATTGTTAAATCAGTAATTCGAATAATTAAATAATAATATGTGGAAATCATTCACAACATATCACTGTTTGTTAAATCAATATTAAAAGACAGATTTTTGAGTAAATAGTTACTCATAAATTAGAATTCAACCCATAAGAGCAGAGATAAATAATAACATATAATTGAGACACATTAATCATATCGACAATAGTGCACAAATATGAATAAAATGACACATTACCGCTAGCATAAAATGAAACTAATATTTAAAACAATAGTATTATAAATACCAATTTATTCAAACCATTTATTTGGCTCTAGTCTCCAACATTCCTTTATAATTCTTGAACGTCTGCTCTTAAAACAAGAACTGCGGTAGTGCTAGCTCTGTTCTCCATACACAATTCAACATGCAAAGGAAAAATCCTCAATAATCCCTAGATCTGAGTTTTCTCTCCTTTACCGTACAACTCTAAATCCTCTAAACAATAGTGTCTTCAACAATTACTGAATTGCAGAGAAGAGGAGCCCCTAATACATTCTACAATCTGCTATTTATAATATTTACAAAAGAATTATCAACAAGAAAGTTTGTTGAGGAATGGTTCTACCCAATCAATTTTCATTGACCCAATCATATTTTTCAATTGCTGGAGAATTTTCATTGATTGAGATCATTTTCTTCTCATTTCTTCAAACTGTTTCTCTGTAAAAATCAACCAAAATAATTTAATAAAATGCAAATTGAAATCAAAATGCTAAATATGGAATTAAAACAAATCCAATCAAAACTTAATTAAATAAATAATTGAAAAGGAAATCTAAGCTTTCTATTGATGCCTGTGATGATTTAGTTGGTCAAGGGGAACATAGACGAATGGATCTGCACTCAGAAAAAGCTGTGGGCAAATAAAAATGAAGAAAATAAAAATCATAAAATTGATTTTGTTAAAACATTCAGAGCTTGAACTTATGTTGAATTTTAGACCCATTAAGTGATCAAATCTGAAAATTAAACCAATTCAAAAATGTTCTCCACAATTTTATCTATCTAATGAGTCGTCCTGGGCCTTATTTGGCCAAGTAAAACTTAATCTATGAGCCTCCAAAGTTAATGAGTCAAAACTGCCAAAATTCTGGAATTTCTATTGCTTAGGCTAAAAAAATCAATTTTTTTTAATTAAATTAAATTTAAAATTAAGTTATAATTAATATTTAATTAATGCTAATTTAATTATAATTATATTATTAATCTTAACTAATTATAAAATTACTTATAATAAAAATTAGTTAATATAAAATATAATTTAAAAAATAATTAAAATATTATTATATTATATAATATTATAATTTAAACTATATTATAATTATTATATAACATATTATAAAATTAATATAATACAACATATATTAAAACCTTTAACTACATGTTTTATGAGAGGAATGATAAATGGAGGGAGTGGAGGTATGTAAGAGAGTAATGGAGTGGACGGTATGGAGGGAGAAGGGAAGTCAATGGAGATGGAAGGAAAGTGACATGAAAAAAGTGCACAGGAAAGTGACATGAAAAAAGTGCACATATCTCCGTTTTGGCTTTGAGAAAAATGAAGACAAGAAAAAGAAAAAGAAGAAAGCAAGTAAAGAAGGATATGAAATGATGAAGAAAAAAGGGATGATAGCAAGAAAGGCTAAAAGTCATAAAAGTTGAAACAAAGTTGTTTTTAGGACACCTGTGTGTCCATTGTAACACAAAATGATGATGATTAAAGGTTTTGATAGTTAAAGGTGTTTCCAAAAAAGTTGAATTTAGAAAAGATCAAGTCAAGTCAAGGAAAGGTGGGCACCACCTCATATAGGAGGTGTCCTCCTATATGAGGTGGTGCCAACCTTTCCTTGACTTAGCTTGATCTTCCAGCAGCCCGCCCACACCTGTGTAGAGTGGGCTCACTCGATACACAGACAAGAATATGGTTCTAGGGTGAGTGAAGGCGGGTGAGTTGGGAGTTATTTGGGAGTTATAAAGTGGAGATAAAATTTGTGTTAAATTTTCTAACCCTTCGTATAAATCAAATCGCATTCGTAATATTGACGTTTTAAAATTGTGGTGATCGCAAATTTTTATCGCAAGAAATTTTAGATCACATTTTTGGAAGGAAGGGAAGGGATGTGAAGTGGGGCCACGTCATATAGGAGGTGGTGCCTACCTTTCCTTGACTTGGCTTGATCTTCCGGCAGCCCGCCCACACCTGTGTAGAGTGGGCTCGCTCGATACACAGAAAAGAATACGGTTCTAGGGTGAGTGAAGGTGGGTGAGTTGGGAGTTATTTGGGAGTTATAAGGTGGAGAGAAACTTTATGTTAAATTTTCTAACCTTCGTATAAATCAAGTCGCATTCATAATATTGACGTTTTAAAATTGTGGTGATCGCAAATTTTTATCGCAAGAAATTTTAGATCGCATTTTTGGAAGGAAGGGAAGGGATGTGAAGTGGGGCCACATCATATAGGAGGTGGTGCCTACCTTTCCTTGACTTGGCTTGATCTTCCAGCAGCCTGCCCACACTTATGTAGAGTGGGCTCACTCGATACATAGACAAGAATACGGTTCTAGGGTGAGTGAAGGCGGGTGAGTTGGGAGTTATTTGGGAGTTATAAGGTGGAGAGAAAGTTTATGTTTAATTTTCTAACCCTTCGTATAAATCAAATTGCATTCATAATATTGACGTTTTAAAATTGTGGTGATCGCAAATTTTTATCGCAAGAAATTTTAGATCACATTTTTGGAAGGAAAGGAAGGGATGTGAAGTGGGGTCACGTCGGATTAACAATCCTACAAATTGGAATATAATCATTTTTCAATTTTGATATTTTGGGCTATGAAATTTGTTTAAAAATAATACATTGGAGTAAATTACCAAGATCTCAAAACGTGTTTTTGTCTATTGTACAATTTAGCTAGGTCATTTTGTAGGACCGTTAGTGAAAAATGAAAAGATTAGTAAAAATTAACCAGGGACTAATATTTACAATTAATGACCATTTTAATTGTGAAAAATTAAAATATTATATTTTATCCATTTTTAACCCAAGCGACAAAAGTTATCAAACTTCAACGGAGTGCCATTTACAAACTGGTTGACCAAATGAGGCGAAATAAGTATCGATGGAAAACTTGCTAAAAATCAAATTCAATGAAATGATCTAAATGGAAATTTGAAAAAAATGAAAAAATGGTAAAATTGTAGGATGATTAACTTAATGAAAATCATAAAAGGTTTTTAGCCAAAAATTAATGGAAAATTTCTCCATTATTTGAAGTAATGGGGGGTGTTGGGTTTTCCCTACAACAATGGCGACACACTGGGAAGAACCAATTATCTCTGGTTAAAGATAATGGATTTAAATTTACCCAAAGGTTAAAAATAATGGAAATCAAGAAATTGTCTAACAGTAAAACATTTCCATAGGTCCCATATAAATAGATTAATCAATATGAGTTTGTAAAGATAAGTACTTAAAACAAACTCGAGTAAAAGTGATGAATCCAAATGTGGGAAAAAATTGTTTTAAAACTACCTCATATGAAAAATAAAGAAGCTAGAGATAGGATTTTTTGATAAAGCATATATCCATTTTATGATTGTCTTTGACATCGCTTTGCTGCCAGCGAGCCTGAACAGTACCCCGACGAAGTTGTCTTATATTCCATACAAGCCTAGTCCCGCTTCTAGCAAGCGTCCATAGCCTCGAAGGGTTTACTTATATTTCTCATGCTTCCTCTTTTTATCACCCTTTTGATAAGCACATTTGCAAGCTTTTAGTTTATGATGTATGAGTGAAAGAGGCGAGATGGTGATAGAGATTTATGTTTAATGGACATAATAATTTCTTAATGTTTATTCCAGATTCTTTCCCTAGAACTATCGATCAGAGGCTTTTTATGTGGAGGGGTGGGATGGATTCATTGTATTAAACTCAAATCAATTTTTTCCTTGAAAAAGTAAATTCAATCACTTAGAAAGGATGTGTGTTCCTCCATGAAAAATATTTAAAGCAACATGGTTTTATGGTTCCATAAAGATATGCCTTTAATGATAAATTAAATTCACTGAAATAAATAGAGTTAGGATATTTCCCATGTAAGCTAATCGCTGTCGGGCGAGGAAAAATCCTTTCACATAAATCATGGCAGAGTCACCAAAATCAAAACAAAAGTAAAAGGAAAAGGAAAAATATTTCTAAACTTAAGTAAGAAAAGAAATCAACGAATGAAAATAAAAATGAAGAAAGAAAAAACAAAATTTAAAAGATAAACTCCAACAAGACTATTTAGATAAATTTCTCATCAAAGGATTATAAAAGAAAATAAGCATATGTACGTTCCTTCCTATGTTGTTTTTGTTGTTGTTGTTGTTTTTTTTTTTGGTAAATCTTGCAGAAGAAAATGAGGCTCTCAAAATGTAGAGGGTGGATAGTCATTAAGAGGTAAAATTCAGCCCAATTGAAAAGGTCTTTGTTTGGTGAAAATTTTCCTTCTTCAAAACAAAACCTTCATAAAAGCATCTTAACCATTTTTTAATGAAAGCGATGCTTAAAGAAACAGACTAGAGGTCCAAAAACTCCCCAGTTTCGCTGATTTGATGAGGATCATTATTGTTTCTTTCAAGAATCTCAAAGAGCAAAAGAAAGTGAACTTCGAAAACTAATCTGGTAGAGGTGCGAAAGGTTCATGAAGAACTGCAAAAACATAGTTCAATATCAGCAAAACTAAAATTAAAACAAAAAGTGAAGAAATGAAAATGAATGAAAGTGGGCATAGAAATCTTACCATTGGAGAATTCCATTTAATCTTACTTGAGATGTATCATTTTCTCCAACAAAATATAACTTCTTCCTTTAATTAGAATAGGAAACATGAAGAAGTTGAATTGATTGAAATATTATTAACCCAAAATCATAATTTATTGAATCTAAACTAAAGCAAGTATTAAACTAGAGGAAAGCAATGTTACATGTTCAATGAATCGGAAATAAATCGAATCCATCAGAAATGAGGATGAAGATATGCTCTTTGTGAATTACAGCAATGAATGTTCTCTTTGCTTCTTCCATTCTGAATTTATATCAACCCCAAAATATTGAAGTTGATTCAAAATCCCAAATAACGTAGAAATTATGTATATGAAGAGGACTTGAATCTTTATATGACAAGTATGGAGAGAAATTCAGAATAAAAGAGAATTAAAATATGAAATAACCATAGATACATTACCTTTACTTGTTCCAAATTCCTTATGAGTGACAGAGATTTCCGAGAAGAGTAAAATAATTCCATATACAAACACCATGAAGAATGTATATCCCTTTAGTCAGAAAGTCATCTCTATGAATGAATGCTTGGATTTGGAAAAATTATGATTAAAATAAATCCATGTTTTGGACCACCATGATAACATGAAAGTAGCATATATATTCAAAACAAAATCAAATGAGACTTCATGTGTACATAGTAAATATCAAAATGAATTGATCAGGGACTTGCAAAGATTCTTAACCCGATTTTCTGAAGTTCTAGGCTTCCAAGAAAATAAAGAGCTAAAGTTTTACAAAAGTATATATGGACAAAACTTTGATAAATAAAGATCTTGCTTGATAATGTTTCCAACAAAAAATGTTTTCAGAAGTATAATGAAATTTTCACCTTCGTTATAAGATGTTTGGGAACTTAGAATATTAAGGGCAGCAAGACCCAGGAACAAAATCTTTTGTGTAACTTTTACAAACAAAGCTTACGATATTGATCATGTTCGATAAGAAATGTGTGATAAATGTATAATGTAAAAACATTGCTTTTTAAAACATCAAACATTCTCATATCAGATGTAAAAATTTCGTAAGAGTCTATAAAATAGCTGCAATGAGTTTCATTCAAATAATGAGATAATTTGAAGTTTTGCAAAATGATTGCAAGAGAATTTACGCTTACCTATAAAATAATTTTCTAGGAGATGAATTTGAAATTAAATAAATATGAGAATAAATCAAGTGTCAAATATCTCAAAATCCTTTTATGAAGCCAAAATAAATTTTACAAATTTTTGGAACCAAAAAATTCCAATGAAGATAGAAAAATAATGGTCATTTACTTTGCTAAATGTGATGCACAATATAGTGGAAAGACAAGGAAATGTGAAGCTCAGAGAATTAAATATTAGAATTTGTTTTAAATGCTTCTGATATATGACAAACCCAAGTGTCTAACAAGTGAACTACTTCGAAATTCTAAGGAAAATATAGAAAAAATGAAAAGCAGAGGATCGGGAATCCAAAATTCATCAATTAGAGGCTCTGAGTCTCTTTAGAAGAAATGAATATAACTAAAGGAAAAACAATTTTGCGAGTTTAATACAATGGTTCAACTCATCTTGTAAAATTATAATATTTGGAACGAGCATAGATAAAATCGTGGATAAGATCATTCACTGCAAGCAGTTTTTATGCAAAATTTCCTTCGTTTGTAGCAATTTAGAGCAATAATAAGCATAATAATTTAATTCTAGATAGACCAATGAGAGGAAGAATATGAAAGCATGTGTTCATATGGTCTTTCGTATAGTTCAGCGCCTCACCGAATGTTTCATATTGCAAGTTTCTTATCATGCATAAATTAAAAGTTGTGATTTTCACCCTTGCCAATATGCGATTGAGTTTTTTCTATAATAATTGGAGAGGCATATATCGGCATCTATCGCATCAGAAAATCTTAAGAAAAATCTTTATTTGAGTTTTTCAATGCGATATAATTGTTGCAATGGTAAAGTTATGATATGAGCATAGTCATATCAGAGATCGAAGAATAATTATGCCAGAGATAGGAGACGCCAATATTATTCTTACGATAACAAAAATGTGATAAATGACGTAGCTCATTGGTGGGACTGACTTTGGGTTTTATAAGAGATCGACAATCAGAATATTTGCGCACGAGATTGAACATTGTTGATATGTCGATGCACGATGAAGAACATACTCGATAGTTTTATTATGTGGATTTAATTTCATATCGAATCCAGAACATCAAAAATTTTAAACATATGCCCCAACCAAAATTGTGATTCATGAACGGACGCGATATCTTTCAAGACTGAATTTAAATGTCGTATCGGGTCCGAGGTTCTGTGGACATCACAATTTTTAGCGAAATCATTTTATCGGAGAATGAGCGAGAAGGAATATCAGAGGACTTGCATCAAATGTTTTCTATCGATAATTGTTAAGAGGTTCTTTCGATCAAATGTTGCGATATCGGACAGAAAGGTTCATCGGAGATTGGAGGGAATGGGCATATCGGGGGATCAGAGATATTTGGAGTATGCTCATTTCAGAATTACCGATATTTTAATTGCGATACATGACGTGGCATATGTGGGGCCGATGATTTCTTAAAGTATTCAATTCAAAAAGAAAGCAACTAATTTAACTTTTATTTAAAATAAATAACCTTTTAATAATTTAATTAACTGTCGGAATATATGATCGGAAAGTAATTTTATCAGAACTTACTTATGAAGAGAGTTGTGAAATATAATGATCTGATATGACTTTTCTGAGAATTTATTAAGACTTATTAGGATTTCAATGGATAAAAGCAAAATTAGATAATCCTCAAATTTAGATGAAATCATAAATACTTCCATGAACATGTTACAGATTTGAAAAAATGGATGGTTACTTGCTTATCTTAGATCTACACAATCAAGTCAATGAAGACCTGCAAAAGAAACCAAACAGAAATAAGAAATAATCCTTGAAAAAAGTAAAACCAACATTAGATGATGGTGAACATGTAAACACATATCTAGAAGAAAATTGACTGTAAATTTTACCTCATGAAGCTTCAATTTCTCCCAATTTTTTTCAAAATTTGTGTATGTTCAACATCACCTACTTATTTAGTAAAAATTGGCAAGTAAAAACCTTTTCAATTGCATCCACTTGAAATTTAATTTAGAAGGAAAAAGTGGTGAAAATGAGCTCTTCAGAAGTACTTGTGAATCAAAGATTGCCAATCTTTAGCTATTCTCTGAAATTTCTTGATACATGCTTCTAAATCAATCTTGTCAATGTGACAGAGTTTTGCAAAAAACAAGGAAATCGAGGATTTCATAAGCTTCATATATATATTAAGCCACTTTACCAGCAAATGAAATGGATGCCAAAAAAAATTTAAATTTATTACTTTCTTATTAAAAATATGAATAATAAAATAAATGAAAGCAGTAAAGAAAATTAATTTATTCATATTTCTAACTTAATGAAAGAAACATGACTAGGTATATTCATACTTCCAATGTAACTATGTAAGCATTTTAATTCCTACATGTATGAACATGTCAAACATTAGTAACAAACTTACAAATACAATTGAACTAAGGAAACAAAATCTGAAATCAGAATGTACATGTATTGTTAGAAACTTATTTACAATCACCTTCTTTTGAAATGTCCTTTCCAACTGAATCTCGATTAGATCATAGAAATTTGGATGGATTTCCATTATTGATTGGGAGAGGTTCAAAAGAGGGGATGACAGGACTGATTGTGAATAAGAAATTTTAGATACAATGGCTTGCAAGATTTTGTTAGTGTTATATTCAAGTATTAAATTATTAACGATCTTCCGTGAAGGAAAACTTTCCAAATGTCTTTCAAATGGATCAATGAAAAAGAGATGGAAGTGTGATAGATCCAACAAAATATTATTAATTGAATTAGATTTCTGGTCATATCATGAAAATGCACTCTTTTTTTGGCACTGATTTTGAGAAGAAAGAAGTAATTGATAAGAAATGAACATCAATTGAAATATAAAGTTTAATAGCTCTTGATGTTCAAAATTATAATTTGAATATTCATTTTTCCATTGAGGCAATGCATCAATTGAATGTTCAATATTGAGCTGCTCAATATGCCAGAACAAAGTATCTAAAAATCTAAGACTAAAAAGAGAATAAATCTGAAGTTAAGAATAAATGATGGAATAATAGCAAAATTGAATCATAGTTTACAATAGTGTTATAATTATTGTTACAACACAATTGGGACTGACTTAAAGCAATTTCCTCTTCACAAAAATTGGGCAGAATAATGCAATTAGAATGATTGCTGATACCAATTTATGAATTCGAGAGAGGGTTATAACTATGAATAGGAATGTGAGCTTGATCTTCATATAAATCATAGATTGTAATGGTTTCTTGAATGTTGAAAACATGATTATGATTAATTGTTTGAGAATGAGAACTATTTGAAACAATTTCTTAATTAAATTTTTCTTCATTTTCACATGTAATTCGACTTTGATCATGAAGATTCAATTCGAAATAAGCTAAATCAATATCCTCAATGTCACAGTAACTATCATAAATGACCTCACGACATTCATTAGAATTCCTTTCGATATCACCTAATGTATCAAAACAAAAAGGAATATTGAGGTTATGTTCATTAATACTAGAAGAATGATCAATAATTAATTGTTTATCTTGATAAAAACTAATTGGAAATTCATTTAGATCAAACTCTCTGTTTTATGAAATATCTTTAAAGTAAAGAGAGGATAAATTGCTATTAGAAAAATTATCAGGATGAAGGGAAAAATATGAATCTGAAACAATGCATTTGAAAATGTCTCTATTTGAGAAATCTTCTGCATTTTCTTCATTGCAAAATTCATATTTAAGATCATTTACTTGGCTAATTGTGTTTTCTTGAAGGATGTTGCTTTGTTGTCATGAATTTGGAATTTGCTCATCGTAAAAGAACTCAGAAATTTTTACATCAGATTGTGTATTATTGGAAACTTTAATCACTACTTGTACTTGTTGGATTATGCTCTGATTTTCTGATTCTAACTCACACTGATTTTCAGATTTCAAAGCGGTATCTTCTTCAAGATTCCTACTAATTTCTTCTTGTGGTTGATTAGTGAAATTTTCCAAGCTTTTTGATTGAGATTCATTAACATGTGAAGATGCACCATGATTATTATCAATATCGTAGGAAGTGTGCACTAAATGAAGGAATTGATCATACATAGTAGAGGCCACTTCATCATCATTTTTTTTTACCTCATTTTGGAATTTTCAATATTGTTAATGGAATTGGAAGGAGATTGAGCAAATATTGAAGTACTTTCACATGGATTATGAATGGGAGGAAGAGAGAAAACATGTTCAAACCAATCTAATAATTCCTCTTTCGAAGGTTTATCTTTAATTTTAAATTTTAAATAATTTAAATTAAATCTAATGGTAAAATCAATTAAAGATTCATTTTCGAATCTTTGTAAATCTTCAAAATCATCACATACCTGTTCATAGATATATCCATCAAATTTACAAAGGAAGATTGAAATAAATTGTTCCCAACTGTGAATTAAGGCAACTGGAAGTGATTGACAACAGCTTTTGGCTTTTGCCAAGAATGTAAGAGTAAAAATTCTGCATAAAATGCCTTCATCAATATCATGAAAATTAGAATTTGAAAATTTTTGAATGAATTGTAAAGCATGATTCAATGCAGAAGTATTCCTCTTATCGTTAAATTTTACCTGAGACAAGTGTCTTATTATTTCTGGTGGAGTATTGGAAGACGCGCGTCTAGAAATACAACTCTAAATTGGAAGTTTTAGAGGATTCGTTGTAATAAAAATGAAATGTTAGAATACAAAGACTCCAGTAGACAACAAGTTCCAGGCCCTCCTTCTACTGCCAAAATGTTGAAGCCTCAAATTCGCTGCAACAACATGCGGGATAACCACCCGGTCCAGACCTTAAAGCGGTTCCTTTTCCATTTGGAATGGTGGTTCTGACTGGTTTAACTAGGTCAAGTTACCTTCTCTCAATCTCCAATGACTTAAAATATAACTTTTACCTACCAATGGAGAAGAGACATCAAATCATCCCTCTTGCTAATCAGGCAAGAAAGTGATCCTTAAGCTAATTTTGGGTTCAGTTGTTGGGGCCTTTATTTTGGACAAGACAATTTTGAGTTGCGGAAGGATATGAGCGAAAAGGACAGGTGGCATAGCGCAATTAAGATAAGTAAGGAGTCGTTGCAGTTGCGAAAAACCTGAAGGTAGGTGGAGGAGCACAGACATGTGGCAGCACATATGGCAGAGACGGGAGACAAGGAACACGCAATAGAACTCCCAGCGACAGAAAAGAGACGGAAGGCAGTGGAGCGCAAGGGAACAACTGAGCGGAAAAGGGGCAAAGACTGATAGTGTCAGTTGGCAGGAACATTTAAGCAAGGAAGGAATGACTCCAAGGGATGGAGAGGCTAATAGTGGATCAAAGCCTACGAAGAGCTCTGCGGAGCTATATGTACTGGACTGACATGTATTGAACTCTGCGGAGTATGTTTGTAATGTTTTGAGATAAGCTAATATAATCAGACCGATTATGTGTTGTGTGTTATGGACTAGTTGATACTTGTTGATCATTGTGTGTGTGACTATTTTAAAATTTTAATTCAATGCTCAGAATGTGTATGGATGAATGATATCTTGTCTCTTAAGTTGATATATGTGGATGTCTTCTATATGAAATGGGGAATTAATTTTTGTTAGTGATCTCTCCTCGATGTTAATGGTCTAGTTTCTAATATCGGTAAGGTCACGACATGCCTCGGGTGAGACTCCTTTCTCTCTTAAGCAGGGTGAAAATGTCAGCATTGTCCTAGACTAAAGCGGAACCTTGTTGGCTCCAATCATAAGCCTGGGTCTTGCCCAGAGACCTCCTTCCCGCCAACAAATGGTTCTATTGCCGGGACCTAAAAATTTACCTAGAAGCTAGATCATGGTATCGAGGATCTATGAGAGATAATTGCGTAGCTGGTGGAACAATCATGTAGATCAGTTCATATCGCAACAAGCAGAGCTTCGACAACAAAGGGAAAAGAATGTCAAGGATCAAGTCCTGTTTTCTGACTCGATGGGTGATTTGTATGAAATTTTCTAGGGAAATTTTCCTGAAGAGCTCCATAACTGGTTGAGAAGACTCCAGATCAAGTCACTTCTTGGAGGATTGCGTCGAGCCCATCACAGTTGGACGCATACAAAATTAACAATACTACATCGGTTAGATACAGATCTAACCCGAGCAGTATATTTTTGGGTACAAACTACCTTGGAGGGGTACATTGTAGAGTTTGCAACTGAGTGCTATCAATCTTTTAAAAAAGCTGAATATATATTTAAATCTAGGTTGCGGGGAAAGTCATTGAAGGAAGTCTCGTTATGGATTAAAGCTCTAATGGTGGACGAGGGCCTAATGTTGTTTCAAAGCCCCGAGATGGGGACCTAAACCTCCAGTACTGGGGGAAGGAGTTGAGGGAAATATGCTACAAACAAGGAAAAATGGGGAATAGGGATATGGGTTCCGAAACCTCCAGTAGGTTGAGAGAGCGAAGAGCACATCAGAGGGCACATATTTCTAAAAATTTGCACAAAAGGGAAATGCGAGAGTTTGAAAATCAAGAAAGGGATCGACGGAGCAAGGAAGAGGCGCCAGAGATGACAGAAGAAAGAGAAGGTCAGGTGGGACCCAAAGGAATGGAAGGGTCGATCAAGGAAGTTAGGCGAATTTATAGGAGCATAGCCCAAAGAGAGAAGGGAAAGAAGTCTAGTGAGGAGGAGGACACGTGCCCTGAGGAAAAGTCTGATGTGGAGCTGCATGTTGCGATGGAGGAACTAATCCAAGAGAGGTCAACAACCATAATGCAAGGTAATCCTATTTCCCAAGTTTCGAGTAGCACTATTCCTAACCTTCCCTTGGTACTCTACCATCCACCTGATAAGTTCCTGATAAATTTACGAGAGTTTAGCAAGTTGTGTAGTACTAAATCCATAGTATAGATAACCGATAGCAACAATGCTAGTAGAAGAATCTCTCAGCCAGGAAGCATAGGTTTTATATTAGTACCACCAACAAGCAAAGATGGTAGGATCATTTACCCGATACCCAAAAATTTCTGAAAAAGGTAATGATGACGTAGAACATCATTGGTATCTATGTGAAACAATTTGGAGAGCTCGACATACGCCAGATGCAGTCAAATTAATTGAATTTAAAACCACATTAAGAGAAAGAGCTTTACGCAGGTTCATCAAATGATCAGAGGTACACTATAACCCAGCAATAGATGATGTTAAGAGGGAATTCATCCAAGAATTCAAGCTGCCTCAGATGAATCAACAAGGATTGTTCGAGCTATGGTAAATTAAACAGAGGGAAGGAGAAACATCCTGGGATTTGATGAGATGATTTAAAGACACAATTGGGAAGTTAAGCTACCTAATTGATCCGAACCACCAGCGAGACTGGTTCATTAAAGCACTCCTACCGTTGACAAGGACACCTTTGACACAACAAAAGATTGATACCCTTCAAGATGCACTGAAGCAAGAAATGAAAATAGAAGCAATGGATGGATACCTGCAAGAGTTCAGATGGGGAGCAGCGGTGCCATTAGGGGAATTTTGAGGTCTAAAATGGGCCTCCTAAGGAAATTATAAAATAATAGTGGAAATAATAAAATAAGATTTGATTACATTATCAAATTTTAGAGGGAAATTTTTTTTTTAAAAACTACTTTTTCAACTCGTATTGTCAACTTATCTCCCAAAGTTTTTACTCAAATTTCAAGCGGGAGTACTCATTCGATGCAAAATTTAATTCCTCATACAAGGAGTACCCATGTTTCATACTTTTGATGGATCCTACTACACGAAAATGAGAAATGCATGAAAAACGTGGTTACAATCACGTTTTTCATGTATTTATCATTTTTCCTGTAGCAGGGTGCATCAAAAGTACGCAACATGGGTACTCATTGGATAAGGAATTAAATTTTGCATCCAAAGAGTACTCCCACTCGAAATTTGAGTAAAAAAATTGGGGGATGAGTTGAAAATATGAGTTGAAAAAGTAGTTTTATTATTTTATTATTTTTTAATATTTTTACCCTTTTACTTAAAAATTGGTGAATCATCCCCCACGGTTGACATCATCATCTTGAATCCTATTGGTTCTTATAAAGTTTTTTTTTTTGTGCATTTTTCTTAGGAGGCCCATTTTAGACCTCAAAATTCCCCTAATGCAAGATCCATCCATACTGGGACTGCAACAACAAATAGCTAGTTTGACGGAGAAACTAAAAGATATCCAGCCAGTGCGACCCGCAAGACCCAACGTATGGTGTACACATTCCTTAATGGAAGGACATGTAGTTACAAAATGTCTAAGGTTGCGAGGAGCCAACGTTGGGACTTCGACGGCTAGAGCACAGGGGGCCCCGCCAATCGGTGGAGTTGCACAGATAAACACTCAAGGGATATACCAAACACAACCCCACTTCCCAGGGTTTCCTAATCAACAGAATCAAATAGCAGCAAAGTGCTGCGAAATATGCAAAGGTATTGGCCATCCTCCACGATTGTGTCCAATTTTGCAAAAATATTCAAATGTTTCAAAAAAAGATTATTGTGAGTTTTGTGCTTCAACAACTCGTCATACAGAGCAATGTAGAGCCCTGGATGCATTGGCATATTGATTGGATAGATCGTCCTAAAGATTAAATGAGACTCCAAGAGGACGAGGAGGGGGAAGAATGAGAGGTAGAAAAACTGTAGGAAGAGGAGCGGTAAGGTGTTATAACTGTGATCAAGAAGGTCATATAGCGAGATAATTTCTGCTACCAAAGAGACCATGGTGCTCTCAATGCAGAGTAAATCCACATGCTACTGAAGACTGCTCGGAGATGATCAAGAGGTGGGAAGAAAGAACCCGGCAACGAGGATCTAACCCGGTTAATGCAGATCCAAGGATAGTAGAGCCTCAACCTCTAAAAAATGTAGCTATAATAACATGAGGAGGGAAGGAAACAGGGGAGGATGCACGAGAAATGGACCCAATAAAGTTAGTCAAACCTGCATCCCCAAAGAAGATTTTCAGCCCAGATCGACAGAAGCAGTAATTTAAAGAAGCACTTGAGACATTCTCAAATATAGGGAGCCATAAGAGTATGGAGCTACAACAACCATCTAGTGAAGGGGAGAAGATGGTCACTACAGGGACAGTTATAGAAGAATGGTTCTGACTGTTCATAAAAATTGTTAACAATGGACAGATGATGGAACAACTAAAGAAAAATCTAGAAATGGTTGTTCAAGGAGGAGCAGGACATGAGGACTCAAGTAACACAGCTGAAAAATATATAAGAAGAGTAAAAAGAAATCAGAGAACGACCAAAAAAGAGTTATTTATAAATGCTCAAGTTGCGGGATTCCAAATAAGGGACACAATGCTAGATCTCATATCAGAAGTCAACATTCTTCCTAGAAAGACATGGGAAGCACTGGGATAAATGAAGCTGTAATACTCACCAATACAGCTAGAATGGAAAATCAATACTGCATTGTACCAATAAGGAGGCTGGAAGAAGTTGAGGTTGATGTTGTAGGAGTAAATATGGACTCTGAAGTAATAGATATCATGGGTGACAAGGATCCCTATCCTGCCTTGTTGGGAATAGATTTGGCCTTTGAAAATTATGTAGTTATTGATTTAAAGAAGGAGCTCATGATATTCTAAGATGGTGAGGTCAGAGTGGTCAAGCCATTGGATCCATATCAAGGACCCTGATACATAGAAAATTGTAGACAATAGAGAGGACACAGAACTTCTAGATCAATTCTACCAAGTGACAACAGGGAAAAGAGAATATTACATTAATCCTACAGCAGGAGGAACAGTAAGCTAGAGGAGCATTCAGAGTTCTGACATAGGATCAAAAGTGGCCTGGGATGACTAGAAGCAAGGAGGATATGAAATCAACACCAGAAGATACACCAATATTCGGGGAGTTAACTGGATTGGCATAGAGGTAAGAGAATACCCAACTCTCTCAAATATGCAAGTTGTGAATACATTTATTACCAAAGTAGAAGACAAAGTGCCAATATAACATAGAGTCCCTCTCATGGGCGTAGCACTACAATCCACTTCAGCAAGATGGTGGGCACCCCATCATAACTGTCTCTTTCGGTGGGAAGACGTAGCCAAAGCATTAAGAATAAGATTTTAGGTAGATTCGGACCACAACTGGAGGAAAACTACCAAAGACTCAGATCCCTTGGTACATATAAAGATTTGCGAATGTAAGTGGAGAGAAGAGGAATATCCAAAATATTTAAGGGTACAAAACTTCATAAATTCATTGAGCACCATTCCGCAAGCTTGGTACCTGATAGAGGAGAAGAAGAGACAAACAAACACTTGGGAAACAGTCGCGGAAATATGTATTCAATGTTTTTCTTTCAAGGGAGATACAGACCAAGGTATAGATACTTTAGAGGCAATTCAAAGAATATTGTTTTTTCCAACGCTTGAGGAAGTTGAGGAAATGTCCATATCAGATCAGAGAACTAGAGAATCAGTAGCATGCAAAAGAATAGATCGGGAGATATATGATGATGATTTAGAAAACATTCAACGTCTATCCTTTGAAGAAAAATAAGTATAGCGAGAAATACAAGAGGAACCAACTACTGAAGGATTACATCTGTTACCCTTGAAGACAAAGAAACAGAACATTGGAAGCAAATAAAAGCCAAAGATTGCATCCATCGGAGACTATTGGGATACAGAAACCACAAAATAATTTTTTGACCTTCTACAATAATTTCCCATCTTCAGTGGCAAAACTCAAGGGAATTAAAGGAGATTTGGGAGAGATGCGCATAGTACTGAAACCTGATGCCAGGCCAGTAAAACATAGACCTTACCACCTGAATGTTGGAAATGTTGTCATTGATGGCAAAGGAGCACAAAGGAGCAGCACCTGAACCAGCAATAAGGCAAAGGAGATGACAAAGGAGGAGCACTTGAAACATTAGCCAAGGAGCAGAGAAAGCATAAGAAGAGGTAGCAGAAGCAGCAAAAAGAAGAAGGAGGGCAGCAAAGAGAAGCAGAGATAGGACCATTTGAAGAAGCAAGGAGCAACATTAGACAAGAAGAAGAGATAGAAACAAAAAGATAGCAGAGACAGGCAAAGGAGACAACAAAGGAGACAGGCAGAGGCAGTGGAAGAAAATATAAAAGAGACAGGCAGAGGCAGAGCAGTTGTCGAGCAGTAGAGGTAGAGGCAGCAAATACAGAGGAAGAGATGATACGGACGTGCAGTAGAGGCAGAGGTAGAGCAGCATTGAAGCCGAAACAAGCAAAGGAAACAGGCGGAAGAACACTGCTAGAGTGTAACAGTCGAATACAGAGGCAGAGCGACAGGAGCAGCAGGACAGACAAAGGAAGCAGCGACTACAATGGAGGCAGCAAAGAAGCAGAGGCAGAGGCAGAGCGACAGGAGCAGCAGAGGCAGAGGCAGAGCTGTTATAAAATTCCGAGAATCGCCCAAGCCGGCAGATACATTCATATGTATAATTCCGAGAATCATTACCCGATGGGTGTTACGCATATAATTCAGAACCATATTCCGAGAATCACACACTCCAACCGGCGTTATACATAACACAAATATTCTGGGAATTGCACAGAACCATATTCAGGGAATCGCTTAACCCCAAGGGGCAAAGCACATAAATTCCGGGAATCGCCTACCTCAATGGAGGATATATATATATATATATATATATATATATATATATCCATTGCAATACATATAAATGCCGCGCATTACATATGTTGCAAAGGTCCAAAGTATGTACATTATAAGGAGCGCTTTATTATAAGTATCATATTATTAATCCCGAAAACAAAAGATGTTGTCCCAGGCATATATGTATGGGTACATAAAACAAATTTTTATGCGGTGGGACCCTCCAGTTTTGTAGTCGGAAAAGGTTCAATCGGCGGAGTTTTATGATGTGCTCCGATGGCGTCGGACCGTCGAATTATAACGAGATTTATTACTAATCGCGTCCGGGATCTTAATCGCAATCGGAACTTTCCGATTGATTGCAAGTCTTTTGTAATATGCTCCGATCAAGTGGCGGACCCGATGGCGATTATACGATGGAATTAATCGGTTCAATCGCGTCTGGAATCTTAATCGCAATCGGAACTCTCCGATTGATCGCACAACTTTTGTAATATGTTGCGATTGAAGTGGCAGACCCGATCATGTTATATGCGGGAGTTAATATGTGCAAATCGCATCCGTGTTCTCATCGCAATCGGAACTTTTCTATTATGCGCCCCGATTGCATTTGTTCAAAGTTCGGACCCGATTGCGCTATGAGCCATGTTTTATGTGGTCATCACGTCCGTTTGACCAATCGCAATCACAAGTTTTCGTTTGACACCACCGATCCGCCGACGGAGATGTGGGGCCCGACCCTTTCATGTATTAGTGGTTGTGATTCGACTGATTGGATTGTAATATAAGACCAAAGGCTTAAGGTGGAGGGCGATTGTTTATATATAAAAGGATTGTTGTTAGATATATAAAACACGATTGCAATTGTATTAAAATATGCCACATGGGCTGTGAACCCACGGGCCTCGGCTTAATGGGAGGGCGATTGTGTATACAATGGCCCGGGCCATATGTCCCGTTGGACGAGTGGGCCCACATCAACAAGACACTCGTGGCATGAAAAGCGTTGGAATATGGCCTAGAATTACAGTCAGCAAATTCATTTATATATAAAGCGCTGATATAAAAATGAAAAATGCAGTTACACAAATACAGAAGTTACGCAGCAACCATAAACAGAAAGGCATACAGAGAAGAGAAAGGGACAAAGACACAATCAGAGAAAAGACAAATGCGCAGCAAGCCAAGAGACAAAACGAATGAGCTGGAGTTCTCATTTAAATTTGAATGTAAATGTTTTATTTAAATTTATATTGTTGTGATGCATTGGCAAGTCTCTGGAAGAGAGCAAATATCCCACTGTAATATTAAAATAAGCACCTACAGTTACATTTTTCTGAGTGAGCTGAAAAGAGATGAGAAGGCAGAAGGCAAAGAGACATGGCTGTCCATTTCGAATTCCCAGTGGAATACAAACATCCATGAAGCTATTTTTGTATAAAACAAGGTAATATCCAAGGGGATATTGTTGACGAAAAAGGAGTGAGAGAAGAAGAGAGTACGCAGCAGAATTAAAGAGAGTTGAAGAGAATAAGCAAGCTGCAAGAAGAATGTGAATAAGGAGGAGCTGAGAAAAGAAGAAGAAGGGGTCAAGTAAGAGATGACAGTCTCGATATAAGAGTTACACGCGAGAAGAAGGTACAGAACAAAGCTGATATCCAAGGTAAATCAGCAAGTGTTTTTTCTTTTGAAAGAGTAAGGAAGTTGGAGCTTCCCACGAAGTTGTAGTCACAGACGTCGCCAGTAGCTGACTGAGGTAGGAGCCTCCTGTAGGTTGGTGCCTGCAGAAAATAGATGGGAGTTGGTGCTTCCACATCAAGTTGTAGCTTGAAAAAATGTCAGTTGTAGCCGACTGAGGTTGGAGCCTCCTGTAGGTTGGTGCCTGTAGAAAATTGACGGGAGTTGGAGCTTCCTTGCAAGTTGTAGCTTGGAGAATTGAGGTAGGAGCCTCATGTAGGTTGGTGCCTACATAAAATCAGTGGTGAGAGGGAGTTGGAGCTTGCCTTTGCATCACAACAATAATAAGATGTGGTTTTCTCCCTTTATGGGTTTCCACTTATATCCGGTGTCTCTGTGCATGATGTTTATGTGTTGATATGATATATCTATTCTGCTAATACTTGCTGCTAACATATTAAGATTGTTGTTACATTATCTAATCTGCTTATTAATTGTTGCTCATAAATAAAGATTGGTCACACATTATGTTGATCATGAAATGAAGGTGTTAATAAAGTAAAATAAGTTTTAAAGGAAAAGTTTTTAAAAGTCCATGAATGTGTTAAACTGATTCACCCCCCCCCCTCTTAGTTTAACTAAGGGTTCAACAATTGGTATTAGTTCCTTTGGTGCAAGCCTAATAGCTTGAAGGAGATATGGTTAAGTCATGGACTATCAAAATGTACCTGTGTTAAGTATGACAAATTTTCTTGAATGGAGAGATAAGGTTAAAATAGGATTATTGGCTTATGAACCTGAAGTATGGAAGCTTGTATGTGATGGCTACTATACAGACTCCCCCACGGTGAAAGAACAACAGAGGAATGTCAAGGCAAAATGTGTGATATATAACAGTCTTCATAACAAGGACCTTGAGTTGATAATGGATTTAACCTCTGCAAAAGAAATCTGAGATAGATTGCACTTCATGCATGGAGTAAACACTAAGGACGGCACTGACAAGAAGGATAAGAGAATTAAGAAGAAGAAAAATTCATGTCAACAGGAAAATATTCAATCGAATGAAGTACCTGCTAGTGTGAATGGAGATAAGAACCATGAAGAAATTACAACTGAAGAAAAAGCCAAGCTTGACACTGCTTTGACTGAAATAGAAAAATTGAAAAATGAAAACAAAGACCTTAAGACAGTGGTGCAAATATGTGATGAGAGAGAATATGAAGATAAGAAAGAAATTGTTGGCCTGAAGACACACCTTGAAGAAGCAAGGAAAATAGAATACACTTTGCTGCAACAAATGAGAGAGAAAAATCTGGAATGTGAAAAATTGGAAGAAGAAGTAGTGAACCTAAGAAAGAAATTAGAAAAGGCCCAAAGAGATTTATTAATGAATACTCCTCAAATGAAAATCTCCGGACAATTGGACCAGATTTTAAAGGCTCAAAGGTCACCTCTCATAAAGGCTGGGATAGGATATGAAGGTGAAACCAGTAAGTCCAAGGTTGAAGATAACAAGAAAATCATTTTTGTAAAAGCTGTAAAGAACTGTGAAACAGCTCAGCAAATTCCTACAGAAGCAGAAACCAGCAAGAACATGAGTTGTAAAGAAACAAACATAATCAAGCAGCAACATGAAAGAACAGAGAATGAGAGGATGAAACAATCAGCTACTAAAGGCTCATATGCTCCTAGGGATGAATTGAACAAATTCGAAAGATGTCAAAGGAGGTTCCTCCCTCCTATGAAAATTAGCACATGTTTATCTTGTCATAAACCAGGACATAATGCAGCATATTGTAAGACAAAGCCAATCCAGTCCAACCAGCAAAGGATGCAGCAAAAGAGAAGAACCCCTCAAGCAAGCAAAGGGAAAAGACAATCTTCCACCAGGTACACAAATCATTTCCATGGCTACTGTTATGCATGTAATGAATTTGGACATAAATATGTTGATTGTAAATTATGTTCAAAAAGGGGAATGAAATATTATACATCAGCTCAAATGCACCTTGGTCAAATAAGATGTTATGTATGCCTCATGCGTGGTCACAAAGCTAAAGACTGTAAACTGCCATATATATTAAAGAACTCCAGACAGATGATGAAATCCAATCCAATCAAACAAAACTATGAATCGGAAAGGAGTGCGGACATTATGATGAACCCCAATAGAGTATGGAAAGAAAAGAGAAAAGGGGAGCCTATCATCTCAATAACATAATAAATCCTCCATAGTCTCAGGGAGAGATGCTCTAGGAAGCAAAGAAAAAATCCATCCAGTGACAAATATGAAGCAACATCCCAGGGGGAGAGCAGTTCATATATAGACCCCATGAAAGCAGTCTAAGAAGAGCTCCTTGGAATAAGGACGGCTATAAGATCAAGAATGCATAGGACAATTTTCTCCAACAAAGAACTATAGAGGAAGAAGAACACCTGAAGCACACAATAGCCAACAGGTTGATGGATGGAAAGAAAGCAGCAAGAAGCCTTGGGATTAGAGGAAACATTAGCAATGAACATGTAAGCTAAGAAGACTTCAGCACATTAAAGTGATGATCACAATGTACCTCTTACTGCTAGAATTAACAATGAATCACATTAATAAGGATGAGTACCTATCATCAGTTCATCACATCTTTCAAAAGGTCACCTTGGAGGAATGTAGTTAAGTAAGTAATAAATATTTGAGTAATCAGCGCGTGAAGATTCTTAGAAAAGAAATTGAAGATGTCTTTCTGAAGATTTGTATGTTAGAACAATTGAATTGAATATAAAGCAGCAATGATTCTAGAACAGTTTTAGAAAGGTACATGCAATGGCTTTCCTTGGAACCAAATGATAGAAAAAGAAGAATGTTAAATAATTACAAGATCAGATTGAGGATATTAATGACTATTAACGTGAACAGCGGAAAGTTCAATAGTATGGAATTATGAAGGTGATCTTAACTATGGGTTTATGTGCAAACTGAAGTGAAATCTCTGCATATTTTATCAAAGTAATATCAATTGGTACTTGGTACAAGCATCATGCCTATCGACTAGAATATCAAGTGTTATCAGTGGAGCAGCAGCATGGTTCAGGTCCTCAGGATCAAAGGATTATGGCAAAAGAACCTCAATGTAATATTCCCAGTATTATCTGCATTCAGCATGAAAAGGTCAGTAGCAGAGCAAAAATAACATTATCTTGCTTACACTTGAAGTAGTATTTTGAGCACTGAAGCAATATCTTCTTCTATATATATAATTGCATGCCTTCTTGAATTTGGTACATGTATATCTTCAAGGCCTCCTTTTTTAAAAATCAATTACAAAACTGTGTGAAGTCTGTTTACTGAGTTTTCAATTAAACAACTTGAATATGCTTTTGTGGAAGTTCATTCTGATAGAACAGTCAAAGTATCTAAAGAATAAAGGTCTAGCTGTGATTACCATCTAAAGCTCAGCACAAAGGATTTGTTGGTAATCCACCTTTAAAGAGAGATTGACATACATACCCCCTTATGTCATAAAGAAAAGTGCATGGTTGATAAGTGAGATCGACCAACACATTGAATGCATCCTACCTCAAGGTTTTGTTTTGAAAGTTCATTATGCAAGCAGTAAAAGAATTTGATCTCTTAGATCAAATTCTAGTTAATTCATTGATCACATCAGTAACAAAGACCTGCAGCTATTAAGTGTAATATCATCATCAGCTTCCTAGCTCATATCATCACCAACAGGCAAGAAAAGTGAATCACAGTTATAAAATACATATTGGCATCATCACAATTGAACAGATGTTGTACTGCAGATGATTATTGCAGAAGAAGACAGACTCCAACTACAACCTTCTTCAATAGATATGCATCGCAGATGAAGATTATAATATAGACAGAATTATAGCTGAAGCAAGCTTGATAGGTCACATGGAGTATTTACAATCCTTAAGTTTTGTTCCAATGATGCATTTGTGATTAGAAAAGGTTGATACAATATGTTCCATGAAGAGTCATTGTTGTCACTTTCAGCCTTATACTAGTAAAAGGAGATTGTGCTTTGGATTGTGTCAATTTACAATAATCCGCAAAGTGTTCCCTCAAAAAATCTTGTACACATGTATAGAGGCAGCATGATACAAAGTCAGAAGAAGAATACCTAAACACATCTCAGAGAGAGA
Source organism: Pinus albicaulis (assembly GCA_034641835.2). NCBI lineage: Eukaryota > Viridiplantae > Streptophyta > Pinopsida > Pinales > Pinaceae > Pinus > Pinus albicaulis. The sequence continues at coordinate 754,231,892 of CM076577.1, forward strand.
AAATGAAAATATAGAATCTACACTGAGAAATGTCCAATCCTTTTCCATTGATGTCAAAGGGGGAGGAAAAGCAGGAAATAGAAGAAAGAGTCTTCTAAAAGAAGCCAGGCAGAGAAAGACTTGGAGGAAGCATTGGATTATTAGTAGAGGTGTTGCCATCAATGCCAAAGGGGGAGACTGTTGGAAATGTTGTCATTGATGGCAAAGGAGCACAAAGGAGCAGCACCTGAACCAGCAATAAGGAAAAGGAGATGACAAAGGAGGAGCACTTGAAACATTAGCCAAGGAGCAGAGAAAGCATAAGAAGAGGTAGCAGAAGCAACAAAAAGAAGAAGCAGGGCAGCAAAGAGAAGCAGAGACAGGACCATTTGAAGAAGCAAGGAGCAGCATTAGACAAGAAGAAGAGATAGAAACAAAAAGATAGCAGAGACAGGCAAAGGAGACAGGCAGAGGCAGTGGAAGCAAATATAAAAGAGACAGGCAGAGGCAGAGCAGTTGTCGAGCAGCAGAGGCAGAGGCAGCAAATACAGAGGAAGAGATGAAACAGACGTGTAGTAGAGGCAGAGGTCGAGCAGCGTTGAAGCCGAAACAAGCAAAGGAAACACGCGGAAGAACACTGCAAGAGTGTAACAGTCGAATACAGAGGCAGAGCGACAGGAGCAGCAGGACAGACAAAGGAAGCAGCGACTACAATGGAGGCAGCAAATAAGCCGAGGCAGAGGAAGAGCGACAGGAGCAGCAGAGGCAGAGGCAGAGCCGTTATAAAATTCTGAGAATCGCCCAAGCCGGCAGATACATTCATATGTATAATTCCGAGAATCATTACCCGATGGGTGTTACGCATATAATTCAGAACCATATTCCGAGAATCGCACACTCCAACCGGCGTTATACATAACACAAATATTCTGGGAATTGCACAGAACCATATTCAGGGAATCGCTTAACCCCAAGGGGCAAAGCACATAAATTTCGGGAATCGCCTACCCCGATGGAGGATACATATATATATATATATATATATATATATATATATATATATATCCATTACAATACATATAAATGTCGCACATTACATATGTTGCAAAGGTCCAAAGTATGTACATTATAAGGAGTGCTTTATTATAAGTATCATATTATTAATCCCAAAAACAAAAGAACCAAAGGTCCAAGGCATATATATTATGGAGCGCATAAAACAAAGTTTTATACGGTGGGACCCCTCCACAATCGCAATCGGAGAAAAGGTTCAATCGGCAGAGTTTTGTGATGTGATCCGATCAAAGGTCGGACCCGATCGAGTTATATGCCACAATTTATTGCTAATCGCGCCTGGGATCTTAATCGCAATCGGAACTTTCCAATTGATCGCAAGTATTTTGTAATATGCTCCGATCAAGTGGCAGACCCGATGGCGTTATACGATGGAGTTAATCAGTTCAATCGCGTCCGGGATCTTAATCGCAATCGGAACTTTCCGATTGATCGCAAGTCTTTTGTAAAATGTTGCGATTGAAGTGGCGGACCCAATCCTGTTATATGCGGGAGTTAATATGTGCAAATCGCATCCGTGTTCTGATCGCAATCAGAACTTTTCTATTATGCGCCCCGATTGCATTCGTTCAAAGTTCGGACCCGATTGCGCTATGAGACATGTTTTATGTGGTCATCGCGTCCGTTTGATCAATTGCAATCGCAAGTTTTCGTTTGACACCACCGATTCGTCGACGGAGATGTGGGGCCCGACCCTTTCATATATTAGTGGTTGTGATTCGACTCATTGGATTGTAAAATAAGACCAAAGGCTTAAGGTGGAGGGCGATTGTTTATATATAAAAGGATTGTTGTTAGATATATATAAAGCATGGTTGCAGTTGTATTAAAATATGCCACATGGGTTGTGAACCCTCGGGCCTCGGCTTAATGGGAGGGTGATTATTAATATACAACGACTGTGATATATGTCCGTTCCGCTTGCGAAATGTTCCACATCAACAAGACACTCGTGGCATGAAAAGCGTTGGAATATGGCCCAGAATTACAGTCAACAGATTCATTTATATATAAAGCGCTGATATAAAAATGAAAAATGCAGTTACACAAATACAGAAGTTACGCAGCAGCCATAAACAGAAAGGCATACAGAGAAGAGCTGAAATGAGATAAAACACAGTCATAGAAAAGACAAAGACACAGTCAGAGAAAAGACAAATGCGCAGCAAGCCAAGAGAAAAAACGAGTGAGCTGGAGTTCTCATTTAAATTTGAATGTAAATGTTTTATTTAAATTTATATTGTTGTGATGCATTGGCAAGTCTCCGGAAGAGAGCAAATATCCCACTGTAATATTAAAATAAGCACCTTCAGTTACATTTTTCTGAGTGAGCTGAAAAGAGATGAGAAGGCAGAAGGCAAAGAGACATGGTTGTCCATTTCGAATTCCTAGTGGAATACAAACAGCCATGAAGCTATTTTTGTATAAAACAAGGTAATATCCAAGGGTAGAGAGTTGATGAAAAAGGAGTGAGAGAAGAAGAGAGTATGCAGCAGAATTAAAGAGAGTTGAAGAGAATAAGCAAGCTGCACGAAGAATGTGAATAAGGAGGAGCTGAGCAAAGAAGAAGAAGGGGCTGAGCAGATATGATGCAGGTATGATATAAGAGTTGATGAACAGCAGAGAAAAAGGTACAAAACAGAGCTGATATCCAAGGTAAATCAGCAAGTGTTTTTTCTTTTGAAAGAGTAAGGAAGTTGGAGCTTCCCTATCAAGTTGTAGCTTGATAGATGTCAGTTGTAGCTGACTGAGGTAGGAGCCTCCTGTAGGTTGGTGCATGCAGAAAATAGATGGGATTTGGTGCTTCCACATCAAGTTGTAGCTTGATAAAATGTCAGTTGTAGCTGACTAAGGTTGGAGCCTCCTGTAGGTTGGTGCCTGCAGAAAATTGGAGGGATTTGGTGCTTCCTTGCAAGTTGTAGCTTGCAGAATTGAGGATAGAGCCTCATGTAGGTTGGTGCCTGCAGAAAAACAGTGGTGAGAGGGAGTAGGAGCTTGCCTTTGCATCACAACAATAATAAGATGTGGTTTTCTCCCTTTATGGGTTTCCACGTATATCTGGTGTCTATGTGCATGATGTCTATGTGTTGATATGATATATCTATTTTGCTAATACTTGCTGCTAACATATTAAGACTGCTGGTACATTATCTAATCTGCTTATTAATTGCTGCTCATAAATAAAGATTGCTCACACATTATGTTGATCATGAAATGAAGGTGTTAATAAAGTAAAATAAGTTTTAAAGGAAAAGTTTTAAAAGTCCATGAATGTGTTAAACTGATTCACCCCCCCCTCTCAGTTTAACTAAGAGTTCAACACTGAACCCCAGGGTAAAATAAAAGGTTAAAGAAAATATAGACAAAACATTGAATGTGGGCCTGATATTTCCATTTGAAGAAGCAGAGTGGGTTAGCCCAATAGTAATACACAGTAAAAAGGAAAAATCAGAAATTAGAGTATGTGTAGACTACAGAAGTCTAAACAATGCATGTGTTCATGACCCCTTCCCAACATCGTTTAGTGACGACGTTCTGGACAATGTGGCAAGAAATGAAGCATACTCATTCACAGACGGCTTCTTAGGGTATCATTAATTACGAATAGCATAAGAAGATAAAATAAAAACTACCTTCACAACAGAATGGGGATCATATGCCTATCATGTCATGCCTTTTGGGCTAAAGAATGTACCAATTGTATTTTCACAGATAGTAATAGCAACCTTTATAGATTATATTCATAATTTCCTAGAAGTGTACATGGACGATTGGACGGTGTATAGTTTACTCAGAAACTATGCAAATATGTTAAGGATAATGTTAGATAGGTGCATAAAACTTCAAATTTCTCTGAACCTCAAAAATTGGAACCCGCAAAGGTGGCGGTAATTGTGAATATTGACGCCCCAGAGAATGTGAAGTTGTTGAGACCACTGCTTGGACCCATAGGATACTATAGGAGGTTCATCCACAACTATGCGAAAATCATAGCATCACTGGAAAAAATGTTGCAGAAAACAGAACAATTCATATGGAATAATGAATGCACTAAGGCATTGGACATGTTGAAGGAGAAATTAGCAAGCGCACCCATTTTGGCCCATCCGAGCTAGGATAAATAGCTCCATGTCCACATTGATGCTTCGAGTATTTCTTTGGGAGCAGTGCTCGCTCAGCTAGGAGAAACCTCCATAGATCAACTGGTATACTTCGCAAGCAGGAAATTATCAACGGCAGAAAGGAAGTACACAACAATGAAGAAGGAATCTCTTGCGATGGTATACTCTCTATAGAAATTTCACCACTATTTATTACGAGGGACTTTCAAATTCTTCACAGATCACTCATCACTGAAATATTTAGTAAACAAACCTGTCCTGGAGGGTAGGATCTGCAGGTGGCTTCTACTATTCCAAGGGTTCACTTTCGAAGTCATAGTAAAGCGAAGACAGCTCAATGTTGGTCCCGGCCATTTGTCAAGATTGGAAAATGGATAAAATGGGGGACCACTTGATGATCAGTTGCCAGATGTTGATCTTTTCCGTGTAGAAGCCATTCCAGATTATCTAGAACAAATAGCAACATACTTGGCCACACGACAATGCCCAACTGAATACACAACAACTCAAAGAAGACACTTAGTAGTTAAAGCAGCTGAGTACCAACTCATAGCCGGGAAATTGTATAAAATGGGTCTGGATCATATCATACAAAGGTGTGTATTAGATCATGAAAGAGCAGACATCTTGTGGGAGTGCCACAATGGAGTTGCAGGAGGCCATGCCAATGCAAAACCTATCGCATGGAAAATACTACAAGCAGGATTATGGTGGCCAACCATGCACAAAGACAACAAAGAGTATGTGAAGAAATACGACATCTGTCAAATAATAGGGCAACTATCACATCATGACGAGCTACCCCTAGAACATTTAAGGGCTCTACAGGCATTTGAGAAGTGGGCAGTTGACTTCATAGGACTGATTGCACCAATCGCGTGACACTCACAAGAAAGATATATAATCATCGCAACTGGCTACCTCACAAGATAGGGCGCAGAGGCGACACCAGTAAAGGACTATACAATAGATACAACAACCAGATTTATCTTTGAGAACATCATTAGCAGTGTTGTAGCTCCTAGAGACAGCCTTGAGTTGTATAAAGACCGGTGCTTAGGACATATTAAATGCAAGGAGCATAAGACTCAACTGATTGTAGTTGACAATTTTGGGCTCACATGAAACTATCACTTGGATGAATGGTTTTAATAAGGGTGGAACCAAAACCCCAAAGTTAAACACAACAACTAGAAAAACTGCAGAAACTGAGTACGAACTACAAATAGTAAATGCATCAGACAGCTTTAAGATAGAATGTTGTAAAGGGGGTCGACTTCTAACATGAACACACAGATATCAAGTTATATGTGAGCGATGACTATGACAAAAGTTGGAATAAGATACCAACTATCACCGGGCTTATTCAAGGATAAGAGTCCATATATACTGGGCCTATGCAAAGATAAGAATCCATATATCTGGGCTCGTTCAGAGACAAGAATCCATTTTAGTTAGTATCAGAAGAATGGTGGTAGAGATAGGAAATGAAACAAAGTATCATGCCTAAGCCATATTTAAAGCGCTATGGATGAGTAAATATGAGTATTTGCTATGATAAATTCATATTCAAACATGGGAGCACTCGCATTCTAGAACATTAGATACAAGAAATGTGGAGAGATACGAAATGAACCTTTGTATTAAAAAACATGAAGAAGAGTTACAAACTGTGAATCATCCAGAGAGGAATCCCCAATTCCAACAAAGCTTCTTATTATTGAATCCCTACTGGCTCTTCAAACATCTATTTTCAGAGTTCATACAAAATACATACAGAGCACTCGAACTAGTGAGTCCTTTGGAAAATATGGAACCTTTTCTTAGTGTTTGCTTCCTATTTTTATAACCACTGATTCCTATGTGTGAGAAGATATTTTTGGAAAATATCTTCTCCACGTGTTGGTATGCTGTTGCAGGTCTAAATCAAGACAGAAATGATGATGAGGAAAAACTGCCTCTCATCATCTTACAATGCAGGCCTAAAGCCGTTTCTAAATATAATGTAACAATTGACTGAACTAAAAGTAAAAACTGCGAGAGTAAATTTGAAGATTTCACCCAAAATGACAAAGTGAAAAGAATATACGGTAAAAATACCACACAGGCCCCATCGTGACTTATCATTGTTGTTTGATGAAGTGGAACCGTTGCTGCTGCTAGCAAAAGAGATACCGTTAGTCATGGGAAGAGTTGGCCTTCCATGTTGGAGCATGCAGTACTATCAGTAGTGGAAAAATTGGCCTTCTGTGTTGGAGGGTTCCATAGAATGGCCAATGGTCATGATCCATTGTCTTGGACATGGAATTGCTCTCTACATATTTTTCTCTGCTTCCTGGGCATGGAGGATCGTCATCCTTAGCCTCGAGCCACTGTGATTGGCTAGGAGAGGGCCTGTGTTCATTAAAAGGCTGTGAAAAACCTGCACAAATAGCAAACAAATTAAATAAATCCTTCGTTTATGGTTTGACTGCTTCAGATGGCTCGGGTAAAGGTGGAGGAGCAGTGCGGAGGCAGTAGATGCAACGGAAAAGGGCCTCATGGCGAAAAAACATGAAAACCAAGGTTCAAAACTATATTTGGCACAAAGAGGTGCAATGGCAGTTTTTGGGAATACCAGAGGTGGTATTCACGCGGGGTTGAGGTGGTAAGCAATTTGGTGCTAAATGGACGCAATACGGCTTGGTGGCTAACACGTGTCTTTTACAAAACTGCCCATTTCACGTGGAAACAGCACGATCATGTTGTTCGATGAAATGAACGCGAAAATGAATAGGAGCCATCTGATCTGGGAAATCTGGATCAACAGCGGAGGAAGAACGTGAATGATGGACTTGTGTGGTCAGGTGGGACTGGAAATGGCGTCAGCAATTTTGTCTTGTAGCGGAATGATCAGATGTGGGGGTTAATAAAGCAGGAGTGATGTGAGCCGTTGGATCTTGATGGATATCAACGGTGGGGATCGACTGCGGGGGCACTTGGGGGTATGGACGGATCTGTAGGATGGGTGCCTTCGCAGTTAATATAGGTCGTTGGATGAAAATATGTCGTAGTCAAAGGATTCAACTGCAGGGGCACCATGGAGGTAAAAGGGGGAGGAAGGGGAGTAGTCCCGCTGGCCGTTGGATCAGATAGATCAACGGTGGAGATCAACGCGAAGGGAGAAAGGTTGTGCGGGAGGGAGAAAGGAGGAAGTAATGTGGGTCGTTGGATCGTGAGGATCAATAGTCCAAATCATATCGTGGAGGATGACTGATGGATGAATGAGGCGAGGGACTTGCGATGCAGTGAGGCAGCGCCGACCGTTGGATCTGGGGGAGCTAGATCAACAGCTCAGATTATATCGGTGGGGAAAGAACGTCGGCAGTGAAACATAAAATGGAAATGGGGAAGAGCGATGTGCAATGTGCGATGAAGCGATGACTGTTGGATCTGCGGAAGGAGATCAACGGTCCAGATTGAGTCGGGGTTTCGCACATCGGCGGAACATAATTCAAGAGCGAGTACTTTGGATGAAGCGAGGTGCGATGAGCGATGGATGAGCGCAACACGATGGAGCGATGACTGTTGGATATATGGGAGGAGATCAACGGTCAAGATCGCATCGGGGATCGGCCATCGGCAAAATAGCAGACTTGAAAGCGGGAACCCTGAAAGAGTGACGTGCGATCTCCGATGGGATTATCACTCGGTCTCGAGGCCTGTCCCATGGCGGAAAATGGGCTCGGGCTTAAGTGAAAGGGGCTAAGAGGATTGATATGCAAAAATGAGCCTTTTTAAAGCAAAAAGGATGAGTTTAGCCTTTTCAAGGGTTCCGATAGTTGAAAAAGGGGCTTTAATAGTCCATTCGGTCCTTGTTATATTTGCTATGTAGTATAAGGCTCTTCATTATTAGTCATCCCAGATCGGTGAGGGATGTTATAACAACATTGGCTCCACTTGGGGACAACCTGTTTGTCCTCGAACGAGTCGAGAACTCTGCAGACCATCTGTTAGCCTCCTTCTTGTGAACACAGTCCCTTGATGCCCTCTCTTCTTTCTTCTTGACAAATCAAAACATAAAACATCATAATAAAAGCAAGTGAATAATGTACAATATCATACAATAGACCTTTTAGCCTGAATCAATACTCGAAAAAGGGTTTTAAGAATTGCCCATTCACAAGGGCTTCGAGCAGATCACCCTACAAATTTTCCAATCTGAAGGTATTGTTTCCTCCCTCTTCAGCAATTTTGAAAGGTCCAAACCATAGAGGATCGAACTTTCCATGTTTTCCTTTCTTAGCCCTTCTTGTGTCCCATCTTAGCACAAGATCTCCAACTTGCATCCCTTTATCTTTAGCGTGTTCATCGAACAAGTCTTTCATTTTCTCTTGGTACTCGGCCAATCTCTAATTTACTTGACTTCGACTCTCCTCCAGCTCTACTAACTGAATTATTCTTTTGGTAAGATCGTTTGGTTCCTCTTGGAAATCCTGCATGAATCTAGCCACAGGTAAGGCCAATTGTATCGGGAAAATTGCTGCTCTACCATATACCAATTCATATGGGGATTTTCCTGTTGACCTCTTACTAGTGATTCTGTTGGCCCATAGCGCGAACTTGAGCTGTGAATCCCAGTTCTTTTGGTTTTCATTTATGGCCTTATTCAATGTCCTTACCAAATTTTTGTTTGAGGATTCTTCCAATCCATTTCCTTATGGATAATATGCAGTAGAGTGTCCTAATACAATATCATATTGTTGGAAAAAATTGAAAAAATTGATAGACTTAAAATCCTGAGCATTGTCTGTGGCAATCTTAGTAGGGCAGTCAAACCTTGAGATGATGTTATCTTCCAGAAACTTGATCACCACTATGTCTATAGCATTCCTCGCTGGCATAGCCTCAACCCATTTAGTGAAGTAATCAATGGCTATTAGTATTTATTTGTGTTGCCCGCTTGAGGCAGGATGAATTTCACCAATGAAATCAATTCCCCACTACTGGAAAGGTTCTTCTATGTGTACCGGGATCATAGGTAGAGGTGAAAACTTCTGCCTCTCAGAAAATTTCTAACACTTTTCACAGGCCCTTACTCAAGCATAAACATCTCCGAAAATTCTGGGCTAGAAAAACCCTGCTTTCAGGATCTTGTGTGTCGTGGCCCTCCAGCTGTAGTGGCCACCATAGATGCCCTCATTGAATTATGCCATCACTTCTTCTACTTCATTTTCTATGAGACATAAAATTATTATGCCCGATGGGTACCTCCAGTACAGACGGCCATTTTCTAAGATGAACTTCTGAGATTTTAACCTCAGCATTCTATACTTTGTCTTATCGCAGCTTGGAGGACATCTAAGAGTCAAGAGGTACTCTATAATTTCTTTATTCCAGGCACTGAGAAGGTACTTCATATGAGTCTTTTGTGTAGCAGTTTCTATCCCGCGTTGCTCATCTGCTCCTCTAGGCTCTTCATTTGCCACCATAGACAAATTTATCCCCAAAGCCTGACATTTTGATTCAAAAAGGATCTTGGCTAATCCCTATCCCTTTATTAGCTTATTGGAGCGTATCTCCAACTCATACTCATGTATCTTGGCTATCCATTTGCCTCTCTTTCCTTCACCCTCTCCCTAAATCAATATGTCTTTTACAGCCGTTGTGGGTACAAATGCAGTTATAGCCGACTGCAATACATACATCCGAAAAGCCTTGAGGGACTTGATCAAGGCATAAGCCTATTTCTCTAGGATGTTATATTTAGCTCAGCATCACAGAGCACTTAGCTAAAGAAGGCGATAGGTTGCTCATGCCCATCCTCATTCTTCTGCAATAATACTACTGCGACAGTGTGGGGAGATGCAAATGAAAATATTATGAAGGGTTTCGCATAATCTGGTCCTGCTAATACTGGGGCCTCTGCAAAAGCATTTTTTATCCTGTTAAAAGCATCTCATGACTCAGTATTCCACTTTACTTCATTTTCCTTCTTCAGTATCTCAGTTATGTACCGGACTATCTCTGCATAGTTTGGTATGAATCTTCTCAAAAAGTTGATACATCCAAGAAAAACTTGGACCTCTTTCTTGTTTCTGGGCAAGGATATACCATCTATGGCCTCTACCCATTTTGGGTCAATTTTTACCCATGCCTTTGTTACAATATGCCCCAACAATTTACCCTCTTCTAAAGAAAACAGAGATTTTTGAGGGTTTAAAGAAAATCCATACCTGTGGCACTTGTCAAAGGTTCTGCACAAATGTTCTAAATGTTCAACATCGTCCTTTGAGAAGATTGTGATATCATCCAGGTATACCATCACGAATTTGTCTTGTTCCCCCACAAAAGCAATGTTCGTGGCCCTTTGAAATGTAGCCCCCACATTAATCAATCCAAATGGCATTCGAGCATACATAAAAATTCCCCAAGGAGTGGTGAATGCAATTTGCTTTTGGTCCTTCGGAAGCACTGCTACTTGATTATACCCACAAAAGCCATCCATCATAGACATTCATGAAGATCCTACCACTGTTTGTAATATATGGTCCATCTTGGGCAGTGGATAATTTTCTTTCAGAGATGCTCTGTTCAAGTTCTGAAAGTCCACACACAGCCTTATTTCCCCATTCTTCTTTTGGACTGGGACCAAGTTGGCCACCCATTCAGAATATCTTAATGGCACAATGATCTAAGCCTTCAACAGTTTCTTGATTTCCTTTTCTATGGAAGGGAGGAGTAAAGGATTAATCTGTCTTAATTTCTATTTGTGTGGCTTAGCATCTCCCTTTAATGGTATCTTGTGTTGGATAATGCAAATATCAAAGGTCTTCAAATCTTGATAGGACCAGCCAAAGACATCTTTATATGTCTAAAATAGCTTCTGATATTGCTCTTTGTATTCATCAAGTACCTTATTGGAAAATTTCACGACCTTGGGATCAGCCTCTGTGCCGAGGTTCAAGTCATCTACCTGATTTTCTTCAACAACCTTACTTGGCTGGATCGGGACATCATTCTTATCAAACAGTATCTCTAGGAGGACCAGTCCTCTGGGTATTACATTCCCTTTGAGCTGCAGCACTTTGTGCCCAGCTATGATATCCTGCCATATATTCTGAGGAAGGTCCTCAGCCTCTCCATCGCCAACATCTATGTCCATATTGGATAATTCCCCAACAGTCTCCATGAATCTTTTTACTTTCTCCTCGTCTTCAAACACCTGCCAGTGTTTGACATTGTCAAGGATGGAAGGATGGTAATGAACCTCTATTTCATACCTCAAGAGGGAGTTTTGAGGTGGTCGAAAAGTGCTTCCAGCTACTGCAAGAGAGTCTGCCATTTTGTTCTGGTCTCTTGGCATGAATTCAATATTAAATGCTGAGAATAAAGTATCTACCAAGTCCCATACCTCATTTCTGTAAGCCCTCAGTCTTGGGTGCTTAGCTTGACAATGATTTCTTACTTGTCTCACCACCAGTTATGAATCTCCCAGCACCTTCAAGCTCTAAATATTCATATTCTTCGTTGTTTGTAGGCCCAGGAGCAATGCTTCATATTCAACCAAATTGTTCGTGGCTTCATACTCCAATTTGAAAGATAATGGGACCAGTTGTCCAATAGGGGAGATAAGGAGAACCCCAGCTCCATTCCCTTCCTTTGAGTTGGCTTCGTCAAAGTTCAAGGTCCAGATTCCACCTTCTTCATTACTTGAAGATTGTTCAATCTTTACTTGACAGAAAGATGGCTCCTGCAAGTAATCTTGGTCTTCCTTAAGCATGAGACAAGAAAAATCACCCTTTTTTTTGTACACTGGTGAATTCACTGAATTATCAGCCTTAGTGACCATCTTCACAAACCTTGTTTCCCAGTATAATCTTCTTTCTTGGCCTCCAAACACAGGGATGGTCGCATAGGTTAGGTCCAGCTTTATAGATCCTCCAATTTTTGTACCCCATGATCTTGATAACAGCATCCCAAACCGGGCTGGGATGTCAGCCACTACTATGTCCATCACCACGCTCTTAGATGGGATTTGGGCTAGATTTACCACCAAATCCTTGATCATTCCCAAACACTTGAATCTTTTAGAATCGAAGGAGTAGAGATATTTATATGGGAGGGTGATTTGCAGCCCCAATTGCTCCATCACCGACAGAGATAATAGGTTATGAGACACTCCAAAATCCAACATACAATTATGCAATAACATGTCATGAATTACTAAGGATACATAGAAAGGAGGATTTGAAGCATCTAACTCCTCAACATGAGGACCAAACACAACCATGGGTATTTCTTCTTGGAGATTTAAACTGTCTGGGATTGGAGAAGCTCCTTGGGGAAGCATGAAAGAAGACACCTGAGACTGGTGGACTGGCTGTTTCAGGAGTTCAGTCAAAGGGACGAGGATTTTTACTTTTTCTAGCTCTTTCTGAAGGCTAAACACAGGAGGAGGCTTCTCTACGAGACATTCCTTTAGCTCTTTACTATTGGCTGGAGGTTTTTCATCCTTTGGGGTGGGTTTAACATTTTCATTTGGATTAGAGGCCAACTTAGAAGAGGAAGGAATGGATTCATTAGAATGTAAAGGTTCAATTATAGGTCTCTTACCTTTATCTCCGACTTTCTGAACAACAGTCTCCTTCTATGGCATCTCTTCTTCTTGTTCCTGTGTGCACGTCCTCTTCCTAGAGGACCTGAGATTGTATTTTCTATGAAATTGTGCTTGCATGAAATCTACAAATTTTTTACAGTAGTCATCGATCTCTGGATCTTCAGCCGCACCTGTTTTTTCTTCTCCTTCTTGCAAGGAAAGCTCCACTCCTTCACTTTCTTGCAAAGAAGACTCAAATTCATCATCATTTGAGTAAGCAAGATATTTATCATCTTTCCCATCGGGGATGTCTTCGGTAGGGCCATCCATTCTCCCTTCCAGATACAGTGGGGGTTGTATGTGGTCTTGCTTCTCCTTCCGATCTCTTTGTAATATCTACAAAGGAGGCTTTCTATATTAGGGATTATAACCCCTATTCTGAACAGCTTGAGGTGACGTGGAGGAGGAATTCTTTGTTTCGAGCTCAAGCTTCACAAGCTTGCTCGAAAGGTTCTTGATCATTTTGTTCATCTCCTCTATTTTGTAATCGGCTACCTCTCTATCTTGACCAGAGGTAGATGCTTATTCTTTCCCTCTCCGTCTAGCATCATGGTCTGACCTCCCATTTGATTTACCTGTAGAAGCGAAGTTGGCTTCCACTTCCAATGCATCGGTCTGGGCTTCATCCAGGGTAGAATACTTCCTTTCTCTTAAAGAGAATCCGAATTCTGAATCAAAGGCTACTACAAACACCACTTTAGCAGCAATCTAGTGAGGCTTCATTTCGGCTGGGAGACTTGTATATAATTTGTTAAACCTCTTGATGAATTCAGACACACCTTCATTATGTCTCTTTCTAAGTGCATTGAACTCTGTAAGATATTATCCATGGTCCTTCTTCTCTCCCCATTTCTTGATAAAGGAATTTTCCATTTCATCCCAGTTAGTAATGGAGTGGTCCCCCAGAGTCTTGAACCATTTTCTTGCCTCTCCATCTAGAGACTGGACAAAAAACCTCAACACCACATCCAGATGTTCAACATTAAAATTTTCTACTAAGGCACATAAAATTGCTAGGTTTTTATGAGCTTTAGTATCATTTTCTCCATTGAAACGAGGCAAGATCTTTAAGTAATCCTGAAGCATATCATTCAGGATCTGAGGCGATGCCAGGGGGGCATATTTGTTCAGTAAGAAGCCAAGAATATCCATCGAAGGTTGTGGAGGTGGAGGTGGATTCTGATGTATGAAAGGAGGTGGTGGAAAAGAAGTATGTATGACAATGGGGATATATTGAACGAAGCCTTGAGGGGTTGATTAAACTGCTGGAATATGAGAAGTGAAAAACTCTGTGACTTCTTTAACTTCTTCGGCTTTGGGAGTGGGATGCAAAAAGAATCTCGTGGTATCTACGATTCATCCTCATCTTTGACTTCAATATTTTCCAGGGAGGGGTTATCTGAAGTATAATCAAGGTTTCTTGTAGTAAAATCAGGACCTTGATCTTGAGCTAATTGAGAGGAGGATGGAGAGTCTTCCAGGGAGAATCTGGGAATATCTGTATAAGCTGGTTGTATTTGTCTCCAAATTTTATTGTGTAAAATCTTCTCTGGATCGGACACTGAAGGCGTTTTCGACTGGGATGTATCTGACCTCAGGTGTGGCTTTCGGGAAGCCAGGACTGCAAATGGATTTATCGTTTAAATGACAGTGGAGTTGCCAAGGTGAGGGATCTACAACTCCCAACCCTTCCTACTCACTTATTCTAAAGGGTGGATGGTTATTTGTCGAGGCCCAGGGATTCAGTTCTTTAAATTATTTCCCCGGCAACGGCGCCAGAAAGATGTTGTAGCTCCTAGAGATAGCCTTGAGTTGTATAAAGACCAGTGCCTAGGACATCTTAAATGCAAGGAGAATATGACTCAACTGATTGCAGTTGGAAATGTTGGGCTCACATGCTACTATCACTTGGATTAATGGTTTTAATAAGGGTGGAACCAAAACCCCAAAGTTAAACACAACAACTAGAAAAACTGTAGAAACTGAGTACGAATTGCAAATAGTAAATGCATCATACAGCTTTAAGACAGAATGTTGTAAAGGGGGCCGACTTCTAACATGAACACACAGATATCAAGTTATATGTGAGCAATGACTATGACAGAAGATGGAATAAGATACCAACTATAATCGGGCTTATTCAAGGATAAGATTCCATGTATACTAGGCCTATGCAAAGATATGAATCCATATATCTGGGCTCGTTCAGAGACAAGAATCCATTTTAGTTAGTATCAGAAGAATGGCGGTAGAGATAGGAAATGAAACAAAGTATCATGCCTGAGCCATATTTAAAGCGCTATGGATGAGTAAATATGAGTATCTGTTATGATAAATTCATATTCAAACATGGGAGCACTTGCATTCCAAAACATTAGATACAAGAAATGTGGAGAGATACGAAATGAACCTTTCTATTAAAAAAAATGAAGAAGAGTTACAAACTGTGAATCATCCAGAGCGGAATCCCCAATTCTAACAAAGCTTCTTATTACTGAATCCCTACGAGCTCTTCAAACATCTATTATCAGAGTTCATACAAAATACATACAGAGCACTCGAACTAGTGAGTCCTTTGGAAAATCTGGAACCTTTTCTTAGTTTTTTCTTCCTGTTTTTATAACCGTTTATTCCTATGCGTGAGAAGATATTTTGGGAAAATATCTTCTCCGGGTGCTGGTATGCTGTTGCAGGTCTAAATCAAAACAGAAATGATGATGAGGAAAAACTGCCTCTCATCATCTTACAATGCAGGCCTAAAGTCATTTCTAACTGAAATGTAAAAATTGACTAAACTGAAAGTAAAAATTGCGGGAGTAAATTTTAAGATTTCACCCGAAATGACAAAGTGAAGAGAATATATGTTAAAAATACCACACAAACCCCGTCATGACTTATCATTGTTGTTTGATAAAGTGGAACCACTGCTGCTACTAGCGAAAGAGATACCGTTAGTCATGGTAAGAGCTGGCCTTCTGTGTTGGAGCATGCGGTACTGCCAGTAGTGGGAAAACTGGCCTTCTATCCTGGAGGGTCCCATAGAATGGCCAATGGTCATGATCCATTGTCTTGGACGTGGAATTTCCTCTCTGCATCTTTTTCTCTGCTTCCTGGGCGTGGAGGATCGTCATCCTTGGCCTCAAGCCACTTTGATTGGCTAGGAGAGGGCCTGTGTTCATTAAAAGGCCATGAAAAACCTGCACAGACAGCAAAAAAATTAAATAAATCATGCGTTTATGGTTTTACTGCTTCAGATGGCTCGGGTAAAGGCAGAGGAGCAGTGCGGAGGTAGTAGATGCAACAGAAAAGGGCCTCACGGTGAAAAACCATGAAAACCAAGGTTCAAAACTTTATCTGGTGCAAAGAGGTGCAATTGCGGTTTTCGGGAATACAGGAAGTGGTATTCACGTGGGGTTGAGGTGGTAAGCAGTTTGGGGCTAAATGGACACGATACGGCTTTATGGTTGATGCGTGTCTTTTAAAAAACCACACATTTCGCATGGAATCAACACGATCATGTTGTTCGATGAAATGAATGCGAAAATGAACAAGAGTCGTCTGATCTGGGCAATCTGGATCAACGGCGGAGGAAGAACACGAATGACGAACCTGCGCGGTCGGGTGGGATCGGCAATGGCATTAGAAATTTTGTCTTGTAGCAGGATGATCAGATGTGGGGGTTAATAAAGCGGGAGTGATGTGAGCCGTTGGATCTTGATGGATATCAACGGTGGGGATCGACTGCGGGGGCACTTGGGGGTACGGACGGATTTGTACGATGGGTGCCTCCACAGTGAATATAGGCCATTGGACGAAAATATGCCGTAGTCAAAAGATCCAACTGCGGGGGCACCATGGACGTAAAAGGGGGAAGAAAGGGAGTAGTCCCACTGGCCGTTAGATCGGATAGATCAATGGTGGAGATCAATGCGAAGGGAGAAAGATTGTGCGGGAGGGAGAAAGGAGGAAGTAATGTGGGCCGTTAGAACGTGAGGATCAACGATCTAGATCATATCGCAGGGGATGACTGATGGATGAATGAGGCGGGGGACTTGCGATGCAGTGAGGCAGCGCCGACCATTGGATCTGGGGGAGCCAGATCAACAGCTCAGATTATATCGGCGGGGAAAGAACGTTGGAGGTGAAACATAAAATGGAAATGGGGAAGAGTGATGCGCGATGTGCAATGAAGCGATGAAGTGATGAAGCGATGACTGTTGGATCTGCGGAAGGAGATCAATGGTCCAGATTGCGTCGGGGTTTCGCACATCGGTGGAACATAATTCAGGAGCGAGGACTTTGGATGAAGCGAGGTGCGATGAGCGATGGATGAGCACAGCACGATGGAGAGATGACCGTTGGATCTACGGGAGGAAATCAACGGTCAAGATCGCATCGGGGATCGGCCATCGGCGAAACAGCAGACTTGAAAGCGGGAACCCTGAAAGAGCGACGTGAAATCTCTGATTGGCCTAGCGCTCAGTCCCGAGGCCCAGTCCCATGGTAGAAAAGGGGCTCGGGCTTAAGCGAAAGGGGCTAAGAGGCCTGATATGCAAAAAAGAGCCTTTTTAAAGAAAAAAGATGGAGTTTAGCCTTTTCAAGGGTTCTGATAGTTGAAAAAGGGGCTTTAATAGTCCATTCGGTCCTTGTTATATTTGCTATGCAGTATAAGCCTCTTCATTATTAGTCATCCCAGCTCGGTGAGGGATGTCATAACAACAAGTAGATTCATTTGTCCAAGGAGCCTAACGAGTGATTAAGGAACACATTTCATTAATGATACAATCAAATCACTGCTAGATAATTTCATGATACAACACC
Source organism: Pinus albicaulis (assembly GCA_034641835.2). Taxonomy (NCBI): domain Eukaryota; kingdom Viridiplantae; phylum Streptophyta; class Pinopsida; order Pinales; family Pinaceae; genus Pinus; species Pinus albicaulis. Next base: position 754,249,526 of record CM076577.1, read on the forward strand.
ACAAGAGCAGCTCCTACCACCCACAGGCGAACAGAACCATCGAGGCTTTCAACAAAATCTTAGAGAAAGGGTTAACCAAGATATGCAATTCTAACCGCGATGACTGGGATGAAAGAATACTAGCCACGTTGTGGGTGTATAGGACAACCATAAAGAGGTTGCATAATCAAACTCCATTCCAACTAGTGTACAGGAAAGAAGCAGTAATGCCAACCAAGTTTGTTATACCAAGTCTCTTAATTGCCACAACAACACACATTACAAAGGAAGACTCCACCTCTGTACGCCTTCATGAATTACAGGAACTCGAAGAAGATAAGTTTCGGGTGGATTTCCATCAATCAGTACAGAAACAGAGACAAAAGGCCTGGAATTACCGCCACGTCAAGCACAAAACATTTACAATTGGCGGCAAAGTACTGCTCTATGACAAAAAAATTCCATAAATTCCCATGAAAGCTCAGGATGAACTAGATGGGGCCGTATTATTTCATCGAGATTAGGTACTCAGGAGCGATAAAGATAACACAACTGGATGGAGAGATACTTCAAGGATGGGTTAATGGTGCACGCCTAAAACCTTATCATGAGTAAGCAACAAAAAAATTTAGTTCTAATAACTCTCACACCCGAGAGAAGTCAGTAGACTAAATTCAATAACTCTCTCGCAACTGAGATGAGTTGTAGAATAGTTTATTTTTTGTTCTTATAATAATCATTTCAGCCCACTAGAGTAGGAGTCCTTAATAAGAAACCCACATGTCGCGCAAACAAAACCATCACCCTGTTGTGATATGGACACTATATTGCAACCAATTGTGGTCAGGGGGGGGGGATTCTACAGTGTTACAGAGCCAAGCGTGTCAACCATCATTCACTCATAATGAGGCATCATAGCATTGTCAGTCTATAAGATCACCCAAAATTTGAGAAATAATTACCATAATTAGTAACCCCCATACTGTAATAAAGTTTCCACATTAAGCTATAATTATTGGCCATCACGTCTACCTGACTTCCGAAGCCATTGTCAGCGTTGTCAGAGTCCACCTCACCCAAGTAACTAATCACACGATTATAGCCATGGGGAGAGATGGTAAAAAATAATTAGTTATGGTGTCACATCAGCATCCTTCGTGCCAGTAATCCTACCTAATCTGCATGGAGGAGGGAAACAACAAAGTGCCAGAGAATTCTGAAGTATCAGAGCAAGAAACTACTGTAATAGTTAGCACAATTTCAACAGCAAAAGCTCAGAACAATAGACCAACTGCAATTCGGGTATACTGCAGGAGAAATAAAATTATGAGGGCGACTGCTTTAGTGGTCGACCCGGAGCTCGATAAAATAATTCTAAGGTTAGAGTCACTGGTTGGAAAATATGATAATTCCACCCTTATAGATATCGACTTCACAGATTCATTCCAGTTCCCAACACTGAAGAGACAAGTTTACATTGAAAATCACATGAAGGAAGGAGGAGGCGAAGCAACGAGGGTGCATCTAGACTTTAGGTGCATACAAATATCGAAAATTATGCATCTCAGAAGCCTACCAATGTTCCGGACAAAGGGAGTGGCAATGTAGTGTACCAAATTCCTCATTAACAGAATCCAGAATGGGTCGATGTGGCTTGGGAGGGAGATCCCAATTCACGTGGAGGATATACACAGACTTATAGGCCTATCAACAGCAGGAAGGGATGTATCATCAACCTTCCAAAACACATCTAAAAGAGCTAAGAAGGTGGGGGATTGTGACTACTACAGGAAGTATGAGACAAGGAGAGGAGGAAAGGGAGACAAAATTGATCTTATCAAAACCCCAACAGTGAAATTTTCTTGCTACTTTATTGTCGACAAAACTATGAGGCACTATACCAAGGGGTAATGCACCCATGATACAATATCGGTTGCGTAACATTTCATACAAGGGGCGTAATTGAATTGGTGCGCGTTCTTGCTACAAGAGATTTTTGAGGCTTGCGAGGACAACTTCAAGTGGGCCATAGGGTTGATATATGATTATTTAATCATGTCCTTGGCGATGTGGAAATGGAGTCCACCAGGAGGGAGGTTTCTTGTGGATATTACCAAAGACCAACCAATAGCCCTGAGGTACACACCATGGAAAGTATCAGGTGACCCGAGTACCAAAGAGATAAACAAAGAAGCCTTCGCAGCCTAGTATCGACAGATGCTAAATGTGGTTAAGAGTTAGCAAAGGGTTCCCAGGAGTCTTCTGGACAGATACTTCCCTCATATTTGGTTTGGGGTATCTCACAACCGAACCTCTATTCGGCCAGACTGTGTCGATGGCGATAATTTTCATAAAAAGCTACTCAATTTTCAGATAACGAAGGAGGAATTTCAAGCAGAAGTTTCTTCATGGCCAAGAACTATAATGGAAATCAGAAGCGGGATCTTGGTTTATTCATTTGATGCTATGCTTCCCAACCCACTCCTGGGAGAGACACCGGCCGAAACAACTCAAAGGGTCTCACAATTACAACTGCGGCCGCTACTAGACTAGTTGGACACCCTGGTGGAAGCTTTCAACAAGGTAATAGGAACTCTCGTCGCCAAAGCTACGATGTTTCCCTCTTTTTTCTGAATTTCAAACGTTAAATGTTTCATATCCATCCACAACAACCCCTATCCTAACTGCATTACCATCCACCGCATTCCACTCTCACTCACAACCAACCATCACTCTGCTTCGTAAGAACAAGCCAACAAAACATCTAATCCCAGCCCCAAAGGGGAAAAGAGCCTAGACAATGATATATGATCAAGTGGTCGATCTCACAGAAGAGGACCAGGCACAACCAGTATTCATTGGAATTTTAATTCAAGAAGAGCCAGAGGTAGGCACTCAGACCGCCTCTATATTACCATAATTTAATCCATCTTCAGTTCTTAATGTATAAGTTTCATCGCCACCCAACACACATAATTCATCACAGCACACATCATTCATATCCAAATATCACTCAACCCACACTCTATCCACTTCCATGACCATCTCCGACCCAATACCACCAGGGACTCTAATGACTATTGATACCAAGGCGGAAGTTAACTCAGGTACAACTGGAGTAACTGAGGTTAACCCAGCCACAGTAGGGCAAAGCACCTTTTTAGAATTATTAATCCATGCAAGGTCACCCAATTCTGATACATCACCCACCGAAACCTCACTGAACCCATTCCAACAATCCACATTATTGTTACAACAGTTCTTACCCAAACCACCATCCACCAGTCACCACATTCCTGAATCTCAACCACCGCAACAAAGCCAACCCACATCCACCCAGGGACACTCAGAACAATCGATTACTACTGGGAAACCACTCAGGGAACGACATCCAAGCCCAGAGATGACGAGAAGTGGCGACATAGAAAATTGGGGACCTGGGAAACTCTTCAGTTTCCTACAGACAACAACACGGCAAGCAGAGAGTCTACACAACGACCTCTTATATAAATATGAGCAGCAACAGTAACAGGTTATTGTGCTTACTGATGAGCGCAATCAACTCCAGAACGAGAAAGATGATCTACATCAACAACTGGATCATGTAACAAAGATCTTCAAAGACCTATGGCCAAAAATCACTACTCTAGATAGCAGCACACCAACAAATATTTCATCATGCTTGATGGTCGAGCAATCCATTCAGGTAAAAATGGAATGTACTACCCTGTACCAAGAAAATCAGGAACTGAAAGAAGCACTTGCAGCAATACTAGCACTATCGGACCCTTCTACAGTGTATGCAGAGAAGGTAGCAGAGAGGAAGAAATAGATGCAGAGTATGAAGGAGACACTGGATACAATGATCATACAAGCATACAATTTGTTGGAGCAGCTCCATGAGTGCTCCAACTCACTGACAATGAAGGCTTAACCCATTTTGGAGAAATTACAAAAGATCGTTCTCGAGATAAGGGGAACAACAGATCTAGTCATCCGCACTCAGTTATATGACCAAGAAGATGTACTCGGGACACATATTTAGATTATTGAGGAGAGCTCAGCGACGATGAAACAACTTCTCAAGGACCTACAACAACCTGTGAAACAGAAGGCAGAAGCAATTCAACGACTGGCATCTGAGGCCGAACCCAAACTCCAGAAGAGGTTCAACAATTTTCCACAGGTGATGGACGCAAATCATGCTGACAAAGTGGTCACCGAGACAGAGCATGTAATACAAGTATGACAACAAGCAATAATTGAGTTCACACAGCTCAAGACAGAGTCGATGAGAAAGGTTCCCGAGTTGGGGCCTTTGTTAAAAGAGAGCCAGTCATAATAGGAGAAGACATAAATGGAAACAACAGAGGAAACTATGCCAACATCAGAAGCCAACGGACAACTAGGGACCGCTACAGAAGGAAAATATTGACTCAGGACGAGTCAATAGCATGTGGTCGGGGCCTGTTGAGGCCTTTGTTTTGGACAAGTTTTTGAGTTCCGGAAGGATAGGAGCGAAAAGGACAGGTGGCGTAGCGTAATCAAGATAGGTAAGGATTCGTTGCGGTTGCGGAAAAACTGAAGGTAGGTGGCGGAGCACAGAGGGCGGAGATGGGAGATAAGGAACAAGTAGTAGAACTCCCAGTGACAAAAAAGAGACAGAAGGCAGCGGAGCGCAAGGGAACAACTAAGCAGAAAATGGGTAAAGACTGACAATGTCAATTGGCAGGAACAGATAAGCAAGGAAGGAACGACTCAGAGGGAGGGAGAGGCTGATAGTGGATCAGAGCCTAGGAAGAGCTCTGCGGAGCTGTATGTACTGGACTGACATGTATTGAACTCTGCGGAGTATGTTTGTAATGTTTTGAGATAAGCTAATAGAATCAGACCGATGTTGTGTTATGTGCTATGGACTAGTTCATACTTGTTGATCATTGTGTGTGTGACTATTTTAAAATTTTAATTCAATGCTCAGAATCTGTATGGATGAATGATAACTTGTCTCTTAAGTTGATATATATGGATGTCTTCTATATGAAATTGGGAATGAATTGCTGTTAGTGATCTCTCCTCGATGTTAATTGTTTATTTTCTAATCCCAATAAGGTCACGACACGCCTCGGGTGAGACTCCTTTCTCTCTTGAGTAGGGTGAAAATTCTGGTGTTGTCCTAGACTACAACGGAACCCTGTTGTCTCCAAGCCTGAACCTGGGTCTTGCCCATAGACCTCATTTTTCGCCAACATCAGTCAAGCCACAACTATAGTTTTTCCTCTTTTGGAAGAGGACTTATAGGAATGTAGAATTAAATCTAAATGAAAAATTATTCTAAAATGAAAGCAAAGGTAACTTTATCCTAATCCTATCTCAATTAGGAAGATATAAATCTAACCCAACCAAGAGCAAGATATTTAAATGATGGATATTCAGAGATGTATGACTTACAATTAATATCAAGTTAATGAAGTAGTTCAATTAGCTGACATTATGAACACCGGAACACATCCTATTCAAAGACCTTTTAACTGAGATAAATGAGACAAATTTCTCATATTGATAATAGTGCACAAATATGAAAAAATGACACATTCTTGCTGTCATAAAATGAAACTGATATTTAAAAAAATAGTATTATAAATACCAATTTATTAATACCATTTCTCTAGCTCTGGTCTCTAACTGTCATTTCTAATGCTTGAACTTACGCTGTTAAAAGAAGAACTGCATTAGTGTTAGCTCTGTTCTCCATACATAATTCAACATGCAAATGAAAAATACTCAATAATCCCCAGATCTGAGTTTTCTCTCCTCTACCCTACAACTCTACATCCTCTAAACAATATTTCCTTCAAGAATTCTTGAATTGCAGAGAAGAGGAGCCCCTAATACATTCTACAATCTAATATTTATAATATTTAAAAAATAATTCTCAGCAATAAAGTTTGTTGAGGAATGGTTCAGCGCAATCAATTTTCGTTGGCCCAAATCATATTCTTCAATTGCTGGAGAATTTTCATTGATTGAGATCCTTTTCTTCTCATCTCTTCAAACTATTTCTCTGTAAAAACCAACCAAAATAATTTAATAAAATGCAAATTGAAATCAAAATGCTAAATCTGGAATTAAAACAAATCCAATCAAAACTTAAATAAATAAATAATTGAAAAAGAAATCTAAGCTTTATATTGATGCATGTGATGATCTAAGTGGTCAAGGGGAACATAGATGAATGGATTTGCATTCAGAAAAAGCTGTGGGCAAATAAAAATGTAGATAATAAAACCCATAAAATTGATTTTGTTTAAAAAATCGGAGCTTGATCTTCTGCTAAATTTTAGACCCATTAAATGATCAAATCTGGAAATGATACCACTTTATAAATGTTCTCCACAATTGTATCTATCCAATGAGACGTCATGAGCCTTATTTGGTAAAATAAAACTCAATCTATGAGCCTCCAAAGTTAATGAGTCAAAACTGCGAGAATTCTAAAATTTCTATTGCTTAAGCTAAAAAAATCAAAAAAAAATTAATTAAATTATAAATATTATTTAATTAATTCAAATATAATTATAATTATATTATTAATCTTAATTAATTATAAAATTACTTACAAATAAAAATTAGTTAATATAAATATGATTTAAAAATTAATTAAAATATTATTATGTTATATTAATATTATAATTTAAATTATATTATAATTATAATTATTATATAACTTTAATTCTTATTATAACATTAATATAATACAACATATATTACAACCTTTAACCACGTCATATTTTATGAGCGGAATGTTAAATGGAGGGAGTGGAGGTACATAAGAGAGTAATCGAGTGGAAGGTGTGGAGGCATAAGGAAAGTCAACGAAGGTGGAACGAAAGTGACATGAGAGTGAGTGAGTCGGGAGTTATAAGGTGGAGAGAAATTTTATGTTAAAATTTTAACCTTTTGTATAAATCAAATCGCAGTCGTAATATAGGCGTTTAAAATTGAGGTGTTTGATAAATTTATGATAGGTGATATCATAATTGTAAATTTTTATCCTAATAATTTTTAGATTGCATTTTTGGAAGAAGGGGAAGGGATGTGAAGTAGGGTTTATGTGGGATTAACAATACTATAAATTGGACTATAGCCATTTTGAGATTTTGAGATTTTGGATTAGGCAATTTGTTTAAAAATAATACATTGGAGTAAATTACGAAGATCTCGAAACGTGTTTTCGTTTATTGTACAATTTAGTTGGGGAATTTTGTATGACCGTTCGTGAAAAATGAAAAAATAGTAAAAATTAAGCGGGGGCTAATATTTACAATGAATGAATATTTTAATTGTGAAAAATTAAAATATTGTATTTTATACATTTTTAATCCAATCGACAAAAATAATCAAACTTTAACGAAGTGCCATTTATAAATCGCTTGACCAAATGAGGCGAAATAAGTATCGATGGAAAACTTGCTAAAAATTGAATTCAATGAAATAATCAAAATAGAAATCCAACAAAAATGAAAAAATGGTAAAATTGTAGGATGATTAACTTAATGAAAATCATAAAAGGTGTTTAGCCAAAAATTAATGGAAAGGTTCTCCATTAATTGAAGTAATGAGGGGTGTTGGGTTTTCCCTACAACAGGGGGCAACACCAATGTGGAAAGAATGTTCAAAGGAATAAAATTATCTGAGCTACGAGCTTTGGAACTACAAGCCTTGGATTTGGATTTCTTGCAAAGACTGTAGAATTTAAAATAAAAGATAGTCAAATTCCAAGACCGTAGCATTGGTAAAGGAGGAGAATCATTTTTTTTAAAGGTTGAGATTTCAAAGAAAATGTAAAGATATTGGACTAGAAAAGTAATCCAAAGGAAATGTAGGAATGGTTGTGGCCCTGTATAATTCTACAAAAGAGATATTTCATGCTTAGACTTGATTTAAGCATCATGGTGTAGTGTCAATTTAAGCCTTAAATATGGTCATGAGTTACTGTTAAACACCATGTTGAAGCACACACATGGTGTATGAGGAAGATGAGCACACACACACAAGAGACTCAACACACAATGAAGGATAAGCGTGAGGCTTTCTTATTTTCCATTATACAAAGATATACATTTATAGTACAATGGTGTGACTCTTGGTTTCATATTCCAAGGTCACTTGGACTCCATTGTGACTTTTTGCATTCCACACCTACCCATGTAGGATTAGGTGTTCCAACATCCCCCCTTAATCCGAAGGGGTATGTATGAGTCCAAGAAAAGAGTTGTAATACAAATCTGCAAAGTATGCATGGCAGCACTTGGGCTGAATCAACTCTTTGAAATGTTGGAAAAAGGAGGTGGTTTTAGGATGACCACAAACACTGGAACGCAATACATGTTGCAGTTCCCAGAACTCTTCCAAAACTAGCAAGAAGCTGAAGGCTTCTGCTAGAGGAATTGTCCCTCATAAAAAAGGGATACCTTCAACCTAAAAGAAGGGAGGTCTACGACCTGTGGTGGTTTTAGGTTGTCCACCAACCAAAGATGATGGTTTTAGGTTATCCACCAACCGAAAATGATGGTTTTAGGTTATCCACCAACCAAAGATGATGGTTTTAGGTTATCCACCAACCAAAGATGATGGTTTTAGGTTATCCACCAACTGAAGGCATGCTCATGGGCATCCATGTCTCTGGCTACATCTCTGAATCCGGAATGACGAATTGTGGCTCAGGCTCGCTTGAACTTCTGGCTACAACTCTGAACATGGAATGAGAGATTGTGGCTCAGGCTCGCTTGATCTGACGTCGAAGCTTGTACATGACCACCATTTTCCCCCCTGTCAGGGATAAGGTGAGATGATGGCGAAAACTCAACTGCAAGTTTGTTCAATATCCGTGAACAAGTTCTAACATGTGTCGTAAACATCTTCTTGGTTGGCGATGCCCATTGCCAAGAAACGATCCATCCAAGATGAATCTTGGTTCTTGCAGGAGGCTTGTTTCTGAAGCATCTGTCTGAAGAATGGGTGTGCCGACCACAGTGCTTGCATGGATGAATATCAAAACAGTGATCTTTCATATGGCCAACTCGATCACAGTGTTGGCATTTTACAATATGTTGTGGAAGCGGAACAGGATCTGGAACAGCTACAGGTGAACTGTCATACATGAATCCGGCACTCTGAAATATGATTGGCTTGGTGTAATCTGGAGTATGAAAGGACACATCCTTGTCATATCCAAGACCAGTTCGGTGCTTGTTGTGGACAAGCTCTTCCCAAGGTCTGATGATGGGCTTAGGAAGTGCAGGCTGAACTGCTGCATCTGCATGTACATCTGCTCTAGTACAAGGAACTGAATGTGGATCAACTGGAACTTTACCGACTTGATGCTGATGGGAGTCTTTCACAATGTTCTGAACAGAAATAGGTTCAGAATGGTGACTCTTTTGCTGAAGTTCGTCTTGTTGAAGCTGAGATTCCAACTGCAAAAACTCAATCTTTTCTTGTGCATGTAGCAAACAACTTTGAATGTTACATAGAGCATCCTTGCTCATTTTTATCATATCATGAACATTTGAATGAATGAGGTCATTCAACAACTCTAATGCCTCATTGATTTTGGCCATTTCAACAACTTAGGCTCAAAAAATGAAAGGGTGTCGGCTACAACTGAAGATGCACTCGGTTACAATGTGATTCAACAAATACAAATGACTCCAAGGAATTCTCAAAGTACAAAGTGTGCTCCTCAAATGATGAAGGGCAATCAACAATCCAACAACTCAAATTTACACTGATTCCAACTATGATTGAAGAGGCAAATTCACTCACAATGTGAGTTCAATACAAAATCTCTGCAAAAATATGTGCAGCTGAAAACACTATGAAAGAAGCCTTTAAAGTAGCTGAAATTTTCTTCTTCAAGGAGCTGTTCAAATGATGGCAAACTTGTCTTCAAATGTCAATTTATTCAAAAATCACCCTTCAAATCAATGCCACAAATCACAAAATGTCAAATTTCACATTCTTCTTCTATATGTATAGTCCATGTCATTTCTTCAATTCTGCTCACATGTCATTCCTCTTTTTCTGCTGTTCAAATCTTCTCTCTCTCCTCTCTCTCTCTGTTGTTGTTGTTGTTTTTTTTTTTTTTTTTTTTTAATGGGGAATTTAAAAAGGGATTATTAAAAATGGAAGGGGAGGGGGGGGGGGGGCGGGGTGATTTAATTAAAAAGAAGGGAGTATTAATTTTACAAGGGATGAGTTGAAAATGAGGATTAATTTATAAATGGGGAGGAATTTAAAAATTGTGCCGCGGGAGGGAGGGAGGGAGGGAGCGGAATTTTAAATGGTGGGAATTTAAAATTAAAAACTGAAATTTAAAAAAATGAAATGGGAGGGAGTAATTAAAAAGGAGGGGATTTATTAAAAAATTCAAAGGTCGAAATACAACATTGACTGTTTTGAAAGGGGGGCGGAGTTAAAAAAATTTAAAAACGAAATGTGTAATAGCGCGTGGGTAAGGGGAAGGCCGGAAGGCTGAGGGGTCGGGCAAGGAGGGTGGATTGTGCAGAGAGGAAGGTTGGTAAGTCGTTGTGTGATTGCAGAGGCGTATTGAGCGATGGGTGTGAGTATGCCGCGAGAAAGCTGGGCTTTTTGGAGCACGAGTAGAGCAGTGGTGAGGTAGGAGAGTGTTGAGCAGTGTAGGCATGGGTAATAGTGTTGTGCAGAGGGCATAGTCGGCGTAGGAGCTCTTGATGGTGTAGAGAGGCGCTGGGTGTAGGCAGGTTGAGTGTGGCTGCGTGGGAGAGAGCTCGAGGTGAGAGAGCAGGTGCGGTTTGATTATTGTATGCAGGGTGTAGTGGGCCGTATGGCCATTTGCAGTAAGCGGAGAGGGAGTTTGCAAGTGAGGGCGTAGGGAGCGAAGGCGCAGATAGGGTTAAGGTAACGTATGGTGAAGGGATTAATGTTGAGCGTATAGGAGCGTAGGAGCGTAGGTGGATGCGTGAGGTAGTGAGTGCAGACAGGCGTAGGTTTTAGGGGAGTGTTGGCTGTAAGAAAAATGGGATGTGAAGGCGTAGAGGAGGGCCGAGAGGCCTGGTGCTTGAAATTTTTTTTATATTTTTTAAAACAGCAGAGTAGAGCAGAGGGAATTCACAGAGATTTGTAGACTCAAAAATTTTCAAGAAATGCAGGAAATTGCCAGTAAAACTCAGAATTTTCCAGTAGCTCAGCAGCACGGAATACAGAGATGAAGAATTTTCCAGCGAAAAAAACTCAGATTTCTTTTGCAATAAAAACCAGAAACTTATACTTCAGAAACCCTCTTTAAACAGTGTTTTCCAGCAACTCTTCAATGCAGAAATTAATAGAAATTGCAGGAAAAATGAGAATGAAAACCTTCAGATGGGCAGTGCTGTCTTTCCTTCAAAACCAATTTCTGAATGCTTCTTCTTCTTCAAAGAAGATTTCTGAATGCTGCAGAATCACTGAATGCTGCTCCTCTTCAAAACACCTCTGAATGGCGGCAAAAACATTGCTGCAAAAACTCTCTAAATGCTGCAAAAATGCAGATATGCAAAAGCCATAAACACAAATGGCTCATTCAAAGTGGAGCAGGGCCAGCAATCGCCCGCTCTGATACCATGTTAAACACCATGTTGAAGCACACACATGGTGTATGAGGAAGATGAGCACACACACACAAGAGACTCCACACAATGAAGGATAAGCTTGAGGATTTCTTATTTTCTATTATACAAAGATATACATTTATAGTACAATGGTGTGACTCTTGGTTTCATATTCCAAGGTCACTTGGACTCCATTGTGACTTTTTGCATTCCACACCTACCCATGTAGGATTAGGTGTTCCAACAGTTACAAATAAAATGCGGGGTTTGGTTTTAGTTAAAATCATGTTTATATCACATACTTGCAAAGAGTGTGGACCTATAACATTGAAAGGAGATGCCAATTATTGTGAATAGAGATACTTATTAATATTTTCATAAGTACAAGTCTAAGAGAGAATATAAAGAAGGATAACGTGAACATCAATCAACTAGAAAATCATTAGGGGATATTTGTGGTAGGATTTGCATAATATATCTTTAGTTGATAAGATATCATAGTTTTGGCATATAATTCAACAATTTATCTCTCTAGGGATTTGAAGCATATACCTAGTGGTGGTGCAAAGTGCCACTTGTCATGAGTGTTACTTAAGTGAAATTTAAAGAAATCCTATGTTGCAATGTAATCAAGAGAAATTATTTCATTCGATTGTTATTTGATGAATTATCCAGTGGGTACATTACTCACAAGCTCAAGTTTGGAAAATGTAACATGAGCCAAGTGAAAACTGATAATATTCTTTCATTATATCAAACATTCACTTCCAGTAGATTGAAGACATTGGGCCACTATTTGCAGATTTTTTTAGAGAAAAAGCTTGTAGGCTATCTCGTAATTAATATTGTTGAATAAATATAATTCCATATATGTCAATATTGAATTTTATGGGAGATTCCTTCACTAGAAACAAGGAGACTTCAATCAACAAAATGAATATTTATTGTCACACCCATCAAGACATAATTTTTTAATATGAGAGATGTTCTATGTTAGGGTATTTTCAATTAAAATAACAAATTTTAAGCGGGGCCTACAAAAACCAATCATTAAAAGAGGAGCATTATCAATCCTATTAGAGTGACTTATTTGGTATCAACAAAAACCCTTTTGTCAGTGTCCGCATAATTACCTCTTCTCTTTATAAAAGAAAAATGTGGACAAAGAGTTAACCATGTTCTCAAAAACATATTTCCATTGAAGCTTCAAGAGAATTAACAAGGTAGAAATTCTCAATTAGTGAAAAATACAATTAAGAGAAGAGCATATTATAGATCTCAAATCACCCAATAACACTTTATTCCAATGTCAACACTATTAGAGCAACATTGTCAAGACAATTTTGGAGGTATTGGAAGACCAACATAGTAGCACTTTCAAGCCCATTTTAGTTGTTTTGAATCATAACGAGAACTTGAAATGTTGACAAAATTTGGAGCTTAATTTTTTGTATAATCACATAGCGTGGTTATGCAAACTTTGGAGTCAGCTTATGTTAGTATTTCAAGGTCCTTTTTTTTATCGTTAAAATTTGAAAGAATTTGGAAATGAATAGGTGGACCATAAAGAGACAACCTTGGAATACAAAGATACATCCTTTCAATTCAAATTCATACATTGGAATACAAACAATCAACAAGATATCTATATAAAAATATATGTTGTTGGATGGTAGAGCTACTAGTGAATTGTATTTTATGAGACCTAGTTTCTGAATTGCATGGCAGTAGTGAACGAGAATTGAAGAGGAAGCACAAGAGATAAAAAACTATAAAGAAACAAAAACAATGTACAAAACAAATATAAGGAGCAAATCATAATTCAAAGTAAATATGTAATCTTGTCAGGGGATTAGAGTCTCCTTTCAGGTTGTTATCACTCCCCACATTTCCCAAGGCTGAGAATGGAGACTGAAGGAGGTAACCTCAAACAAATATTTAGATTTGGTAGCTAGCCCTACCAAACCAGAGAGGGCTCTCTCAATGTCACTTTTACAATCAATGAGGTGACTGGATTTGCAATGATATTAGGCTAGATATAAGCTCAATTAATTAGGATTTTTTTTTGAATTTCTGCTGGATAGGAATGTCATTCAAGGAACTAGGTCTAGGTTTTAGGTCTAATTTCAAAGGTTCAGTTGCAGAGATGAAGATGATGTCATGTAGGTATAATTAAGAACATAATTTAATTTTCATTGTGGTATAGGGTTTAAAAAGAGAGAGAGAGTCAGAATGAGCATGTTATATGAATTCATTCATCACAGGAATTAGAAGACATTCATGAAAAACTTATAAAACAGAGCACAAAAAGCAATAATTTTGTTCATAGACTCATAAGGTCATCATATAAAAGCATACAGGTGATGGAAAGAAAGCATAAACATTCAACTTGATGGTGTTACTAAGAAAAAACAATGCTAATAAGCATACCCTTGGAGTCCCAAAATTATAGTTGCAACATGTCTTTGATTTCACTGAAAAAAAATTGTAGATAAGCTCCACACTGTAATATCAACTATCCAACGTCTAAAATGACTTGAGTTGGACTAAATATAGAAAATATAAGACATGACACCTCATTGGGTCGAAACCTGATCCAAAATACATCGTAAATGCACCCTATGAGTCATTACCTAGAAGATAGAGAAGTTAGAAACAATCCCCCCAAACTTAGCTAATAACTAGGAGTGTATGTCTCCTGGATTAATTACATGATTCCTCAACAATGAGAGGAAAAAACAAACTCTCTTATCCAAAATAAACCTCATAGGACAACTGCAACCTCGAAATTTGGAACATTCTGGCTTGACACCTGTCCAGAAAGAATCCAAGATAGAAGCTCCGCGCCAGTTAGCAGAAGCGTCGCGCCAATTTGAGGGTGATTTTGGCTGACCTTAAGGCATCCTCCTGCAAATATGAATATTGGAATAGGTATCCCTGTGTGTCCTCTATCCATCCCAAAATTGAAACTAAGAAAATACCTCCTAGAAGGCCTTCAAAATCGATTTTCCCAACCTTACTCCAGAAGCGTCAAGCACAAGCAAAAATAGTGGCAAGAGCATGAAAAAGAGGCTATTTTTGGTTTTTTCTCCCAAAATGGGGGGTTTCATGAAAACCTGAGACCATATATGGAAAATAAATGGAAATATACATCCATCCATGTAGAAAAATCCTCATTTGGAGGCTCTAAGGAAAAACTTTGCACCACTGCGCGATGTTTCTGTACAACCGAAATTGCCAAAAGTCCAAAATTTTCCAAAATGTTTATGCAGAAATAGGGCTCAAAGATGGATCAATATCTCTCTAACCATAATTTTTTTTGAAAAAATTAGAAATGTTTTTATTCTTTGGTTTGTTTTTAACAATAACCTCCTCCAGGTTTCAAAAATACTTTCTCATTTATCCAGAATCCAAGTTTGAAGTTTATCACTAAAAATTGCAAAAGTGTAGCGTGCCCTCAGCAGAAGCGTAGCATGCTCTTTGACAGGGAGTTTGGAGGCCTTCCTAGGGAATTTTTGGGCTGTAAGTGGAATGGTTGTAATATTAGGATGTATTATACACAATTTAGTCATCAACCACTGCAAACCCCTGCTCCAAACCCCTAAAAAATTGACTTGAAGAGAACCTATCCAAAAGTGCAGAAGATGACCTGGAAAAACTGTGTTTTGAAAATTTATCTCAAATAATAACACCTGTGCATGAAATGAAGGAGGTTTTTGTTATTTTTCCTATTATTGACAAAAACCTCTTTCACGTTTGGCAAATTCATATTATTTTCTTCAAAAAATAAATTTTAAGTAAGATTGGCCCTGTGTGCAATGTAAACCCTAGTAATGATCACGAAGCTCCTAAAATGATGCCATGGGTCTGAGTTGGCTCAAACCAGGAATGATGACCACTTATGGTCCTTTCTCTTCTCATCTTCCATGATGTTTCTTAGCAAAAAAATGAACCCTATCTTGATATGAAGGAAAGAAAGGGTGAAAACTACGAAAACAGGGGAAAATGGGGCAGCAAGTTTAGGGAGGGAAATGGAGGGGATAGGAGTTAGGGAAAAATATGAAAAAATTAAGGGAGATAGGGTAGTGTGTTAGGAACACAGTATAGGTGGAATTTTTGGATATGGATAAGGGAAATAGGGCAAGAGGGTCTGAATACAAAATTGACATAGTATCTCTGCAAAAGCGTAGTGAGAACTAGGGTTTGAGTGAAAATGATAATTATGAGAGGTATGTGTGATACGTAGTTTTTTTTAAGGTATATGAGTGAAGTGTGAAGTTCTTTATGTGATGAAACTAAGGGTTTTAAAACTGAAACAAGATAAACATCAATGGAACCAAAAATGTAGTTGAAAACCCTAGAAGAGGGAATCCAACCTTTGTTGAATAAATTGAGCTGAAGGAAAGGTGAGGGATGATCACTTACTAACTTGGAAGCCTCTAAAACTTGATAAATGATGAAATTACCCTTATGATGGTTTCTTGGAGCTTTAAACTTGGCAAAAACGTAGCAAACTGCCAATCTTTGGATGGTTGTGGAGAGTTCTAAGCATGAGACAGGTGATCTTTTAACCATGTAGCATACTTCTTGAAAAAGGAAAAGTTGCCTTTGTTTTATTAACTATATTTGCTAAATCCCAATGAAGTTGATTTGTATGGTGAAAATGAATCTTTTTTTCCTTTCTTTCATGACATGATTAGACATTATGATGATGAAACAAAGTAAACCTAGACCATGACCTAGATGGAAGGTATGTTGATTGATCTATGACCCTAGGTGATGATGAATGATATGACCTTGAAATTGATGATAACTATGAATGGATGAAGGGAGTAGCATTCATACCTAGATAATATTCAATGAACAAAATTTTATTTGAGAATTTGTTTGAAAACATGAAATTTTGACCAAGGACCACTACCAAGTAAACCTGAAAGAGTATATTTGATCATTGAACATTTAGACACTAACATTGGCTCCAGCTGGGGATGGAAGCTCCTTCAGGAGGTGTCAAGAACACCATAGATTATGTAGCCTAATCCATTGGGTAATGGAGTCAGAAATAAAACACTAGACACTCAAATGACTAACTGAAACAAAAACTGACTTCAAATCAAAAAATTGACTACTGACTCAACTTACGTATGTCAGCATACCATCGGGATCTTAGGGCCTTTGCCTCAGGCTTCAAATCCTGATGATAAACACCCACCTACTGAGGATATATATACATTCATGTGATATGATCCCTCCACTGTAACCAACCCAGAAAATGGTTACTTACTTGAATCTTTCTCACACTTTCTGTTACGAAACCAACTCAAAAAATATAAGAAAAGAGAGATCAACGCCTTAGAAATCAGCCACTTCGAGGGTGAAACCTCCAATACATTACATAAATGAACAATTCTTGGATGATACAAATGACAAAACCTCCTCTCTATATATAGGAGTCCATGGGGCCATAATGTAATCCTAGCCGACCTAACAATAATAATGTAAGGGCACAATAATAACAATATGGGGGTTACAGGGGTACAACAATAACAATAATTGAGTTACACTAACAATAATAAGGGACTGTAATAGTAATATAAGGACCTAACATGCTCCTCTCCTTCAAAAATGTGTTGTCCTCAACGCTTGAGTAGCTCCGGGTGCTTCTATATAAAATTCTCATCCTCCCATGTAGAATATTCAGTGAGTAAGTTCTTCCATTTGATGAGATACTCTGAAATTGATCGATTTTGTCGCTGTCGAGTTCTTGTTTCCATGACTACTTCAGGTTCCAATATGGTTTTTCCTTCCTCATCAAGTTCTGGCAATATTTTTTGAACTGGAATTTTGTCCCCTATAACCTTTTTTAAGCATGAAACATGGAAAATTGGATGCACTCGCAAAGAAGTAGGAAGCTCCAATTTGTATGCCATAGTACTAATCTTTTGCAACACCTTGTAAGGACCATAGTGCTTTGGCGATAATTTATTATCCTTCTTAGCTTGCTTGAAGGACATTTGTTTGTATGGTTGTAGCTGTAAAAATACCCAGTGTCCCACATCAAAACTTCTCTCACTGCGATGTTGATCTGCCTGTTGTTTCATTCATTTTTGTGCCAAATTTAGGTTATCCTTTAAGAGTTGGAGAACTTCTTGTTGATGCTCGATGTGATCCTCCACTGCTTGAACCCTATAATTTTCCCTTAAAGAAGATGTGATGGACGGTGGATGATATCCATAAAGTTCCATAAATGGGGTCATTTTTGTTGCAGTATGGAAGGAAGTGTTATACTACCATTCATCGAGAGGTAACCACTTGACCCATTTTTCTTTCTTATCAGATACAAAACAACGAAGATATCCTTCCAAAAATTTATTCACTATCTCTGTTTGACCATCAGATTGAGGATGATAAGATGAGCTATGAGCTAGTTGAGTACCCAAACAAGAAAATAATTATGTCCAAAAATTTCCTGTAAAAATGGGATCTCTGTCACTTGCAATAATCTTTGAGTTTCCATGTAGCTTTTAAATTGTTTCCATAAATTTCGTAGCAACTGTACTTGCTTTAAATGGATGAGATAATGTACAAAAGTGTGCATACTTGGTAAGTCTATCAACTACCACCATGATGACACTCCTTCCTTCGGACTTAGGTAAACCTGTGATAAAATCCATTGAAATCTCCTCCCAATGTTGACTTAGAATGGATAAAGGTTGTAGAAGACCCGGGGTCTTAATTGTCTCAAATTTATTTTGCTGGAAAACCAAACATTCCGCCACAAACTTTTGAATATCAGATTTAAGGCCATCCCAAAAAAAATCTTTCTTCACCCTGTGGTAAGTTTTTTAAAATCCTGAGTGTCCTCCTAAAGGAGAAGTGTGCAATTCCAGAAGAATCTTTTGTTTCAGTTGGGAATTCTTACAAAGATATAAGCGATCTTTGTACCATAAGGAATCGTTTTTCCAACTAAATGTATCAGATGTACTAGGATCTTGCTGCAACTTTTGAATGAGTGTCCATACATCTTTGTCCTTCTTCCATTCATCTCTTGCTTCGGTTATCCAATCTGGTTGGATAACAGAAATGGCACAAAGCAATGCTTCCACCTCTTCATTCTTTCTTGAGAGTGCATCTGCAACAACATTAAGCTTTCCTTTTTTGTAGATTATTTCAAAGTCATAGCCCAACATCTTTGTGACCCATTTTTGCTGCTCTTCTGAAGATAGTCTCTGTTCCAAAAAGTGTTTAACACTATCATGATCAGTTTTTACCTTGAAGTGTCTTCCCATTAGGTAAGTTCTCCATTTCTTTAGTGCATGCAGTATTGCTAACATTTCCTTCTCATAAATAGGTTTCTGTAAATACTTTCCTTTGATTGGACAACTTTCAAAAGAAATGGGTCTTCCTTCTTGCTTTAAAACAACACCAATTCCATTTCCTGAGACATCACATTCCACAATAAAGGTTTTTGTGAAGTCTGGCGTAGCTAAGACCGGTGCTAGGCACATTGCCTCTTTAAGATGTTCAAAGGCCTTAGTTGCTTCAGGAGTCCATGAAAATGCATCTTTCTTCAATAATGTTATTAGAGGTGCTGCTATTCTCCCATAATTCTTAACAAACTTGCGATAATACCCTGTTAACCCGAGAAATCCTCGCAACTGCTTTATGGTTGTTGGGACTTTCCATTCCTTAATGGCTTTAATTTTGTTAGGGTCTACTTTAACACCCTCGTGAGATACAATATGACCTAGATATTCCACCTCTTGTACTCCAAAGAAACATTTGGATGTTTTTCCATATAATTGTTTCTCCTCCAATAGTTTGAGCACCCTATCAACATGTTGAACATGATCCTTCCAAGACCTTTTGTAGATTAGTATATCATCGAAAAATACTAGCACAAATTTTCTAAGGGTTTGAAAATGGAATTCATCAACCCTTGAAATGTAGAAGGTGCAATGGTAAGGCCAAAAGGCATGACCAAAAATTCATAATGACCCTCATGAGTTCAAAATGTTGTTTTTGGAATATCTTCAGTCTTCATTCTAATTTGATGATATCCCGAACGAAGATCCAACTTGGTAAAATAAATTGCTCCATGTAATTCATCCAATAATTCATCAATCATAGGAATGGGAAATTTATCTTTAATGGTGAGCTTATTGAGCTCCCTATAATCCGGACACATTCGCTATGATCCATCCTTCTTGTGTACCAATACTACAGGAGCAGAGAAAGAACTTTGACTAGGTTGAATTATACCCGCCTCTAACATTTCTGCAATCATGCGTTCAATTTCACTCCTTTGGAAGTAAGGATATCTATAAGGCCGGATGTTTGGAGGAACACTTCCTGGAATCAAATGAATAGCATGATCATGATCACGAATAGGTGGGAGTCCTTTGGGAGTTTCAAACACCTTGGAATAATTGTCCAAGACTTGTTGGAGATCTGCAGAAATAGATGATTTTGATGTTGGAACTTCTAGTGAGCATAATTGTGAAATTACGCCTCGATGTTATTTCTTTAGAAGTTTTTTCATGACATTAGAGCTTATTATCCTTCCTGGCTTCCCCGCAATACCCCGTAATTCGACTTCCTTTCCTTCTGAAAAAAATTTCAAGAAAAGTTCTTGAAAATTAAAAGCTACCGTCCCCAAAGATTGTAACCATTGTACTCCTAGTACAATATCAACACCTCCCATAGGAATGGAAAGCATTGGACTATTCAATACATATTCCCCCATGGTTAGCTTGATATTATGGCATTTTCCAGAGCAATTTATAGTTCCTCCATTTGCAACCATCACTTGACATTCTGGTGTTGGGTATAGGAAACAATCCAATTCCTTGGCTACCTTACAATGAATAAAATTATGGGTGCTACCTGAATCAATCAACACTATTACCTTTTTCTTCTTGATATGTCCTTCTATCTTGAGAGTTTGAGGAGTGGTAATTCCTGCCAATGCATTACATGATATGGTCGAACTCATTTCTTCTTCTTCTAGGGTTGCTTCCTGGTGTATATCCTCTTCTTTTGAAGTTTCTTGTTCATTTTCTTCCTCCTCTTCACAATCTACGTAAAATAATTTCTTCTCAGCACACTTATGACCTTTAGTGTATTTGCTATCACAACTGTAGCAAAGCCCTTTTGCTCTTTTTTCTTCCAATTGTTGTGGTGTCAACCTTGTAGGTTGTGGAAGTCTAGGAGTAGCAACAATTCCATCTTTATAGATGTGAGTGGTAGGTTTCCTTGTCGCCGTGATTTTACATTCAATTTTTATTGCCAACCTAAATGCCTTCTCTAATGAATCTGGTTCCCAAACGCGAACTTCATGTTGGATGTTATCCTTTAGGGTCCCTATGAAGACATCAATCATGTGTTCCTATTGAATATCAGTTACCCTTATATTCAATTTTTGGAAGTCCTCAATGTGCTCCACCACTAAACCCTTTTGTTTGAGATTTATAAATTGGCTAAAGAAGGTGTTGCTTTTTGTATCCTCATAATGTGTTATCATTTCCTTCATAAAAATTGACCAAGTGACAATTTTTTTACGGGAGAAAAGTCATCGATACCATACAAATGTATTTTTCTCTAAATGTAAAGTTTCAATGTGTACCTTTTGTGTGTTTTGCACATTATTGAGATAAAAATATTTCTCCATCTATAGTATCCATGTTATGGGATCCTTGCCATCAAACTTCCTCACATCCATCTTTGGAATATGGTGGTTATTTAATCCAACATTAGAGTTTATGAAATCACGATTAACATTTATTTTGTTCTCATCATGAGTTTCCTCTACTATATTTTCGCCATTAGGAAAAATTTCTTGTATCAACTTTGCCAAACATTCAATGTCTACTTTTAGATCATTCTTCATGTTTTCCATTTTTTCATCGATCTTAGCTTCCATGTCATCCATCTTAGCTTCCATGCCAAATTCCATGCCATCCATCTTAGCTTCCAAACTATTCATCTTAGCTTCCACGCCTTTCTTCAAACCATCCATCTTAGTTTCCACGCCTTGCTTCAAAACTTGCAATTCATTTTTTGTTTCTCTTTGTGATAGCAAAATTTGGTGCACTTGCTCTTGGAATTTTGATATCTCATGTTGCATTTCTTCGTCTTCATGAGTCATAGTAGAGCCTTTTGAAGGCTTAATGGGTGTTGTAGGAGGCATTTTAGAACCCAATACTGATATCTATGCTCAATAAGCCTTTGGAATCACCTGGAACTGATTTTTCAAACAAGACTTATGCAATTTGAAAAAAAAATACACACATTTTTCTTGATTTTGAGGAGTTTGATATTGAAACTGAATTATCTCTATGATTTCAGATCTTCAATATCTGAAATTTGGCCCTGAATTATCCCTCTAAATCATCTATCGAATGCCATAGGTCTGACCTGATTTGGATTCTTGAAGACAAAGTTATGCACAATCTCCTACGATGACCTAATTATGGACTAGTTCAGTAGAGCGAACTTGTATGACTTGCCACGTGTCATTGTTTCCTCCTTTGGCTCTAAAATTTATATAGTGAAAACTAAAATTCATGCACTTGCAGCCACTTTTTACAGAATCCCAATCCGATGCCCAAAGAGAGAGCTATGATGTTTTTCCTACGGTCACCTCTTTGAAATGAAATTCGGGAGCCTGAAACAATCCTAACTTCCACAGATCATATCTCCAAAAATATTGTGAACCAAGAACTGAAATTTTTGCAGGAGGTTCCTTAGGCTTTCATCTCTGCTCTATGAAAATTTCAGCTACTGAACCCTCGTATAAAAAAAAAATTATAGCGAAAATTCCACGATGACCTGTTTAGGTTAAATTGAGGGGCCTGCAAAAAACCCTAAATTCCACAGATCATATCTCTAAAAATATTGTGAACCAAGCTCTGAAATTTTGCGATAATGTTCCTCAAGATTTTAGCTTAACACTCTAAAAATTTCAACTTCTAAAACTTCGTAGAAAAAACGTTATAGCGAAAATTCCACGATGACCTGTTTGGAGCAGCGAAACCCTAAAATCCAAAGCTCTGGTACCAAATTTTATGAAACCAGCTCCAAATATAGAATAAAAGAGAGATAAATGCCTTATAAATTAGCCACTTCGAGGGGGAAACCTCCAATACATTACATAAATGAAAAATTCTTGGATGATACAAATGACAAAACCTCCTCTCTATATATAGGAGTCCATGGGGCCAAAATGTAATCCTAGCCGACCTAACAATAATAATGTAAGGGCACAATAATAACAATGTGGGGGTTACAGGGGTACAACAATAACAAGAAGGGGGTTACACTAACAACAATAAGGGACTATACTAATAATATAAAGACCTAACACTTTCCTCGAACAAGCAAAGGGAACAAAAGATAGGCAACTCAAAGTGTCCACTGAACATGTGCTCATGATTCATAAATACAAGAATATTCATCTTCCCAAATGGTTGCAACAAACTCACCAAATTATCATGAAGAACATGCAACATAGGATTTTCTGGACGATTTAAAACATGAAAAAAACCTCCTTCCAAACTGTTGTTTTGTCTATGTGCTGAAACAGATGACCTTCATCAATTAATGTTGCAACATCGACTTTTGTTACTGGTTGTAAAAACTAGAAATAGGGTCTTCAAAATCATGCAAAAGGTCTTTAAAATTTTCACCCTGAACTTCATGATTATCATCAAAATGAATGAGTTCAACTTGGTTAACTAAATATTTCTTCATATCATTTCCAAAACAAGACTTTGAATGTTCATGAAAGGTTTCAATAGGAGCAATCATATCATTATGCACAAACAAAGATTTTTGATCACTCAAATCTGCAGTGAGACATTTTGGGACAAAAACTTGTGTAACAAATAGTTGCTTGTCATTCTTTGTAAGCACAACCTCATGACAACCTTCGAGTATAATAGCCATATCAAGTATATCAGGAATGTTCTATTTTCGATTAAACAATTATGTTGTATTCTCATTAGATAATTCCTTTTAAAGACAATCATATTGATTTTTATGATGGAAAACAATCTCTGACACTTGATCCTCTTGCAACTGTGGAATACTGTCTACATGAATTAGTTCACTACTTTCACCTTGATCACACAAAAAATGAGAAAATGGCTTCAAATTTTCACTTATCTCTGGAGAAAGGACATGGATATTGTTAAATTTGGACAACTAGGTCCAAACTTCGGGTTGTGCTACTCAGATGACGATCCCAATATTTTTATTGGATTCCTCTTTCGGAGAGGTGTAAGATTGATCTATATATCTTCTCAATCGGATGAGCAAAACATGTACTTTGAATTTATTCCACTTATGTGCTAGGTTGGCTTGGAATATAATATAGATTTAAATGTCTTAAAGAGCGTGTCACACAACCCCAAAGATTCCTATATAATGGAGAGACTTGGAGTTTATTAGACACACATTTTCTGAAGGATTTCCTTCTCTCTTGATAACTATGGAGCTATGTTCTTATTGCTGCGTATTTGTGGAGTGTTCTTTGTTTGGGTTGTACTGGGGTTATGTGTGACACACCTAGCTGAATGACCTATTGGAGACTTTGTTGGTAGAATCATCCTGCTGATCGTCATAACGCCACCATTCATTATCTTTGTTTTGGATTGCCTTCCATCGTTCTCCTAGTATGCTCTATATGCTTCAGGATTCTGTGCCCTAATCTGAAATGGCATAGAACATGTTTAAATTAACATGGTATCAGAGCCTTATGGGGAAGACAATGCCTAATTTGTGTTGAAAATCTATTGATCCAACAAGTGCAACTCATCCGACTAAACAAGGAGGCTTGGAACAACATGAGAGATTCTGCCCTAGATAGCGTGGAAGGAGCTGTAGGTGACAGCGTATTGTTGAGGCATGTTTATGGGCAAAGACATATCTGGTTAAGGCTTGTTTCAAGTTCGGGTAGCAGCAAGGTAAGGTTCAAGACAACGTGGAAGAGAGTCCACTTCAAAACAGTGTGGAGAGGTCTGAAAGCAGGACAAATTGTTGTAGGATATGCGGACTAGGATGAAGGACTGTTTGAGGGGAAAAACAAATCCGAGAAGGGTTGTCTTAAGGGTCAGTTTGCTGGGCTAGTTGGCCGAGGAACAGACATGCAAAACATTGTTATGTGTGGGGATTGTGAAGGCTAAACTGAGTGAGGAAGCCAGCTGAGGTAGGCCGCAGGCCTAGCCTCCCATAACAAGGCAGTGTGAAGGGTTCTTGGGCTGTAACTTGCCCAGAACAACAACTTGCTTAAGGGTCAAAACATAAGTATTTTAAGGTTGTTTTTTAAGTTTTTTTTTTGGGTGACCGAGTGCAAGAAGGAAGGTCGAGGTCCCTTGGAAGAAGACCATAGAAAAGGAACTGTTTTAAGGGTTGTCAAATGGGTAAGTAGCCCTCATAAGAGGTCGTTTTTAGCAACATGGAGGGGCAGCGTCCCATTGAAGGGAAACCATAGCAAAGGGGAGCAAATATGGGCCAGATCTAAGGTTTTTTAGGCTGTTTTGAGGGCTGTTAGGGAGCCGCTGTAAACTGAGGTAGGCCGCAGACCTAACCTCTCCAAATCAAACCAGTGTGGAGTTTTTTAGAGACTGTCTGACCAGAACAACAGTCAAGGAAGACAACACTTCTCCTAGACCTGGCCGCAGCAAATTTTATGGTTGATTGAAGGTTATATGTGCCCTAACCAATAGCAATTTGACGTCTGCCAAAGAGGTAAGTTTTATGTACATGTTTGATGTTCTGCTTAGGACACAGAGGTAGTTGAAGACAACTTGTGTCCTGGGCAAGAAAATCGTCAAAGAAACCTACCTGAAACGTCTAGGCCGTAGGCCTGTAGGTGGCATTTTGAGGGTCAAAACAACCCTATCATGAAAATATAGGTTCCTCCTCACATTGCAAGGTTACTGTGGATGCAAGGAAAGGTGGTTGCATCATTTGAGGTGTGTTTTGAGCAAGAAGGTTGGGTCGGTGTGGAGCCCTAACCTATGACCAAATCTTTGCCCATGAACAAACCAGCGTAAAGAATTTTAAAAGACTGTCTCACACCCAGCACATCAGCCCATTCATAAGGCACCTTGTCTTGCCTAGGCCGCAGTTTCAGAAGGTTGTCCAATGACTGATTAATGGATGGTGCAGCCTGCAAAATACCCTAACAGTAAATTACTGCAGTATACAAAAATTCAGTAAAGCCATTGAATTACTAAGCATTCTTTTTGGACAGTCCCTACAAAATAATTATCAAATTTAGTCTTCTGATCTATTTGATAAAATTGCCACTTCTGCAATTGATTTCTTGGCTACTTGTATCCATCATGGCCTGAAAATCATTGATCATCATCAGCAAAAATTTTGAGCATTGTGATTAGAAGAGCCAAGAGGGTAGGTGTGTACGGGTCACCTTGAAGAGGAGAAATCAAGCTGAGGTATGTTCATAGGCGATAAATAACATTAATTGATGTGCACTTATGACTGTGCTAGATTTGTGTAACAGAAAGGCATCATATAAGGTATGGACTAACATTTAGAAGGGTCAATTCAATGCTTGGAACATCTGTAAGATTGGTCCCTAGATCTATGCAATTTAGGAGAAAAATTGCAGATCTGAGATCTGGAAGCCCTTAGAAGCAGTTTTTTTTTAATGGAATTGGAAGGATATTTAGAGGGTGCAACGATTAGATTATTTTGAAGATGGTCAAATCTGTAAGCCCTAGGGGGAGTGACAAGAGAATTCGATTTGTCATAGAGCTAGGCCAATTTTGATAGCCTTAGGGGTAGTCTTCTAAAAATGACCATAAGAATGAAAAATGGACAATAAGAAGCAGTGCAGGATCATGAGAGAAGGAATCATGATATATTATCCCTGTTCGACAGTGACATATGAAAGGATATGCATGCCTATGAAAATTGAAATCTTCAATACTATATGACAGTATGACCATGATGAAGAAGATGGTGATGGATACGATAAAATTATGGCCACATCAAAATCAACGATATGACAGTTTTGTGGCCGCAAACTTGAGTAGCTAAATCTATCATTCTATGTCACTGTCATTATGGCAGTGACATAGATAGTCACCCATGATTATGAAATTCATATTAGCGGTAAGTTGGTGAAAGTATCAGTCCTACATTGGAGCGTAATGATAAACTTTTAAGTATGAACTGATAAGTTTTTGCAACCTTCTGTCACGATGTTGGAGTCTTGATCAGCAAAGCCTGTGAAGTTTTGATCAAATATTGTATATGATATATGCATGATAGCTAGATGAAAGTATGTGGTATGAGTCTTGATGGATTTGACTGTGTGAGAATAAGACCCCTTTCCAATTTGGTGTCTGGGAAGCCCTCATTTAAAATATATGTCTTCTCTCGAGAGAGAATCTGGAATTAAGAGGGAGAATACAACTGTATATGCTCCTGAGCTAATATCAATACTGAATGAAAGAAGATCCTCATGGCTCAAAGACATATGGCTTCAGAGGGGGAAATTTCGGAAGAAAACCAAGAAGCCATATAAATACCAAGGGTATCTAGCTGCCATGAGTTCAATATGATGCTATAAAATATCAAGTCTAGAAGGATGCAAGGATGATGTTTGGGATATAGTCCCTAGACCACAGAATAAATCTGTTGTCACCTCGTTATAAGATCAAGCATGGATCTGATAGAGCTGATGAAAATTCCCAGGCAAGATTCGTTGCCTGTGAAAGGCAGAGACTACGATGACATATTTGCACCGGTGGCCTGATATACCACCATCTGATTTATTATTACCCTTACTGCTATGCAAGGACGGAATCTTCATCAAATGGATGTGAAGACCGCTTTTTGGCATGGTGCGATAAAGGAAGAGGTGTAGAAAGAGCAACCTCTGCGATTCTAAGTCCAGGATCGATACACCCATGGTTGCATATTGGCTAGCCCCTAGGGCTTGGTATGAGAGGATAGATAACTACCTAATGAAGCTGTGCTTAACTCTTAGTATTTCTAAATTGAAACCTTACTTCAAGGTTGATAGAGAGAAGCCTCTCATCTTGGTGCTGTATTTGGACAACCTCTTCTTGACAGGTGCTGACCCTCTCATTCATCCGTGCAAGAGGGAGCTCACTGCTGAATTTGGAAGGAAAGATGTAGGACTGATGCGCTACTTTTTAGATCTAGAGGTCTGGCAGAGACCTGGAAATATTTTACATTGTAAAGCTTATGGTAAGATCTGATATGGTGGACTATAAGTCTGTGTCGACACCGATGAAGCTCAACTTTAAGAAGTTGAGTGGTAGCGTTGCTGGGCCCGTGTTAGCAAATCCTACTGAGTATTGTCAACTCGTAGGGGCTCTGATGCTCTTAGTGAACACTCGTTCGGGCATATTTTGTGCAGTGAAAACTTTGAATCAAAAAATGGTTGATCATAACATTCACTAGGTTGGTGCCAAGAAACTCTTGAGATATATCTGTGGCACGGTAGACCATGGGTTGAGATACACTGCCGGGAGCATGACACTCCTTGGATATACTGATGTTGATTGGGCTGGCAGTGTGGTGGATCGTAAGAGCACATCTGGATGCTACTTCACAAGTAGATCTGCTTTGGGCACGAAAAGGAAGTCTGTATCCTTGAGCACCGCTAAGGTCAAATACATTGCAGCATGTATGACCTATTGTGAAGTCACTTGGTTGTGAAAGCTCTTCAGTGATTTGTTCGAGCATGTGCTATATGCCACCATTATCCTTTGTGATAACCAGAGGGGGATTCACTTTTCATAGAATCTCGGGTTCCACGATTAATCCAAGCATGTTGATGGCTGGTACCACTATCCGTGATATGGTACAGCGAGGCGTCATAAGGCTCGATCATATAGGAACTGATGAACATTATCACAATGCCCTTGGGGAAGGTCATGTTCCTAACCTTTCATGAGAATATTGGAATCATGGAACGACCCTATTTGAAGGGTCCTATTGGACGATGAGCTATGGGAGCTCCAAGGGGGTTTTGGGGATAGCTTTGGTGCTATAAGAAACCACAGGGTTGGGCTTGCCGAACCTAGTTGGTGTGCTTTTTCCCCACCATAATGATATTGAGATGGTTTACCTCTCTTTGATATGTGCCCCGTATGCATCCTACCCATGGAATTTTGGACTCATGGGAAGTACCTCTCATTTGGCCAATGAGGTGGGAAATGTGAATAGAGACCATAGCAAGACCGATGGACGCATCAGAGATTGTTGTACTCTCTATAGGATGGCACGTGTCCAAAAACTTGATCTGGGATCAATTTTAGCGAGGTTTCTGACCTCCAACTGACTTCGGGTCAGTGAAACTAACTTTGGGTTAGTATATGACTCTCTTGAGTCCTAGTGAGGTTTCAGACCTCCAACTGACTTCGGGTCAGGTAAACCAAATTTGGGTTTGTATGAGACCCTTTGTGAGTCCTATAGAGGTTTCAAACCTCTGGGCTGAATTTGTCAGCCGAGTATGATGTCTTTTTAACTGACCCACTTCTGTTCTGAAATAAAGAGGCCAGCAAAGCAAGTTATGGCAGGATGACGCACGATGTTTGGATTGCACTAGTGGACGGAGTTCTCCCTAGTTGAGAGGGAGTGTTAAATTTGGACAACTAGGGCCAAAATTTGGGTTATGCTGCTCAGATGACAATCCCAATATTTTTATTGAATTCCTCTTTCGAAGAGGTGTAATATTCATCTAAATATCATATGAGCAGAATATGTACTTTGAATTTATTCCACTTATGTGCTAGGTCGACCTAGAATATAATATAGACTTAAATGCCTTAAAGAGTGTGTCACACACCCCCAAAGATTCCTATATAATGGAGAGACTTGGAGTTCATTAGACACACATTTTGTGGAGGATTTCCTTCTCTCTTGATAGCTATGGAGTTGTGTTCTTGGTGATGCGTATTTGTGGAGTGTTCTTTGTTTGGGTTGTACTGGGGTTATGTGTGACACGCCTGGCTGAATGACCTATTGGAGACTTTGCTGGTAGAAGCATCCTGTTGATCGCCGCAACGCCACCATTCATTATCTCTATTTTGGCTTGTCTTCCATCGATCTCCCGGTATGTTCTATCTGCTTCAGGATTATGTGCTCAATCTGAAATGGCATAGAACATGTTTAAATTAACATATATCTACATCAAGTTCTTGATTGATTTCATCTTCAGCTAAAAGATAAATTGTTGATGGTTGTAAGTTTTGTACATGTTTTAAATCCTCTTGATCATTATGAAAACTAAATTTTGAAAATAATTCATAAATTTCCTCTAACATATCCCCGTCATCCATAAATTCTAGATCCTCATCAATACTTTCAAGATATTGAATGAAACCCTCAAAATGATCACAACAATTATGTACCAGCAGCAAAGATGGATAATACCCTTTATAATTTTCAAATAAAACTTAATGAAAATCCTTTAAAGAACATATAATAGTAGGTCTCCACCATTCATACCATGTTCTTGCTTTGTCTTCGAGAGTATCCATAAATATCTTCATTAAGCAATCCTCACGAAACTTAACTTTCATCCTACGTACATGCATATGAAACTTGATCAAGTGCAAGGCAACATCATATTTCTTTTCATATTTGAACATGGGAAGATAAGATAACCAATCAACACGAGGAATAATATTTGGAAATCTAGGGATATGAGACTAATCCATAAGAGAATACATGGCATTCCTTCTTGCAGTTGAATCCATCTTGAAAACAGTGAAGTCACCAAAAATTTCTTCAAGTTACAGATTTTTGAACAATGGAGTCGCCATTAAAACTATGAACCTTTGGATTATTCGACAATGGAGTCGCTAGGTGAAATATGCACAACCTTCTTGTTCTTGACCATTGTTCACCATTAGTAATCAAAGATAATCTTTGTCATTCTTTCCCGGGAGAGATTTATCCTTCGTTCCCGGCAATGACGCCAAAAATGTTATCACTCCCTTTGTTTCTCAAGGCTGAAAATGGAGACTGAAGGAGGTAACCTCAAACCAATATTTAGATTTCGTAGTTAGTGCTACCAAACTAGAGAGGGCTCTCTCAATGTTAATTTTACATTCAATGAGGTGACTGGAGTTGTAATGATCTTAGGCTAGATATAAGCTCAGCGAATTAGGGTTTTGTTTTGAATTTTTGCTGGATACGAATGTCAGTCAAGGAACGAGGTCTAGGTTTTAGGTTTGATTTCAAAGGTTTAGTTGAAGAGATGAAGATGAAATACTTTAATTTTCATTATGGTATAGAATTAAATTATGTTAATAACATAGAATCCAAGTTTGAAGTTGATCATTAAAAATTGCAGAAGCGCAGCGTGCCCTCAGCAGAAGCGTAGCACACTCTTTGAGAGGGATTTTGGAGGCCTTCCCAGAGGATTTTTTGGCTTTAAGTTTTATGGTTTGAAATCTTAGGATGTCTGCTACACAATTTAGTCATCAAGCACTGCAAACCCCTGCTCCAAATCCTTGAAATTTTTACATGAAGACAACTTGTCCAAAAGTGCAGAAAATGACCTGGAGCAACTGTATTTTGAACATTTTTCTCAAATAATAACACCTGTGCATAAACTGAAGGAGGTTTTTATTCTTTGGCCTATTATTGAAAAAAAACTCTTTCACGTTTGGAAAATTCTTCTCCATTTCTTTGTAAAGTAAAGTTTAAATAGGATTGTCCCTGAGTGCAATGTAAACCCTAGCAAATGATCACAAAGCTCTAAAAATGATGCCATGGGTCTGAGTTGGCTCAAACATGGAATGATGACCCCCCTTATGGGCCTTTCTCTTCTCACCTTCCATGATTTTTTTCAGCAAAAAATAAACCCTAGCTTGATATGAAGGAAAGGAAGGGTGAAAACTAGGAAAACGGGGGAAAATGGGGCAGCACATTTAGGGAGGGAAACAGAGGGGATAGGAGTTAGGGAAAAATATGAAAAAATTAAGGGAGATAGGGTATTGTGTTAGGAACACAGTATAGGTGGAATTTTTGTAAATGGATAAGGGAAAGAGGGAAAAAGGGCCTAAACACATAGTTGACCTAGTATCTCTGCAAAAGCATAGTGAGAACTAGGGTTTGAGTGAATATGATATTTATGAGAGGTATGAGTGAAATGTAGTGATTTGGTAAGGTATATGAGTGATGTGTGAAGGTTTTTATGTAATTAAACTAGGGGTTTTCCAACTTAAATAAGCTAAACATCAATGGAACCAAAAACGTAGTTGAAAACCCTAGAAGAGGGAATCCAACCTTTGCTGAAGAAATTGAGTTGAATGAAAGGTGAGGGATGATCACTTAGTGACTTGGAAGCCTCTGAATATTCAGAAATGATGAACTGACCCTTTTGATGCTTCCTTGGAGCTTGAAAGGCAAAAACATAGCAAACTACCAATCTTTTGATGGTTGTGGAGAGTTATGAGCATGAGAGAGGAAATCTTTTGATCATGTAGCATACTTCTTGAAAAATGACAAGTTGCCTTTGTTTTATTACCTATATTTTCTAACTCCCAATGAAGGAGATTTGTATGGTGAACATGATTCTTTTTTTCCTTTCTTTCATGCCATTATTGTACATTATGAAGACGAAACAAAGTAAACCTAGACCATGACCTAGATGGAAGGTCTATGACCCTAGGTGATTATGAATGACATGACCTTGAAATTGATGATAACTATGAATGGGTGAAGGGAGTAGCATTCCGACCTAGAAAATATCCAGTGAACAAAATTTTATTTGAGAATTTGTTTGAAAACATGAAATTTTGACCAATGACCACTACCAAGTAAACCTGAATGAGTATATTTGATCACTAAACATTTAGAAACTAACACGGGTAATAGGTTGGAGCTTATAAGAAGAGGGACTAGGTGCATCCAAAAATTTGTAGCTTGCAGAAGAAAAGCGAGGAAGAAGCCTCCTATAACTACAAGCCTTCAAAAAACTGATGTGAAAGAGGGAATGATTTCTTTCATTTACATCTAATAAAATTCATGGTTTTTCCCTTTATGGGTTTCTGTTATATCTAGTGTTTACATGCGTTGCATAAGTTGCTTATACGTTTGATTTTGAATCTATGGTTATTTTCTAAACAAACACATAACTTTTCTCATTGTTAAAGAAGAAGCTAAAATATTGTTAAAAACAAATAAAATTGGCCATTGTTAAAAATCCAATTGTTGATTCACCCCCCCCCCCTTTCAGTAATTTCCTAGTTTCGAACAATTGATACTAGAGTCAGTTCCTTTTGTGTCAACCTAACAGTTGGAAGGAATACCTAGTTCGTAAGAATGGCCAATCAGGAAGGGTGTTAAACAAATAAATCTCCTTTGTTCAATGGTACTAATTATACCTTTTTTAAAATAAGAATGATGACATATCCATTGTCCCTTGGTGCATATGTCTAGAGTGCAATAGAGAATGGCCATAAAGAGCCACCTGTAATAGATAACAAAGATGACAAGTTTGATTTTTCATTCAATTCCAAAGCCATCATTTCTATCCTTAGTGGGCTAATTGAATCATAATTTGTAAAAGTAATGCACTGTAAGACTACTAAAGAAATGTGGGATAAACTAAAAGACATTCATGAAGGAGATGCTAATGTAAAAATAGTTAAATTACAAGCTTATAGAATGAATTTTGAGTCCTTGAGAGTGAATGATGATGAATACATAGCCAAGTTCTTTCTTAGAGTTGAGGAAATTGTTAATGTTATGAAGGGTTTGGGTGAAAAAATTAAGGAGTATACAATAGTTCAAAAAGTGTCGAGATCACTCCCTACCAAGTATAATCCTAAAGTATTAGCTATTAAATAAATGTATAACATTGTTGAGCTAACAATGGATTAAATACTTGGATCCCTAAAAACATGAAAAATTAGGATTACAAAAGGAAATTTAGCCGATGCAACATATAAAGAAGATAAAAAAATCTATAAACGATCAAGAGTGCTCATATTCAAGCTCATATGAAGAAGAAGCAAAATTTGTAAAAAGGAAGAGAATAATTTAAAGGTAAAAAAAATAATATATATAACATAATGAAGAATGATAAAATATTAAAAAAGAACATCTTTTATACATAAGAAGATTGTAATTGTAACAACCCCAGTTAAAATTCCATATAATAAAGTTAATAAAGGAAAAACTAATATCAAGGTAATGGGACATGTATTCCAAGTTGAATATTGGGAAAAAACATAGTAATGGGGATCACTAGTGATTAATTAATGGCTATTCAAGTTGGCAAAGGAATTGGCAAAGGCAAAGAGGCATTTATTGGCATTTTATTTATGAAATAAAGGAAAATAGGAAAAAAGGGAGATGAAAGGTCATAGATTTGTATGTGAGGAAAATGAAGAAAATAGAGGCCTCAATGATAAAAATGCTTCTGAGGATCAATTCATGGATTTTTGTCAATTTTAGCTTGGAGCTCTCTTATATTCTATCTCTCTCTCACACTCTTGAACACTTAAATAATTCTTGGAGCACATTGGATTTTGAGAAAGAAGGAAAAGGAAAGTAGGAAAACGCAAGGGTATAGCGGGATCAACAACTACAACTAGATTTCTTTGCAGGTACCAAGTTGCATGTATGATTTACTTGCTAGTTTTGGTGTGTATGGTGTATTCACGTGGTTATTTGGTTATGATATGTCATTGGCATGGAGGATTGGCTGGATAGAAAGTGGTTTTTCCTAGCCTTGCCATTTCCTGGATAGACATGGTGTTGTGGGTTTTCCCCTTTTTTCTGATTGGTGCACATGTTCCTTATGGTTTTGGGTTGAGTCATTAGTTCCTGGATCCTTTTTTGGACAAACACTCTAGAAGCCCTAAAACAACTTGGGTAGAGTTACTAGTCCTGAAAGTCTTGGTTGGAAAAACTCTCCATCGAACTTGATGGGTAGACTTACTAGTCCTCGAGTCTTGGTTGGAAAAACTCTCCAGAGAACTTGATGGGTAGACTTACTAGTCCTCGAGCCTTGGTTGGAAAAATTCTCTGAATACCTTTTATAATTGTAGGTTGAGTTACTAGTCCTAGATTTGGCTTGGAAAAAACACTTTGGAGCCCTGGATAACTTGGGTAGAGACCGATCTATTGATGTTAGTGATGTACGACCGTGAAGTGGAATCACTGGTTGAGGCTTGAGGTAGCTTTCCCTCTGGAAGCCTTGGTTTGGTTTTGATTGGTTTATTCCATGATATCCCACATTCATGCTTGGAATATGATGTGGGAGTGATTGGGTGAAAGAGAGATTTGGTTCATCCAAATCTATTGTTAGATGGTACGTGGAAGTCCCTGAATTGGTTGGATTTTGCATATGTTAATAAGAGTTATTTACTCTTATATTCTATGAGTAAATAAACTTGTTATGATGTGTCTTTGATGGTTGTTCTATCATTTTTATTATTCTAGTTATATGTTGGTTATAAGCATGGTTTCCTAACAGATTCTAGTTATGGATTTTATCATGTTTTGATTAGTAATTGATTGGCTATTGAATGCATGATCTAATAAATGTTATGGCAGCTATTATGAGAGGGAATTAGACCTTCTTGATGATTTTCAAATAAGCATCAGACTCCTACGTTTAGATATGCATTTATGACCTTTAGAGTACTATGTACACGAAGTGTTTGCATAAATGAGTAATTTGGACCTCCAACTTCCCAGGGTCATAAATTTGGCATATGATCTCTATTTGACTATCATAATACATCGTTTCAAATATCTCCACGATGAGGAAAAAAACATATTAGTAAATTATTCTTTCAGTTTTCCAGTCTCTTCGTTTCCCTGAAAATATTGTTTAGACCCTCAAAACGTCCTTGGAAGTTTAGAACCTGAAAAATTGCCAAAAATAGTAAGTTGTATTAAATTTCAGGAAACGAAATTGGAAATAATAATGTTGGGTCAAGTTCGAATGATAAAAGTGTGACATGTGTTATTGGGTGTTTGCAGTCTGTTCTGGACATGTGGATCCCATTTTCCATAAGTGCATCTTGGAAATCGAATCTTGCATAGTAACTCTCATCTCATGTTTACCTTGGCGATCTTGTGAATTTGGATAAATGTGGGAGGAGGATTTGCAGAGTGGTATCATAACTCCTAGGTTCAACACTTTGACTGGATGGGCGGAATGTGTTTTTCATGCATGCATGCTTGTTGTATATGTGCTTTTCATGTATGTCTGGTATTGGTCGTTGTTGCAGTTGTGTCTTTATGTATAGGTTGATGATGTTGGTATGTTTGGTGTGTTAATTTCATTATATATATATATATATATATATATATGTTATGCTAATTTAGACTGATTGGTGTAGACGAGATAACCTCCCCTGAACTTCACTGAGGTATGTGTGATTTTGTTTATATTTGGTTATCTGAAATGGTGTTTTTGTAGGAAGTAGAGGATCAAATATGACAAGCAAGATGGTAGAAT
Organism: Pinus albicaulis; assembly: GCA_034641835.2. Lineage (NCBI taxonomy): Eukaryota > Viridiplantae > Streptophyta > Pinopsida > Pinales > Pinaceae > Pinus > Pinus albicaulis. Next base: position 754,285,625 of record CM076577.1, read on the forward strand.
ATATTTCACATTATTCTCCCTATAGATAATATGAGCAACATGGTGATGAGTACCCCCCTCACATAATATATACATTGAGAAGTTTGAAGGTAGAGATAATAAGTTGCAAATCATATAATGATAGGATCGTTCAATCACATAAGATACTTGCTAGGGTATAGGAGAAACAACTAGAGATTAATGCAGTTATCCTTTAGAACTTGTCAGTCTTGCAGATTCAAGGACCACTTAGGATCAGTGATGGATAGGAGGAAAGAACTAATGGCGCATATGTCAGTAGGTCTCAACCAGGATACAAGTTTGACAAGGATGATACAGTAAGAGATACTAGGTTCATGGATACACGTGACAAGATGGATAATGACCATGGGTTATATTCTAGTTTTGGATCAAAGAGACAACATCGTAATAACCATTACCATCCATATAGGAGGAGTTAAAAGCAGTATTTGATAGAAGAGTTTAAGAAAGAAAAGCCACCTACCTTCGATGGAGAAATGAAGAAGTTGCAGGATGCAGAAGCTTGGTTACCAAGGATGAATAAGTTCTTTTGGTTGCATAATTACTCAAAGAATATGAAAGCCGGGATAGCTAATTTTAGTCTTAAAGGAAAAGCATACATTTGGTGGGAAGATGTAAATAATGTCAGAGGTATTCAGGAAGAGGATTTGACTTGGAGTAAGCTTGAGATACTTTTCAGGAAGAAGTATCTATCTGAGAGATACTATGATGAAATGGAAAAGGAGTTCTATGATTTGAATATGAGATCTATGACTGACAAGGAGTATACTAGCAGGTTCTTGGATTTCTTGAGGTATGTGCCTTATCTTAAGGAGAAGAAAGAAAATATTTAGAGATTCATCAATGAGTTTCCAGTAGCATTCAAGGATAGGATCGAGTTTGATGAGCCTAGATTTTTGTAGGAATCCATCAAAAAAGTGAAGCAGCGTTATGAGCAATCGAAGCATAGATATGAATCTAAAAAATATTGGAAAGGTAACGACAAGACTAAAGTAAAGAGGAACGCTACATGACACAAGAAATAAAGAGAATGCAGTGCTGCACAAGAAGTTCAATATAGCTGATAGAGGACGGGGATTTCAGTTTGAGGAGCAGAACAAGGGTGCTGGCAAGAAGCCTTTACATTGCTCAACTTTTGGAAAGGATCCTCTCAGCAGATATTGCACACAATAAGGTTGGAAAACCGCAAATCTATAGTGCTTAGGAGGCACAGACAGTTGGGTATGTTGGGACGATCATTCCTCAAATATATGTAGCATTGGATAACAAGCAAGCTTATCACCAGGCATCCATTATCGATATGGATGGTAAGCTTTGTGATAAAGTTGTTTCTATTTTGAATGACCCTGGCTCTAATTATAGTTATGTTAATCCTGACCTGGTGGATAAGTGTGGTTTGAAAAAATAAGTGCATGTAAAATATTAGTTAGTACAGTTTTATACAGGCATTGAGAAGAGAGTTCATCATTGGGTAAGAGCTTGTGCATTTGAGTTGAATGGTATGTCTCCTTCAGTGCATTTAAATGTTCTTTCGTTCGTATCATACAATATGTTGTTGGATATGGATTGGTTGTATCTTCAAAAGACTAAGGTGTGTTGTTATGAAAATTCAATTGATTGCTTAGATAACAATGGATAACAAAGAATTTTGCAGGGTAAGGAGAAGGCTACATCAATTAGAATGGTCACAACTATGCAGGCAAAGTGTAGTCGTAGGAAAGGGTGTGTATATTTTGCAGTTCATATTTATAATGTGAAGGTAAGGATGTCAAGGATGTTGAGGCCTTGAAGAGGTATCCAATTTTACAACAGTTTCAGGAAGTTTTTCCAGTAGAGATTTTAGAGTTTCCGCCTCACAGGGAAGTGGAATTTTCTATTGAGTTGGTACCATTAGTTTTTGTAGCATTAGATGTGTTCTAGCTATGAAATTTGGTGGAGAAGCTAGAATACATGAGATCTCCAAAAGCCAAAAATATTTTATTGATATTCCACCTAGAGATGACTTAATATATTATTAACCTATTTTTCAATGTTTCCTAAGTCTAAATTTAGGAAAATTGGTTAATTAATCAGAATTAATTAAGTCAAGGTGAGAATAGTCTAGAAACTCACACAGGTCAACTTCAAGACTATCCTAGCCCATGATTAAGTTTTAATCTTGGTCATTGTTGCTCCAACAGAGTATTATAAGAGGAAGTTGATAGGCACTTGGAGAATACACTAGATACACTTGGAGAATTCGATTTTCCATAGTAGTAGCAGTCAGTTTTCGAAGAGTTCAAGCTTTAGCAGGAAGCATAGATAGTGAATCCAAAGCAGATTTTCCATATCCGGAGAGTCAACTACAGGAGGGGAGAATTTCCTCAGTGAGGCTGCACATAAGCAACTCATTAGCTTCAAAGAAAAAGTTCAATTTGGCTAACCAGAGGGTCGATTCAGTTGTTGGAGACCAAGAATATTTCCAGAAGGGGACAACGAGTCATTCTGAGAGGCTAGATTGGCAGATGACTTGATCATTTATAGTTCCAGTCAAAGCATTCTAGTGATTTCACATGATAGATGTTGAGATTGACACAGGGGTTTCATTGAACCCATTCAGAGGAAGTTTTAGAGGTGGATCAATGTTGGGTGAGACAAAATTTGTCTCACTAATTTTTGTGGCCATTTTCTCTTGTAGTGGATTGTCAATTTGTGCATCTAGATTGTACTCAGATTTCATTGCTGCTTAATAATAAAACCCTCAACTGTTGCATCATTTTTCCCAATTTGGGTTTTTCCAGAGACATTTATCCAAAAATAACGATGTCATTTTTATGTGCGTGTGTATGCTAGATTTTATCAATTTCCAATGCTATTATTTTTCCGTAGTTTATTTGTGAAAATCACAGTGTGAATTATTTGGCATTTGTTGTAGAAAACAAAAAATAAATTGTTAAATAAACTAACAATTTGGAAAATAATTTCCAGTTGCTACGATAGATGAAATTTTCACTTGGTATCAGAGCGAAAGTAATCAGCTGGGAAGCTCAGAAGTGGAGGTGAGAATTTTTTTGTACAGTAGGAGCAGTAGGCAGAAATTCTCAGAGGTAGTGCAATACCCAGACATACAAGATGAATCACTAGGGCAGAGATTCGACTTTAAGTTGCAGAGATTCAAAAATGTCAACTTTATTGGGTTAGTGATTCCAACAAGCAGAGGGAGAAGCTACAGTTCAAGTTTTTCGTTGAGAAGATTCCTTGGTTGGGCACAGAGAGTTTTTTAGCAATAGAACTAGCGTCGGGTGGAAGATAAAAGCACACAAAACAGTGGGAAAATTTCTATCATGGAACTTCGACTCTCAGAAGTTCAATTTTTCCAAGCATTTTGGTAGCAGCAGCTAGCAGATCCATTCATTCCAAAAGGGAGTGTGAGTAGAAAAGCAGTAGCTAAGAAAAAGGAAAGAGGGGGTTTTTAATAGTTTTTGAGATGGCCATAGTCAGACTTATATATCATGATAAGTTGGAGGTTTCTTCCAACTATGTCATCTAGAAGTCCAGGATGTCATTCCTATTAGTTGAATATGTCCTGAAGCTATACATAGACAGTGTTGTGGCGGTTCCCCATGATGTGGATCAACTAAAAGAATACATGAAGGAAGTGATGGAAGCGAGCATTTTATCCTGGATGAATTCTGGGAACATATAGTCTCACACATAGTTGGAAAGGATATTGCCAAAGATATGTGGTATGCTCTCTCAATGCTATATAAGAGTACTTCTGAGTAGAAAAATATGTTCCTGGAAGAAACATTGATATGCATCAAGATGCAGAAGGGGGAAGGCATAGATCCCTTCCTCACCAGGTTTCAGGAGATCCTAGATCAATTTGCAGATGTCGAGGAAGCGCCTCAACCAATAGAGCTAGTGAGGTTGGAACTAACCAATGTCTCTAAGGAGTGCCAAGTTTTTGTCCAAAGTATATTGGGCAGAGACATGCTACTAGAATGGGACAAGATGTGGTCCAACTTGCAACAGGAGGAGTTAAGGCAAGATTTTCTAAATAGATCCATGAGTGGTAGTAGTAGCGGATCAGAGGGGATGAAGTAGGAAGAGAATATCACCTTCACAACAAAGGGTCCCAGTCAGGGGCATGGGAAGAAAAGAAAGAAGAAAAAGGACCTGTCAGAGGTAAAGTGCTTCAGATGTGGTGATCTTGGTCACTACAACACGCATTGTCCTCTTAGGAAGAAGGAAAATAAAGCGAAGCAAGAACAGTAGGTAGCGTCAGCTGAGATCGAAAAGTTGTCTTCTAAGTTGGAGGAATACTACGCAATGTTGGAAACCATACCTCTAGGAGTGAGGTGGGGTGACTTGGATTTGTAGCCCCAGAGAGCTACAGACTTAGGCAGGGTCCTTGAGGAGTCCACCTCATGGATGATCACCTGGATATGGGGGTCCAAAATATTCAGTAGCAGGATGGATCAATGGCAGTTTATGTAGTTAGTACCAGAGTGATAGTTGTAGACTAGTAGCAGTTAGATGTTGAGGAGCGCAGTGCAGATTTAACAACAAAGTAGAGTGGCACAATGCAGAGTTAAAAGAAACACAAATTATTTAGTGATAGTGTAGAGTCTAGTAGCAGTCATATAATCGGGTGACAGATGCATCTTATTGAACACAGTTCATTCAATATTTCAATTTTTTCTCAATTGCAGTTGTTTTAGTTGCAACAACAATAGATGAGAGGTGCATATGCAGGGTTGGCGATAGTATGCAGTGTCAGAAGCAACACGGATTTGAAATCATAGTTGTGTAGTGGTTTGTGGGCAATAACAACCAGACATCATCAGCGTGAGAGAGGATGATACAAAGGCAGAGTGTTGTAGTAGGGTGTGCAGCACTAAAACACAGTTATCAATAAGAGGGAGTGTTAATTTTTGTATAATCATATGTGTTCTAGCCACGAAATTTGGTGGAGATACTATAATACATGAGATCTCTAAAACCTAGAAATTGTTTCTGGAAATTCCACCTAGAAATGACTTAATTAGATTATTAACATATTTTTTAATGTTTCCTAAGTCTAAACTTGGGAAAATTGGTTAATTAATCGTAATTAATTAAGTCAAGGTGAGAATAGTATAGAAAATCACATGGATCGACTTCAAGATTATCCTATCCCTTGATTAAGATTTAATCTTGGCCATTGGTGCTCCAATAGAGGATTATAAGAGGAATTCGATAGGAACTTGGAGAATACACCAGATACACCAAAGACACTTGGAGAATTCAATTTTCTAGAGTAGCAACAGTCATTTTCTGAGAGTTTAAGCTTCAGTAGGAAGAAGGGACAATGAGGGGCAAGGACAGTGAGTCTGGAGGATATTTTCTAGATCTGGAGAGTCAGCTACATGAGGGACTAGTTTCCTCACTGAGGTTGTATAGAAGCAGAGCAAGAGCTTTAGAGGAAGAGTTCAATTTGGCTAGGTTGATTCAGTTTTTGGAGACAAAAAATATTTCTGCAAGGTGCCAACAAGTCATTCTCAGAGACTTGATTGGGCATACGACTTGATCAGCCACAGTTCCTGGCAAAGCATTCTAGTGCTTGCATAGGCTTGACATAGAGGATGCCACATGGGTTTCATGAAGCCCATTTAGAGCCAGTGTCAGAGTTGGATCAATGTCGAGTGAGACAAATTTTGCCTCACTAATTTTTGTGGCGAGTTTCTCCTGTAGTGGATTGTCAGTTTGTGTATCCAAACTGTACTCAAATTTAACTATTGCTTAATAATAAAACCCTCAACTATTGCACCGGTTTTCCCAAGTTGGGTTTTTTTGCGGACATTTGTCCAAAAATAACAGTGTCATTTTTGTGTGTGCATGCGCTAGATTTTCTTAGTTTCCAGTTCTATTATTTTTCTGCATTTTATTTGTGAAAATAACAATGTCAAATATTTGGTATTTTTTGTAGCAAATTGAAAATAAGTTGTTAAATAAATTAACAATTAGGAAAATAATTTCCAATTGTTGTGATAGATGAAATTTTCACAGGTACTAGAAGAAAAACAAACATCAAAGGAACCATACAGGATGAGCACTCAAGAGTTAGTGAAATTAAAGTTGCAGTTGAAGGAAATGCTAGACAAGGGATACATTAGGCCAAGTGTGTCATCCTGGGGTGCGCCAATATTGTTTGTGAAGAAGAAGGATGGTATCCTTAGGTTATGTATTAATTACAGTCAGTTGAACAAAGTGACAATTAAGAACATGTATCCTTTTCGATGATTGATGATTTGTTTGACCAATAGAAGGGAACAACAACTTTCTCAAAGATTGATCTGAGATCAAGATATTTTTGAGATTCAACAAGAAAAATTTAGCACCCACGCCTAGTGCATTAAGCACCTACACTATGGTGGGGCCCATAGTGCTATTTTTGGTGCATCTTTATTTTTAGTTATCCCTTAATTAAAAATGGACAATAAACTATAATATAAATATCAAAATAACTTGTAACGGTTAACTAAGTGTGATAAACTCAGTTAGCTAGTGGATTCCGAGTTAGAGGTAATTGGTGAGGCATGCAGAGTAATGCTAGTTGTAACAGAGTTCGAAGTGCAGTGGTGCATTAGTTAATGCAAGTTGTAATTGGTTTAACTTAGTTAAGTGAGTTAAACTTAGTTGTGCTAGTTGTAAATGAAGATACACTAGTGAGAGATCAATTGAATTAATTATTGATTAATTCAAAATCAATGATTTCACATGCAACTGAGGATTTACTATTATTAGTTACATGCATGTCAGATCCAGTGGAGACCTAGTTGAGATCTAGGTGAAATAGAAGTTGACTATCAGTTGTTAAATTATTCGTTTGCATGCATGCAACCAAACACCCATTGGAGTTCCCATGATACTTTCACAGTTAAGGAAGGCCATAATTCCTATATTTTAGGGATATATTTCATCAGGGATTGTGCAAGCAAGGTAGGTTGTCAGGAGGCTGAAAATTGACTAAGTATTTGTCAGATTTCTGTGAGGACAGTGCGAGATAGATAGCTGAGTGTTGGAGACTCTTGTAATAAGAGTAAACATTATATTTGTTTCAAGATCCATGTTGAATATACAATAGAAGACAGTGGGGTTTGAGCAGCAAGCTTTCCCCGGGAAATTATCTGTGTTGTGTGTGATTTGATTCTTCTTTGCTTTATGTGATTAGCGATTGTGTTTTAATTTGCACAAAATATTTGTAGAAGCGATTCAATATTTAACTTTAGTACATTGTTAGATCAGGTGAATCCAATATATACATGCTTGTTGTATAATTTCTACATGGTATCAGAGCACAGGAACTTGCAGAAGTGAAGCAGGATCTGATTTTGTGACTGGATAGAATTCAAATTTGCAGAAAGACTTTCTTGGTGCTATAGCTGATTCAAGATCAAAATGGATTTCAATGGCTTGAGGTTGGAGTATGCAGTCGAGGGAAACTTAAACTATATTTCTTAGAAGGACATGATGGAGGCAGTACTCGAAGACAATGGCTTGAAGGAATTCATTGACAATTATGTTCCTAAACCCATTGTGACAAATGCTGCAAATCTCGATGCATGGAAAAAGAAAGTGGAAAAGGCGAGGAGGATCCTGTTGGAGGGAGTATGAGACCACATTGTTTCAAGCCTCCATGAGAAAGCCACACCATATTCAATGTGGAAAGATTTGACGGAACTATTCCAAAGCAGCAATGACCATAGGAAATTGGCGCTCAAAGATAAACTCAAGAAGATCAAGATGGAAAAGGGCGACACCATTCAGAAATATCTAACAAAGTTTGTCCAATGTCAGGATGATCTAGGGAGAGTTGGAATAACAGTCCCTGATGATGATTTGGTGACTTTGGCTCTCCTAGGAGTTCCTAAGAGTTGGCATAGTTGTGAAGACTCTGTCAATGGACAGGAAAAATTTCCAGATTGGGAACTACTGTGGTCATATTTGGTGCAGGAGGAGTTCAGACGGAACACCAAAGATGGATCTTCATCTAAGCATGAGGATGAAGAGGATTGTGCTTTGGCTGCCAAGGAGAAGAAGGGGAAGGGGAAGAAATTCCATTCCAAATTTAAGTCCAATAATGGCAAGAAGTAGAACATGTCCAACGTGAAATGTTTTCATTGTCACGAAAACGAGCATTTTGCTACTAACTATCCACAAAAGAAGAAGAAAAAGAAGGTTGTTGGATCTGTATCTGGTGAGGCCCTTGCCTTGCAATTTGAGCTTGAATTCTCATTGCTCGCATGCATGTTGTCAAGTGCATTGGGATCAGTGTGGTATTTGGATAGTGGCACTTCCTTTCACATGACGGGAGACAAGGAACTTTTTAGTGACTTGGAGGAGAAGGATCTCCAGATGCATATCAAAATGGGGGATCATGGACGGTACAGTGCTACCGGAATTGGTACTATTACCTTTCAGAGATATTCAGGTAAACTATTTCAATTAAAATATGTAATGCATGTACCAGGTTTGAAGAAAAAATTAGTCTCAATCGCAATGTTGGAGGATAGAGGTTATGATGTTGTTTTTAGTGAAGGAAAAACTTTCCTGCGACATAAAACAAATGGACAAGCCAAGAGGATAGGGATTCAAATTAAGAATCCATACAAGCTAGAGGTAGATGGCTGCGTAGCAATGATGGGCAAGGCAGATCAAGTGGTGAGTGGGGATGAGGGTGAATTATGGCACACGAGATTGGGCCATCTTCACCATGGAGCCTTGAAAGTCATGCAACAGATTTCTAATTGAATTCCAATGGGAACACTTGCTTAGTTAGAGCATTGCAATGGTTGCACCATGGGGAAGTATGTAAATTCCACCTTTCATGATAAGGAGAACCGAGCCTCGAGGATCCTTGCAAGATTTCATACAAACATGTGTGGACCATTCTCTATTGCTTCAAAAAAAAAACATAAGTACTATGTAATATTTATTCATGACTTTTTTCATAAGTGTTGGATCTTCTTCATGTAGAAGAAATATCATACATTCTCTAAGTTTATAGAGTTTAAGGCACTGGTGGAGAAAGAGTCGGGGAAGCAAGTAAAGGCTCTTAGTATCGATAATGGTGGAGAATACATCTCTAACGAATTCAAGAACTTCTGCAGCAAAGAAATAATTCGAAGAGAACTCATAGCGCCTCATAACCCACAGCAGAATGGGGCTGCAGAGAGAAAGAACAGAACTATTGTGGGTGCAACACAAGTGATGTTGCATGATCAAGGCCTACCGATGCATTTGTGGGTGGAAGCATGCAACACAACGATGCATGTGTAGATCTGTTGTCCTCATAGGATACTTGGTATGAGTACATCTGAAGAGGATTTCATTGGTAAGAAACTTGATGTTTCACACTTTAAGATTTTTGGCTCATCTGTTTATGTGCATGTGACCACAGACGCCAGGAAGAAGCTGGAACCGACAACTCAGATCGGGATTTTGTGGGGTACACTGAAACACCCCATAATTATCATGTGTATTTTCCAAACAGTAGAATGACTGTTGTGCGATGAGATATAAAATTTGATGAGGAGAAAGCCATGCAGTTGTCTCTTGAGAGGGAGCTGGACTTGCATGTAGAGGAGGAACTGTTGGTTCCCAAGGATGAGCCTCAAGGTGTGGATCAGCCACATGTGGAGGATCATTGAGTGGAGGAAAACACTCATGCAGATCCATCTATCAGATATGGTAGAAGGCGTACCACGGAAGCTGATAGATTGAGACTTGATGTTGCGGAGAATGTAGGAGCCCCTACTTCTCAGCGCAGGCAAAGACCGTCTCCTAACCGATTTGTTGGATACATGGATCCTATGAGAAAATGTATTGTGACTGAACCATCTTCCTTTTAGGAATTAGTGCAACATCCAACTTGGGTTGATGCAATGGTGGAGGAGTATGACTCCATTGTTAAGAACAGTGCATGGGAGATAGTCCCAAGACCAGTCGACAAATCAGTGGTTGGATCAAGATGGATCTACAAGGTAAAGCAAGCTGCTAATGGGAGTGTGGAGAAATACAAGGCTATATTTATGGCTTGGGGATTCTCAAAGATCGAGGGGATAGATTATGATGAGACATTTCCACTTGTCGCAAGGTACTCTTCCATAAGATCCATCCTTTCACTCTCAACGCAGATGGGTTGGTGCATTCATCAAATGGATGTGAAAATTGTGTTTCTTAATGGGATCATTGAGGAAGAGGTGTACATAGAGTAGCCTGAAGGTTTCAATATATTCAACAGTGAGTCGCATGTGTGCAGACTCAAAAGAGCGTTGTATGGGCTAAAGCAAGCAACCCGTGCTTGGTACACTCGGATAGACAACTATTTCACCGGACTGGGCTTCACCAAAAGTGAAGCAAATGCAAACATGTACCAGATTGTGGTTGAAGGTAAGCTATTGATCATTGTTCTTTATGTTGATGATTTAATTTTGACTGGTGATGAGCAGCTGATACACTCATGCAAGGAGGATCTTGCACGGGAATTCGAAATGAAGGACATGGGACTACTTCATTATTTCCTTGGATTGGAAATATAGCAGCGGAATGGTGAAATTTTTGTGTCTAAAGGAAAGTATGCAAAGGAGATACTGGGTAAGTTTAACATGGATAGCTGCAAACCCTTGGATACTCCTCTTCCAGGAAATTAGAGGAAAGATGATGCTACTTCTGGAGAGGTAGTGGATGCTACTGTCTACTGATAGTTAGTGGGTTCGCTAATGTATCTAGTGAACATGAGACCGAAAATTTTCTACGCAGTTAACCAGCTGAGTAAAGATATGGTTAAGCCTACCAAGCTCTTTTGGAAGGTGAGGAAGCATGTCCTAAGATACCTGAGGGGCACATCAGAGTATGGTCTATGGTACAAACGGACAGAGGGAGTGAAGCTGCATGGCTTCACGGATGCAGATTGGGCTGGTATTCCATCAGATAGAAAGAGCTCATTGGGAGGGACCTTTAGCATTGGGTCGACAACAGTTTCTTGGTACAGTAGGAAGCAATAATATGTGGCACTCATTTCAGCGGAAGTGGAATACATGGCAGTGATTCAAGCTGCATGTGAGGCTATCTAGATGAGAAAGATCTTGGTTGGTTTGTTTGGTTCTCAGATGGATCCGAAAATGATTCATTGTGATAATCATAGTTGCATTAAACTCTTGATTAATCTTGTGTTTCATGATAGGTCCAAGCATATATATAGCTGGTACCATCATCTCAGAGTTTATGTGCAGAGAAGAATAATGTTGCTTCAGTACATTCCCACGGAATATCAAGATACAGATATTCTGACGAAGGCGCTCACCATAGAGACAGGATCGGGGTGAAGAATAATCCCTTTCTTGTTGAGAGGGAGTGTTGAGATTCAACAAGAAAATTTCAACACCCACACCTAGTGCACTAAGCACCTACACTAGGGTGGGGCCCAAAGTGCTATTTTTGGTGCATGCCTATTTTTAGTTATCTCTTAATTAGAAATGGACAATAAATTGTAATCTAAATCTCAAAATAACTTGTAACAGTTAACTGAGTGTGATAAACTTAGTTAGCTAGTGGATTTCGAGTTAGAGGTAGTTAGTGAGGCATGCAGAGTAATTCTAGTTGTAACAAAGTTAGAAGTGCAGTGGTGCATTAGTTAATACATGTTTTAATCAGTTTAACTTAGTTAAGTGAGTTAAACTCAATTGTGCTAGTTGTAAATGAAGATACACTAGTGAGAGATCAAGTGAATTAAATATTAATTAATTCACAATCAGTGATCTCACATGCAACTGAGGATTTACTATTATTAGTTGCATGCATGTCAGATCCAATGGAGACCCAGTTGAGATCTAGGTGAAAGGGAAGTTGACTATTAGTTGTGACATTATTTGTTTACACACATGCAACCAAACACCCATTGGAGTGTTCATGATACTTGTGCAGTCAAGGAAGGCCATAATTCCTATCTTTTAGGGATATATTCCATCAGGGATTTCACAAGCAAGGCAAGCTTTCAGGAGGCTGAAAATTGACTAAGTATTGGTCATATTTCTCTGAGGACAGTGTGAGATAGATAGCTAAGTGCTGGAGACTCTTGTGACAAGAGTAAACATTGTATTTTTGTCATGATCCATGTTGAATATACAATAAAAGATAGTGGGGTTTTTAGTAGCAATATTTCCCCGTGAAATTATCTGTGTTGTTTTTTATTCGATTCTTATTTGCTTTATGTGATTAGTGATTGTGTTTTTAATTCCTCTAAATATTTGTAGAAGCGATTCAGTTTTTAACTTTAGTTCATTTTTAGATTGGGTGAATTCAAGATATACATGCTTGTTGTATAATTTCTACATATATCATCAGGCACGCATCAATTAAGAGGACATCTACAAGACTGATTTCCAAACCATGTAAGACAATTATGAGTTTGTTGTAGTTCCTTTTGGTTTGACTAATGTTCCAACTGCTTGATGAATAGTGTGTTGTGTATTTATCTAGACAAGTTTGTGATTGTATTCGTTGATGATATATTGATATATTCTAAGAATGAGGAATAGCACAACGAACACTTAGCAATAGTGTTAAGACAGCTTAGAGAGCATTAGTTGTATGTCAAGCTTAGTAAATGAATATTCTTTTAGACATAGGTCCACTATTTAGGGCGTGTGGCTTCCAAGGAAGGTATAACAGTGGATACAAAAAATATAAGTGCTATCATGGAATGGGAAACTCCTATGGATGTGGATGAGGTCAGATCATTCATGGGAATAACAAGCTATTACAGGAGGTTCATTAGGAACTTCTCACGGATTTCCTATCCTATTATATCATTGCTGATAAAATGAAAGAAATTTGAATGGACAGAGGAATGTGCAACAAGTTTTGAATAGTTGAAACAATTGCTTACAACTACTCCAATTCTAAATATTGCAGATCTAGATAAAGAGTTTGTGGTATGTACAAATGCTTGCAAGAGAGGACTTGGTGGAGCTTTGATGCAGGAATGAAAGGTAGTATGCTATGAGTCGAGGAAACAGAAAGAGCATGAGAAGAAATACATGATGCATAATATTGAGTTGGCAACGATCATCCATGCATTGAAGATGTGGAGACACTATATTATTAGCAGGAGGTTTGTATTGATGAGTGATCATAGTGGGACGAGGTACTTATTTGACCAACCTAATTTGAATTCCAGGAAAGCTAGATGGTTGGCCATGATCAGTGAGATTGACTTTGATATCAGGTACATTAAGGGAAAAGATAATAGGGTTGCAAATGCTCTTAGCAGAAGGATATAGGTAAATCATATAGCAACTATGAGTTATTATGGGACAAATTTACACGATAATATCTTATAGGAAAGAGAAAAGGATGACAGGTACCAACAAATTAAGCACATGTTACAACATTAGGTCATAGGTAAACAGGATGTGGATTATCATCTCACGAAAAATGGTTTGATCATATTTAAGGACAATATCTATTTGCTAGACAATGGTGAGATCAAGAAGCTTATATTTAGGGAATTTCATGGCAAGCCATATTCAGGTCACCCGGGATATCAAAAGACATTGACAATGGTTAAGAAGTTCTACCATTGGCTGAACTTGAAGAAAGAGGTAGCAAATTTTGTGTTGAGATGTTTGGATTTTCAACAGGTAAAAGCATAGTGTAAGCATCCAGGTGGTTTGTTACAACTGATTCTAATTCCAGAGTGTAAATGGGAGGTCATCTCCATGGAATTAATTATATTTTTGTCGAGGAAATATAAAAAAAACATGATTATATTATTGTGGTGGTTTACAGGTTGACTAAGGTAGCTCACTAAATTCCAGCAAATTCAACGAATTTAGCTAGTGAGCTAGCATAGGTCTTCATCAGAGATATATTAAGGTTGTATGGTGTTCTGAAGAAGATTATATGCGACAAATATGCCAAGTTCACATCCAGGTTCTGGAAAGATTTATTTGCAAGGTTGGGTACATAGTTGGCCTTCAATACATCTTATCATTCGCAGAAAGATGGAGAGGTGGAGAAGGTCAACAAGATCTTGGAGGACATGTTGAGGATGTACATCATGCATAAAAAATGGAAGTGGGAAGAGTATCTTCCACTGGTAAATTTTGATTACAAAAATGGGTATCAGAAGTCACTTAGGATGAATTTATTTGATGCGTTATATAGGAAGATTTGTAATACTCTTATCAGTTGGATTGATCCAGTTAACAAGGTATTGATTGGACCGGACATATTGCCAGAGATGGAACATGAAATGTAGGTTATCAAGAATATAAAGGTAGCACACGACAAGAAAAATATTTATGTAGATTAGCACATGGAATTTAAGGAGTTTCAAGTTGGGGAACATGTATACTTAGGCATAAATTCTAAGAAGAGATCCTTGAGGATTGGATCATGTGCCAAGATGACACCTTGATATTGCGAGCCTTTCGATATTCTTGAAAGGATTGGACCAGTAGCATATCGACTTGCACTGCCTCTGACAGTGAAAGTCCATGATTTTTTCCATGTGTCATTACTTAACAAGCATGTGAAATATGTTGATCATGTGATTGAAAGGTTTGTATTGCAGGTGGAGCTAGAAGGATAATTCCAGCCAAAACCTCAATGAATTTTGCAGCGAAAGATGCTCATGATCCAAAATCGAGCAATCGAGTAAGTTAAATTGTAGTGGAAGGACTTTAGGCCCAATGAAGCTACATGGGAGATGGTTTATCATATGCGAGCTATGTATCCTTTTCTATTTGTTGTTTGAGAAGATTTATTTTGGTACATATTTTGTTATTGTGTTTTGGTCATGTTTATGCATATGCATATGTATGTAAATACCACATCAAGTTGTGTTATAAAGCTCCAATAAGTGTTATGGTGTTCATGATATGTTGGTTTTGTTTTTAGTAGTATGATATGATGTAAATTCTGCATTGAGCGATGTTATAAAGCTCCATGGGAAACATGTGTTTTGTTGGTTTATAAGTGTTCTTCAACACCGAAGACAATGTTCCCCTAAGGCGTAGGGTTTTGTAACCACCCTAGTTAAAAATCCATGTAATAAACTTAATAAAGGAAAACATAAGACCAAGGTCATGGGACATATATTTCTAGATGAATGTTGGGAAAAAACATATTAATGGGGATCATTGGTGATTAATTAATGACTATGGAAGTTGGAAAAGGAAAAGAGGAATTTATTGGCATTTTATTTATGAATTAAAATAAAATAGGAGAATAGGGAGATGAAAGGTCACAGATTTGCATGTGAGGAAATTTGAAGGAAAAATAGAGGAAAATGAAGAAAATAGAGATCTCAATGATAAAAATGCTTATGAGGATCAATTCATGGCCTTTTGTCAGTTTTAGCTTTGATATCTCTTCTATTATCTCTCTCTATCTCTCACTCTTGTACACTTAGAGAAATATTGAAGCATTCTTGGAGCACATTGGATTTGGAGAAAGAAGGAAAAGGAAAGTAGGAAAGTGAAAGGGGATAGCAGGATCAACAACTACAGTTGGATTGCTTTGTAAGCATCGAGTTGCATGTGTGATTTACTTGCTAGTTTTTGCATGCATGGTGTATGCATGTGGTTATTTGGATATTATTTGTCATTGGCATGGAGGATTGTCTGGATTGATAGTGGTTTTGCCTAACCTTTCCATTTCCTGGATATCCATGGTGTTGTGGGTTTTTTCATTTTTTTATGATTGGTGCTTATGTTCCTTATGGTTATGGGTTGAGACATTAGTTCCTGGAGCCTTGTTTGGACAAATGATATAGAATCCTTGTAAAAACTTGGGTTGAGTTACTAGTATTGGAAGCCTTGGTTGGAAAACCACTCTGGAGCCCTTAGTGCGTTGAGTTACTAGTCTTAGAGCCTTGGTTGGAAAAATGCTCTATTTCCCTATCAAAGTTGTGGGTTGAGTTACTAGTCATGGATATGGGTTGTAACAAATGCTCTAGAGCCCTCGACAGCTTCGGTAGAGACCGATCTATTGGTGTTAGTGATGTCTGGTCGTGAGGTGGAATCACTGGTTGAAGGTTGAGGTGGTTTGGCCTCTGGAATCCCTAGTTTGGTTTTGCTTGGTTTATTCCATGAGATCCCACATTAATTCTTAGAATATGGTTTGGGGGTGATTGGTTGAAAGAGATATTTGTTTCAACCCAATCTATGGTCGGGTGGTACGTGGAAGTCCCTGAATTGGTTGGATTTTGCATATGTTAATAAGAGTTTTTTCCTCTTGTATTCTATAGGTAAATATACTTGTTATGATGTGGATTTGATGGCTATTCTAGTATTATTATTATTATGGTTATAAGCATGGTTTCCTAAGAGATTATAGTTATGGCTCTTATCATGTTTTGATTGGTAAATGATTGGTTATTGATAGCATGATATAATAAATATTATGGAAACTATTATGAGAGGAAATTAGACCTTCTTGATGATTTTTATATAAGTATTGAACCTGTATGTTTAGATATGAATTTATTACCTGTAAAGTACTATGTACACAAAGTGTTTGTATAAATGAGTAATTTGGACCTCCAACTTCCCAAGCTCATAACTTTGGCATACGATCTTTGTTTGACTATCATAATACCTCATTTCAAAGATCTCCATGAGGAGTCTAAAAACAAACTATTAAATTTTTTGCACACTTTTTAAATCTCTCCATTTTCCCTAAAATTTTTGTTTAGGTCCTTAAAAAGACCTCGAAGTTTAAAACCCAAAAAAATGCCAAAAATAGTAAGTTGTATTAAATTTTAGGAAACAAAACCGGAAATAATAGTTTTGGGTCAAGTTAGGATGATAACAATGTGATCATGTATCACTAAGTGTTTGCAATATGTTCTGGACATGTGTACCCCATTTTCCATAATTGCATCTTGGAAATCGTGTCTCGCATAGTAACTCTCATCTCATTTTTACCTTGGCGAGCTTGTTAATTTGGGTAAATGTGGGAGGAGGTGTTACAAATATAATAGTTCCTCTGATGTTACAACTAGATCTTATAATGAATAAGGAATTAGTGAGTTCATGCTTATGGCTATAGAGACTCAATCTGGAGAACATAATGAGTGTGAATTAAGTGAAGAAGAAGAAAGTGAAGTTGATATTGAGGGGGAGCTAATTAGTGCTCTAGCAGAAATTGACAGGCTCAAGCAAAAGAACAAGAAACAAAAATAAATTGTGATTAAATATGTTAAAGAAGAGCCTAAGTCTGAAGAGCTTATCCAGTTAAAAGTTGAATTAAAAGAGGCCAAAAAGGTGGAAGACTTCATGTTACAACAGTTAAAAGAGAAACGAAAAGAGTGTGAGAATTTGGAAGAAGTAGTTACTCTGAGAAAGAAGGTAGATAAAGCATAGGCTGAGTTGAATATTAACATGAAACACAATAAGGGGTCTGAAAATTTGGAGCGAGATATTGAATTCTCAAAGATATCCTATTTTGAAATATGGTTTGGATTATGAAGGAGAAACCAATGAGAAGAATACAAAGGATTAAAAGACCATTAATTTTTTCAAAGTTATCATAGGAGATAATGACAACCATCAACAACTAAAGAATAAGGTTGTTAGAAGCACACCTCAACAACAACAAGGTAATAATGCACCTAAACAAAAACAAAGGAACAACACCACTCAATAATAACAGAATATTTACCCCACTCAACAGCAGTAGATAATAAGATTTGACAAGCAAGCAATGAGTTTCCAGAGGCCCTATTTCTTCAAAAGAAAAAACTATCAGATGTCAAGGAGATCATATTCACAAGCACCATCCTTCACCATGTATGAAATTGTTTTATATGGATATTGTTAATTGTTCAGAAATGTTGGCCCCGAGACTATGACTTGTAGAGAATATATCAAAAGGATGAAATAAGAAGTCAGAAAATAAATGAAATCAACAATAGATTTGTAAATGCAAGGAAAAACACAAACATTAATAATAACCCATTTTCCTTTTTTTATGTTTTTTAATGATTCTATTGCCACAACTTTGGGTATAACTCTTATGAATGTCAATTTTGAAACTTCAGACCAAAGTTTGAGGACTCATAGGACAAAGGAACCAATGTTGTGGAAAAAGTAAAAGGAAGAGAAGAAAACCAATAAATGTGGTCTAGTTTTTTATGCTCAAAACAAAAAAATTTAGTGGGATCTAGACAATGGTTTCTCCGGGCTTATGACTAGACACAATTACATGTTCCTAACTCTAAATGAAAAAAAATATGGGAATGTCACTCTTGGAAATAATGCACAACAAAAATTAATGGGAAAAGGTACAATAACATTTAATAATGATAAAGGCAAGGCATTGTTCGTAGGTGGACTAAAACATAAATTGTTGAGTGTGAGTAAGATGTGTGATAGAGGATATGATATCATATTTAGGGCTTAGGAATGTGAGATAAGGTCAACTACAACAGGAAATATATTGTCCAAGGGAATCTGAATTGAAAACAATATATATATGTTATGAAGAAAGAAGATGAAGAATGTCAATTGGGAAAACAAGATGAGTGTTGGCCATGGCATAGAAGGCTAGAGAATCTAATGTTTGATCATATCATTAGGCTCGGGAAAAAGGGAGATGTAAGAGACCTGCCTAAAGGCTCGAGAAGAAGGGAGATGTAAGAGACCTGCCTAAGTTTAAAATAAAATAAAAAACACACCTATCTGCAAGTCATGTCAAATGGGGAAACAAGATCGTGTTTTGTTCAAGACTAAGGATCAATTATTAACCAACAAGCCACTTCAACTAGTAAACATGGACCTATGTTGACCTTCTAGAACGTAAGCACATGGAGGTGAGTGTTACTTCATGTTAGTGGTTGATGATTATTCCAGACTAACATGGATAGTGTAACCTACCCCCTTATTGACTAGAGGCAATTACTATGTCATTTGACTCCCAATATGAGGTTATATCATTACTATTATATATTTTTTTAGTTTTTCTTGCTTTATTTTGGCATCTTTTCTTTCTAAGGGACTCCTCATACCTCTATTATGGACCCTCTCTACAACAACCTTTATAATTTGATATCCCTCGTACCCTAATTGCATTCAAGGGTTTTACTATGATAATAAACTCTTGATAAGATAGAGTTCCAATTATATTTTTTCATGCTACAACAATGACAATCACACGCATATCCACTTACTTCACTAAATTTACCATCTATTGTGATTATCACACTAATTAAGTTTTGACCTTTAGATCTAGAGTGTTCAAAAGATCCCACAAAATGAAGTTGCATTGTCTTCCATTGCCTACGCAAACATTTATTCAAAAGATAAAGTAAACAAAAAGTAAGAACCAAATTCAGTTTGTAACAACATAACTACAATATGTGCATGTCCACAATATAGCTTCATTTTTTCACTTTGATTCATACCAAAACTATCCAACGGCATATACAACCCAAGTTGACGATTATGGATGGATTTACACCTAATATGACCACTAAAACTATTTTACAACACACTCATGGTTGGAAAATAGTCAACTATGAAATTTTCTTTGGAATACCCCTCCAATTATAAACTCAATGTATCTTAAAAATATTGTCAAAATAATTTGTACAAATTTCTATGAAGTTCATTTTTTTTCAGGTATCCTCCACTAAAGCAATTAATGTGAGCTTAATTTTCACCTTTCATCTATGTGATGCTATAATCATGTTGAACACCTCAAATTCCTATCAAAATGATTGTGAATATTTCTTTGTACTCCTGGTATGATTATCTTGCAAATGCACCAATTTCAATAAAGGGTTGGAATTAACCAAGTATTGGGCATGTTGAGGAGGTAAATCCCCTCTACGGACAGAGGCGGTCCCTACTATCCCAACAGGGGTCTAGCAACAATCATCAAATGCTACAGCGCAAGTTCCTAATTGCGAATAAATAAGCCAATGATGGAGGCCTACCTGGAGTCCAGTGCTATGATTCGTAGAAGAGACAGCGTTCCCGTTCCTCAGCCTTGGCAGATCACGATCCCCACGATCTCCGTGAATAGACACCTGCACATGCTAGAAACAACACGAATACAAGCATAAAATCCAGAATACGTAACTATATATCATTCAGAAAGGATATAACTCATCATTATCATAAGCAAAAAACAGAGTGGAACCATAAGCAATAGTCATTCATTAATAAGCAATCGAAAGAGAGTACAACCAATGTTCTGATGCTGAGGTCTCCTTCGGAAGGGTCTCTAGTCGTTCACGTCTCGCAAAGCCTGCCAGGGATAGGACAAGCCTCTCTAAGAGTCTCTCGACGATAGTCTCCTTGCTTGAGTCGGCCTTAAGGGAAAAATGAGGGCTCTTGCAGCATGAAGGCTCTTGGGAATTTGGAGATTCAAAGCTTAGGCACTTCAAGACTAGCTTGCAATGGCAATGAGCAAGCTTTTATAGAAGGAGGAAGGGCAGTTGGGATCCCTATAATTGTGGGATTGGCCCTATCATCAAGGAAGCTTCCATGAGAGGTGGCAAACCACTTCCCTTCCATGGAACTCCCGGAGCCAAACCTCCCAACTCAAGATAGATAGCAGTTTATGAGTTTGTTGAAACAAAACTTCCGCCTTTCTTATTTAAAAAACACTCCCTAAATTGGCTGGCGCGACTGCGACTCTGGGACAGAGCGCCAGTTGGCGCGGCCTCTTTGTAGGATTTTCCTCATTGGCGCAAGTGATGAACTGGCTGCCCGCGCCAATGCAAAAAGGGATGTTTTTATGGTTTTTTGCAAGGAGATGTCTTTAGGGCAATTGAAGCTCATGTTTAAAGGAATGCAATGATGATGGTTTCAAGGCATGACATTGCTCACAGGTCACATAATGGGCCCTCCAATGTGCGGGACGGAGAATGGTAGGGACGGTGACAAATTACTGTGTAACAGGGCATATCTCACGCCTAAAACCTTAATGGTATAATTTCCTTGGCACGTATCAAGAATTACTTTGGACGAATCATTACTTACATAAATTGGAACTGTGGTTGATGTTTCAACTCTTACTAAATCTATGTTATGTATATCACCATTATGCCTATAAATCTAGGGTTTATGGATGCTTCCAATACCTTCCCAACATCGTTAGTGGGAATTACGTATGATGAGGTGGCATCTCTTTATTGTGTATCACTATGAATGTTACTCCTCCATGAACAACTCTTGTCCTTGTCATGGAATGATTACAAAGTTCTGGGATGCTTAGCATGTTTATATGATCAGTTGGTATCAAGTTTTTCCCTAATTGGTTCAAATAAATTATATCACTTGAAGTTTTTTCCAAGATGAGCTTTATTGCCTTGTTTGCCACTATCTTCACATGGTTAGGTTTCGATGTGACTTTAAAATACTTAGAAAAAAAATGTCAGTTCTGCAGTGACAAAGGTTAATCCAATAGAAAATGTAACAATGAAATCCATTATCCTGCACCTATTTGTTGGTATCTCCATTGTATTATCTAAAACGATTGAAGGGAAAATACAATCAAAATGGTTACATAGTTACCAAGAAAAAAATGAGTCCACTTTGTTGTTTATAAATAGTACTATCAACATGAGTAATTAATACATCGTGAATAATGCAAATGCCAGGTGAAGAAGTTATAACAAGAAGCACGAAATAACCAAATTATTATGCAATGGGTAACAATTAGATTCCAAGCTAAATATGAGTTATGATTCAAACGTGGAGCATGTTGGGATGAATAATTAACCATTTGATTGTGCTATATACCTATTAAATTGGTGAATTTCAATCATGTAGGTATTTTGTAACATCATTTTGTATGTATGCATCATATTAATACAATTTATGTTTTAGGAATTACAAAACAAGGATATACAAACTCTTCTCACCTATCCCATAGGGAAATAATCTTGGATGTATGAAGAACCCATCTCATTAAATTGATGGTCACTGATGGTATACAAGGTTTATTAATTAATTTAGTTATGATACTCCAGCCACAAGAAACTACAGAGAAACCATGCATATAACCAGAAGTTCAATTCATTCACACATGGTATTGAGTATCTTTTGTTCAAGTATTTCATCAACTGTGAATATCATCACATCCCTCACTATACAAGCATTGTAAAAGTAATCCATAACCAAGTAAACAATCATATAATTTGTAACCTTAAATTCATTATACAAATCGAAATGAAAGATACATATCTCAAATTAAAATTTAGAAGCTGAGTTAGGGACTACAACTCTCCGCCCAACCATAGATTGGGTTGCACTATGGAATTGCTTGTAGCCCAACCACCCCTGGTCCAAACTCCAGAGCATGAGGCAATCTACGCAAAGGATGAAACTAATAATTTCAACTGAATTAGGGATTCCATAAGACCAGTCACCCCTACTCACCAGTTGATTTTTACTATAGTTAATCCTCATTCAGAGATTCTAGATATATATTGCCTCCACCTTCAATAAGCCCAAGGGATCCATAGACCTATGTCTCCACCTTTATCTAGCACAAAGCACAGTAATACCTCCCAAATTTGGGAATTCAAGATGCACTGTAAAATCAAAATTACTAAGCATAAGATACCTCAAACTTATCTTACTAGGAATTCAAGGACAGAAGCCTCCATCCCAATTGTCGAGGGAATACAGAGACGATAATCTCCACCCTCTATCCAACGAGGAATTCAGAGATTCTTATTCCGCACCTGAAAGAATATTTTATAGCCATCCTTATACTTATATACAATATTTTCCAAAGACATAAATGAGTGAACCCAAAATCCCATGGTCTATTTTAGAAAAATGATTTTCCTCTTACTTCACTATTTCGAACCTTTCTCCCACTTAAGGACCCTTGCAGTCTCCCAAGTGAAACTAGGAATATTATGACCAACACAGTCATACACTATTATTTTCTGGAACCTCTTATTTCCTCCCCATTTTAGATTAATATTGATAAAAATCGTGCTAGGACGGAAGTCAAAGCTTCCTTTTATCAACCTCAAGATTCAACATGTGGAATTTTTCCAGTTCCTTATGTGCCAATAAATATGAAAATTAGCTCAGGCATGCCAATGGCTTATGAATCCTGCACAAGGCAACGACATAATAACTCGGCAGAAAAAAACACTCTTGGATGATTGTATAACGATGTAAGCACCACTATGATTCTCCTTTGTCGGATTTGTTCCAAACAAAGCTACTCCACTATGAGCACCCTAACCATCATATGCATAAATAATAATTTTCCTCCTAGTTAGACTCGCATCCCCAAGAGGCCCACCAACCACAAAACACCCAAATTGATTCAAAATCAATATTGTATTTCATATAGATATTGAGAAGGAATTATCGACTTAATGATATGTTCCCTAATACTAGCTGCAATATGATCATCAATAAAAATTTTATTGTTTTGGTAGAGATGAGCATAGTGAAAAATTGGTCCAATATTTCTAGTACGTGGGTGAAAATCACTATCACTAGAGTTTCGTTTATAACATACCCAACCATGTAAGCATGATTTCCTAAACCAAACTCTTCATCTTCTTATCAAGGTGGCCACAAACACCCTATGCAATATCAGGGCTTCGCTGTTCAATATGTACCCAGATCGTTCAAATGTCATGTTCTTCTTTGTAAAAGTATCACAGACAATATTTCTTTCAAGGTCTCGTTCCAAGAAATCATCCAAGATGGCATTAGATATATGGTCACAAATATTTTTTGGGTTTCCCTTCCTTAACCGACTTGGGTCTCCCCCCAATCCTCTCCAACTTGCTTCAAATATTTCTCTCTCTCTTTCGAGTCATGCTCCTGGCCTATATTCTTGTCTAGCCATAATATCTCTCCTGCTAACAATTTTATGCCAACTAACTCCCTATAGTTTTTTTTTTTCCTATCTATTGTTGTTTTGTTTAAGGAGGTGGCTAGCTCACCCAAATGTGCTTTTAGCCGCTTATATATTTTTGTTTTATTGTATGTTGTAACAAAGGTGTGTGTATGCTTTTCCTTACATCCGTGTTGGAAACTTAAATAGACCATTCCCCTTCCTGCTACCTATCAGTATCCAAGCCCATAAAAAAACCAAAAAGGAAATCCTAAGAAATTTTCCACTTCATCTCTAGTATTTGTATCCCCAACTCAACCCCTTTAATTTAATTAAATTCACAATGCTTAAATAAGTGGTAAATGCAATCGAGGTTATTGCAAACCCCTTCCCCTTAGGGGAACATTGTCCTCGATGTTCAATGACCATATACAATAATATTAAATACTTAAAAGACTGAACACAACTAATATGGAGCTTTATATTTACAACTCATTTTAGATTTTACAATGAAATTTATATACACAGTGGCTTACCCAACCACTCGGTAATCATTACTTTATAAATTTAGCCATTTGACAATGCCTCCTTTAGCATTTTTTTAATGCTCGATATATTTAATCCAACCTGTATTGTTCCCTTCTTTTGGAGTGTTGCGTGCCTCCAATATTTGGCATTGCTACTATGCATCCATTGTTGCTTCAGTGAAGAGTTCTCAACTCATTGTTTCTGGGCACACCCCCAATGTGCTTATGATTTTAACCAGTTATGCTAATGACCAAAAACCAATTTATTTCTATGGAATTCCCTTCTTTGATTCCTAGTCCCTTGGGTAATTCGATCACCCCCCCTTTCTGTGCTTCCTCGCATTGAATGGGTCTCAAAACCAAGGCATATCCTTGCCTTAATACTATTAACTGGTCATTGCATGCCTATGGAAATTAGTTGGCACCATTAGTGTTGGTGTTCCATAATGGACTTGTCCCTAAAATATTTGGCTATTGCACACTATTGTTATTCCATCTTGTGGTCAAATTTATTCATCTAAAATGAGCAATATTGTGTCTATTCTTACATCATAGACACACGGATCTCATGAGACACATCATAAAGAAAAAAATAAAGAATGTAAATTATACCTCATAAGCAGTCATGATTTTCGCAGTGAACTCAAATTTTTTGCATGATTCCTACAACAAGCCAAGTTAGTGCATAAATCAGTTCATCATAAACTGGAACATCTCATCCAGTTAGCAAAAAAAAATCCAAGTTGTTATAAATCGTGCTCATAATTTAGAATATCAATTAAAGCATTGGTATTTATCTTGATTTGATGGCTTCTTCTTTTCTCGTACACACTTGGGGCCGATTTCCTATCTCGGTAAGCACCCAGATGATAACATGTCCTCCATGGTTAGAGTGTCAATCCAAGGTGGTTGCTCCAATTCTCTAGGTACCCTCCATATTATTCGTTCAAGTACGCACTCAACAGTCATGCCGCTTTAGGGCTTGAGGTACCCTCCAGGCTTACTTCCCAGGTACCCACCCCAAAATCATGTTGGATCACATTCATGCTGCTTTAGGGATCCAAATACCCTCCAGGCTAACCGCCTAGGTACCCATCCCACTGTCATGCTAGATTGGTTTCCAAAGAAATAAGTGAATCTAGAGGCACACCTCCACCTTGAAGCCCACTCACAACTATGGGCACTACCAAACCATGTAGTCACTACCAAACTAGGTTGTGTTCTATCGACAGAAATATAGGGAAACCAAAGGTTGTCTCGCCTCCACCCAGAAACAATACATAGTACATGGGCCCATAAAAGTAACAAACACTTATACATATACATGTGGCGCCATACCACTTACACATAATATGATTCCACGTACACATATCACAAACACACATATGCCATGGTACAACATATGCACATTTACACATGTACCAAACATGCACAATACACGAAGAATAAGGGAAATTTCCAGAAGCTTATAATTCCACCCCAAAATAAATATAGGATATAGAACTCTATTCGAGCTTCACCTGATACATAATAGGATTCCAGAGCGCTTGCTCCACCTCCGTGTCATTTCCTCGTTGTACTACATGCCTCTATCATCCTTCCATAAGAATGACTCCTAACAAAACCTGTCAGTGAAAATGGAATCTTCATGTTAGCGTAATCATGTATATAATATATAAGCATATGTAAAAATAAAATTAGGGTTGATAAAACTCCCTTTTACCATTTTTTTCATCATTTCTATGGAATCAACCAACCTACTTGGTTGCCATCTCACATTCCACTTACCCTTTCTCTTTTGCATATGCATGTTCCCATGTTCATGCCAATTTAACTCGTGATGTTTCATGTTACCTTTTCCTCAACATGTTATTTTAAATGCAAAGGAAATTATTGGCTTTCTTACCAACCAACCCTCTTTCCCCAAGACCCCCAAATATGTAAATCAAGGGATAGTCATAAAATCAACATGCAATGCAAGATGAAAAATAAAAGGCAACATCTAAAACTACATAATCACAGTCATCGAAGAAAACCACACACACTAATGACATGGTCATGCATGTACCTAACTCATCAATCATCAAGTAAACGAGTCCCAAACTTAGCTTAGTGTCCTGAGTCTGAAACTCATGGCACTCTTCGCCAGCATACCATGCATACATATGTGTAACAAGATCAACTTCCTTTCCCAGTCTCTGTCATGGGGTCCTTCCATGTGCAAGAAAATCAACCTTTTTCCATGTAGTTGTCATCTCATAGAGTCAGTTACAACACCACATGGTACATTAGCATGCATCTATCTTAAATTTTCACATTAATAAAGATAATGCATCACAAGACCTGTAACCAATCTCAAGTTGGCACAAAATCCTTTTATTTTAATTCCATTTGCAAGTAATCGACATACAACCTATGATCATAGTTTTATAACTTGTACCCATGATAAATTCTCAGACAATATACCTTTTTCCAAACAAACCCTAGAAATTCTCCATCCACGGGACAATGTAAAACATGCTAGCAAATAACAATTTTTTCCTATTTGCAAGATGTTTTTTTTGTGGAGAAATATCTAGATTAGTGGACCATAAGTGAAGATACCTTGTGCAGGTTTGCAACATCATTAGGAAGATATTCAAGGCTATCAATATCTCTTATCATGTAACTTTTATATCTTATCTCCCTGTCTTATTGGTTGGAAATGTTTCTACTATTTATGGTTATTTTTCAGCATAAGGAGGTCTGAAAAGTGACATTGTTGTCATCTCTAGGACCCATAATTACATATTTTCTACTGTTATGTACCACTTGTGTATCAATGATACTAGCCATCTTTACAACTGGCACAATTCTAGCAACCATAAGCGTTAGAGGATTAAGTATGAACTTGCCACTGCTACCCACTATAGCAAGGAACAAAGACTTGGTAAGACATAATAGTGTAAAACCCTTAACACTCTGCAAGGCAACTAATTCTTGAAGAAGATGAGAGTTTATATGTATAAATGGAATTATCTATTTCATGACATGGGCTATCCTCAATATGGCCCTAGAAGTAACAACTATGTAGGTCCATGTCATAGACATTATGATTACCATTTAATCAATTCGACAAACTCCAGGGAAAGCTATAACCCTCAATCAATAGCTAAGCATGCAACAAAATAAAAAATGAAATTGCAAATTAGAAATGTTATATCAACTCGATATCATTTTTACTGTTGAGTAAATTAACAGAAACAGTTTCATCCAAGATCATATCTATAAATCAAATATGCAACATAATTTTGGTCAGCAAACACATCTCTTATTTCACACCAAATATTACATAACAGTAAAAAAAATCAGTTCATTCCAAATTGGAAATGAAAAACCCCTACAACTTATTCCAAGTAAGCTTCTCACAAGAAATATAGTGCACCACATGCTAATCCTTAGCTAATCATAGTTTTACTTCTTCTTCCAAAAGATACATCAACCCAAAGGAAGAATCAAACTACAAGAAGTTAATTTTTTCTTCTTGTGTTAATAATAATAGAGAAATGTGCTACTTCTTCCTTTTATAGAGACTGCGCAACAATTGAGAACTGTGTCCATAAGTGGAGCACTCTGCATCTGCCAAGTAGGCACATTCCCACATAGGCCAACGCGCCTACTTTGCATATTTTTATGCAACCACACACACGCACATAAATATGGGCACAAATATATATTCCATCTATATTTTGGAACATATATATTCCATAATGAAGCATATATATATTCATGTGCATCTAGGTGAGCCCAAACTATTATACACAACCACACAAAGTTTCTCATAAATCTAACAAGGGTGCATATAACCAAAATAACACCAAATGCAATCCATATATGAACCAAAATACAACAACGAGAATTTGTGCATATATATCAAGGAACTGTAGCATGCTACATTTCACGGAGCTTCAAGAAAAGCATCTAGCATGGAGGATGTCCACCTTGAAGTATGAAGGATCCAAAGCCTTTTGAATACCCTAAAGGGAGGAGCATCCCGATTTCAAAATACGTTTAGTAGTTATGATTTACTACTCCCTGATTTGTGTATCTGAATGTGATTTTGAATTATATCATTATCTCTTAGAGAAATTTGTGGATATAGGAGTTTCCAAATATATTATATTTTTAATTCTTGGGAGTAAAACATAGTCCCCTTTCCAATGAGCATCACTCACTCCTCTCACTTTTCCAAAATAACTCATCTCTTCCATATTTCAGCACAACATTTTCCAATTACAGTTTTGTTGTTCGACAATGAATTATAAATAAAAAATAGCCAAAAGAGTGCACAACTCCTCTATAATCATGTCACCATGCTCGAGAAACAAGAGAATATACAGATTGTGTCAAAATTTCCAAACTAGCACCGAGGAAAGTATCTTATATGCACAAAAACAACAATACTTCACCAACACATGCCTTATTTCCAGCATAGGTTAAATCTCTCAGAAAAAACAAACCAAACATGATGAAAAAGATTCTCACAAGAAGAAATCTACCCTCATCTATGAATTGCATCAATTTATGACATTGTTTTACAACTTCATGGCCTTTCATGTGACTCATTATGAAGTCTTTGTATAATAGGTTACAATCACTTCAAGAGAGAAAAAATTATTAAACTGATGAAAGAACATGTTGATTCTAGATCCTGGAATTATGGAATTCTCAAGTGTCCTTAAAAGGAAACTAGTCCTCCATTTGGAGCCATATATCACCCTACATGTTGTTGGAAAATCCTTCAAAAAAGGATCCATTCCCTTTCAAAAATATTGAGAAATGAAAACAGGTCGATGACTAGGACAGAGTTGATGGAGCATTAAAAGGATAAATCTAGATGTGTTCATGAACCATGACAGAAATATAAATAACACAATTATACTAGAGCCTCATTCCAGGTGGTTAAGGATATATCTAGCTATTCCTTATCTAGTATCTTAATATTACTTTATAAGTTGTGGAATCATCAAAGGTTAGGCCCTTATTCTCAAGGTGATAGAGTGTAGGTTTTAACCTTGTACAGAAATTACCTGCAAACAGATTCTTAAAATAGAAAATAAACAATAGAGAGAGCATAAAACATAAAACAGATATACACAAATATTTTTCCCCTGGATCCCAAAACCAGGACTACCAGATTTATTTTTCATTATATTCATTTCAATGTTACAACACATATATATACATGTCGAAGATTTCATAAACCCCAATCCATTAACCCTGGATTAGAACATAACTGTAGTTCCCTTGACCGGATCTACAAAATACCATGGACAGAAAACCATCATGCCCAAAACCATGTGAAAACCCATGCACAAAACCATAGGTAGCTCCACCCACCTAATATAGGGTAAACCACTCCCCCCCCCCCCCCCACTTCATGCTTGGGGCTAGTCGTGGAAAGAATATAACACTCACCCAACATAGAGCCCATTAGGTCCAAGTCTTGAACCTAGGAGCTCTAATACCACTTGTAACCTACCCCCTTATTGAATATAGGGAATTATTATGTCATCTAACTCCCAAGATGAGATTTAATAATTACTATTATATTTTTATTTTTATTTTTCTTGATTTTTTTTTACATATTTTATTTCTAAGTGGCTCCTCTTACATCTATTATGGACCCTCTCTACAAAATCCTTTACATGTTGATAACCCCATCAATCTAAAACCCTAATTGCATTCAATGGTTTTACTATGATAGTAAACTCTTGATAAGATAGAGTTCCAATCACATTTCTTCATGCTACAACAATGATGATGAAACACATATCCCCATACTTCACTAAATGAACCATCTATTGCGATTATAAAAATAAATAATGTTTGACCTTTAGATCTAGAGTGTTTAAAAGATCCCTCAAAACGTAGTTGCATTGTATTCCATTGCCTATGCAAACATTTATTCAAAAGATAAAGCAAAAAAAGAGTAAGAACCTGTTTTCATTTTGTAATTTAAAAGCTTGGGAGAATAAACATAGAGGACAACATCAAAACCACTTTGGAAGCTGGGATCTAGCCCTGCCATCTTCAAAGAGGGATCTCTCTGTATAATTTAACTTTTTTTAGGTTTTATATTAGGCTATTTATGATTATACTTGGTTGTTTGTTTGATTTTGATTGGTTTGGTTGATTAAGTTTCTATATTCCCATTGGGAAATGGAGTCAAAATATAAAACTGGATACTGCATCATTACTTAAAAGATTTATCACATGGAAAGCTAGGTTGTATCTACTGGATCCTTTAAGGTTTTAAATGAATTATGGAGATGGAATTAAAGTGATTTTCAGTAGAGATTGAAAAGCAATTAAGTATTCGTCAATCTGACTTCAATGGAAAACATATAAATTGTAAAAGAAGACAGACTAAGGTGTTTTAATTAACATGTCCTATTCATCACACTTTCTATTTTTCAATTAAGATTTTTTAGATGTTTACAGCAAAATGAAATACAATGAAAACATAGTTATAGTAAAATAACTTCACCAGTAAAGACATCACATGAATCCTGTAATAAGTCCTTGTATTATTGATGCTCCAACAAAACGTGGAAAGTTTACAATGCTCAGTAGGAAAATGTATTCAATAACCAACCTATAATACTTCGAACTGTGAAGTATATATACTAAAATATTACAAAACTGATTACAATCAATGTTTTCTCAATAGATCGTGTATTATTAGCCAAAATTGAAATAATAAACTCTAACTGTGACAAAAAATAGGCTCGGTGGCAATGATCTGGAACGTTGGCACTGCTTTGAAGGAAACAGTTGCTAAGTAGGCCTATCTATGGGTTGCGTTGGTTGTTGTGATGGATGATGTGTTGGTTGATGTGCTAGCTACAGCTGACCTTTCTCATTTACTTTTTACTCCTATAGTTCACAAAGTTTATCCAATCGATCTTCATCTGGGATAGTTAACTTGATTACCTTTTGGTAACTTTCATCCACCTCAGTATCTCTGGAAAATGTAGGTTTTACCACAAAGATGTGGTTTACCTCATGTTGAATGAAAACATCATTTCTCATCACTTCCAAGAATTCTCTTGATGTCATGGTGCCTTTAATATTAGAAAATTTAGCAGTGTCCCTGGAAATTTCCCTTAGCTTCTTCACATAGTCTTCACCAGTCATCAACTTATCATTAATTACAAACAGAGAAGGTAGAACATTCTGTGTTAGAGGCTCAAGTATGCTAAATAATCTATTCACTCCTATCTCTAAACTGTGGCATTTCTCTTCCAGCTGAACAATCATATTCTTCTTAGTAAGAATCTTCTTAACTTCAAAAATAGTATATGTTCTATCATCCACTCCCAAGTCATCTAGCTCATATCTGTTCTTGGAGTTTAAGAACTTGCTGATGCTATTTTTTGTGACAGACATTTCTCCAAGATATTCTTTGATAGTTGTGACGGCATCATTTTCTTTTTCAATCAATTCCTTCTATTCAAAAATAATATGGATGCAGGGCCAGATTTCATTAATGGATTCAATGATATGTTCCCAAATTATTTCTTTGACTTGGCCCAATGTTTTTCCAATGGATGATTCTCTCTCTGACTTCTACAACCTCTCTATTAGTTTCTAAGCTCTCTCTGCTTCGGCTGCATGAGAAACTTCACTTATTGATTTCTGGTCTTGCAAAAGTTTGACTTGATCTTATAGCTTCTTAATTTCCTATGTCTGAATAGACATATTCTCCATTGCCTTGGTCAATTTTTATGCACCATCTAGTGTGTTTGTTGTATAAGTTATAGTTGTGGGGATGGTTGTAAGAGGTACAACCTCCAAAGGAACCATGGAAATTTTTGCAGTATTTTCCTTCTCCTTGATCATTTTTTTTCATTTATGTCTCCATCTGTTTCAATTGGCCATTTTGCTCCATGATGAGCTTCATCATTTTTTACTTTTGAGACTCTGCTTATTCAATATCTTTGGCAAGAGGGCCTTATGTGGCTTATAACTTAAGTTGGTTTCTCAATGATGCTATATCATTATTCTTTTTCTTTATGATCTTCTCTGTAGCTTTTATATTTGAAGGACTGTATCCTACTCTGACCACCAAGTCTTCCAAAGGCTTGATTCTTGTATCTTTGGCCAGAGAAGAGATTTTCTCCATATTTAACTGTGACTGAATTTTTTCCAAGGAAACCTACAATTTAGGTAAACTCCTAGTTGTATTATTCAATGTACAAGAAATCATTTCACCTGTTTTCTTGTGTATCTATTTGATCAATGGGATGGATGTCTTTGATGTCAAATTCAAATGAAGTTTTCTTGTAATCAACTGTTGTCTTAGGCTATGAAATATGTGCCTGAAGAAAATCCATTTGCATTTTACCTTTCTCAAATTCAAATGCTAACAACAACCTACTCTGAGAACTAGAATTTTTCTTCCATAATTGACTATATGTATTATTCTTTAAAATCTCATTCCTCAACTTGATTTCTCTAAATGTATCAAAAACTGTTTTTTCTTTCTCTCTTGTGACAACCTTACTTGTCCGAATGGCTTGTTGATGATCCTATGAAGTTGTAGAAATGGTAGGAGAGAGAGTGTTTTGGCCAACAACTTAAGAGGAGGTAGGTGTCTCCTTGGTGATTATTATAACTTCATGTTCTGAATATTTACTTGGATTAAATTTAGGATTGAGTTTGGTTCTCTTCCTGTACATAATCTTGAATTATTTCCTTGTAGTTTCAGTCACTAAAGGTGACCCTTATTCTCTCAGTATTTTTCCTGATTTCTCCTGTGGGACAGGAGTCTGTGATGTGGAAGTAGAGACTAGTTGCTCCTCAACCTCTTGTAGATTGTTTTCGGCCCACTCCATTTGGTTCATATATTTATCTATTTTTGGCCTATGAGTATGTATGTAAGGAGTAGATTTGTTTTCTACCCTTAATTTGGAAATGGTTCCTAATGGATCATAGGGCCAATTTAAACTGAGGCTGAACTTCATTTCCTTCAAAATTGTGTTTGCTTCCTCCCCTGTTGTCCTGTTGTTGCAAATAAATGGTCCTATCTTTGTTTTAATTCTGAATTGTGAATTTTTCTTTGCTGATATGAAGTGGACTTTATCAGCTTTCAACATCTTCCTAATGTAATCCAAGGCAAAAATCCTCATTGGGAGGAATTTTGGAAGCTTGTAAGGAGAAAGATCACATCCATAAACCCTCAATTCAGTGTAGTTCTGGTATAAATACCAGTCACTTGTCCTTGTTTGATATGATAGATGTAGGATCCTTTTGATGTCTTCACTGATTCTTGGTTCAGTTGTACTTTGTAATATCCTTCTTAGGAATTTCAGCAATATAGATAATAAAAATGTTGTTTTCAGAAAATTACGCTATAGAATTGAGAAACGGGACTTGGATCCTCTATTTTATACATTATAACCCTTACATACATAGTGGGATCAGAAACAAATCCCTCTAGCTATGTTAAACAGATCTCCCCAGCCCAATATAGCTCAAAAACACCCAATCCCCATGACTTATATCAAACAGAAATTCTGAAGCATGTGACAGCGTTATTCTATGAGGGTTTCTATAGAAAAACATGGAAAATAATAGATCTGGAGATTATATTATTCAAAGAGCCAAGAAAATGGATATCTAGCCCCTTTTATACAATATGGAGATAACCCGACAAGGGTTTCATGAAAGCACAAGTACAAAATGATAGATCTGCAAATCTGGAGCTAAAATCACGCAGTCTAATGCAAATTTGTATTTATATGGCTGAATAATACATAAGATGGCTGATAAAATCCTCCTTACTAGCCTTCTGGGAGAGGGAGAGCCCCTTCTCCTAAGAAACTAGCACAAAATGAAGGGATTTAACCCTACCACAACAACACCTTGAGAAATGACGCAGTTTCTGCAAGAGACTGCGCTGTAGATGTTTGTGACTGCTTGACCCAAATTATGATAGTGGAAATGTAGCCCAGAATTCTCCTCTTAGATCCCTTCAACAAGAAAGAGTATGGAACTCCCACATGAGAATCCCTTGCACTAAAAAGTGCAGCAAACCCAGCTAAACAGCTGAAGCATGCAAGAATTCATAAGACCCAAACACATACAAGATTCTAAATGACTCTCATGGCTGCCATCCCTTCCTTTTTATTCTTGGTGAGCCACCTCACCCCTGACCCCACACATTCATGAGGTTACTTCCTTGCAAAGAGTCCTCTATCAAAACTGCGTTGTCCCCACTGGTTTTCCTCCTCTTTTAGCAGCGTTGTTGATTTGGTCAACATAGATCTAGTCCCCATGCATTGCCTCCTTTCTCACCAAAGGTGGCTTTATTTTTCCTACCTAAACTGATCCCCTTTCACATTAGTAATGTTTTATTCCTACTAAAGAGATTTAAGGGTCTCCCTACCCCATTTATTCTTCTAAGATGCAACATAGAGCAACATATAATATTCCAACTAGAAACAGCTAGTTGGGACTATTACAGTCCTCCCCTCCCAAAAGTTGCTTGTCCTTAAGTAACAACAAATAAGGATGTTGTAAAATCTTCTCTCCTTCCCAAGTGGCATCCTCATTAGGAAGATTCCTCCATCGAATCAGATATTCTTTGATCACCCTGTTTCTTAGCTGCCTCTCCCGTGTATCCAAGATTGCCTCTGGTTGAAAAACTAGATGGACTTCATCATCAATAGGTGGGAGTTCCATATTGGCAACTACATTTTGTCCAATGGCCTTCTTGAGGCATGAAACATGAAATATGTTAAGGATATTTCTCCCCTTAGGAAGCTCCAACTCATATGCTACTTCCCCAACACGACGGATCACCCTATATGGCCCATAGAAACGTGGTTTGATCTTCTCAGACCCCTTCTCTTTGAGTGTAGATTGTCTATAAGGCTGAAGACGAAGATAGACCAAATCATCTACCTCAAACTTTCTCTCTAACCGACAACGGTCTGCATATACTTTCTGTTGGTTTTGTGTAGTAGCAATGTTGTCCTTAAGGGCTAGAAGTATGTCCTGACTCTCTTGAATCCATTCCTTTTCTCTAGGAGCTTTGCTCGCTCCAAACATGACATCAACAAATGAGAGTGCATCATACCCATAGAGAGCTCTAAATAGGGTCATACCAATGGACATATGGTAAGTGGTGTTGTAATAATACTCCCCCAAATGGAGCCAACGCAGCCATGCCCTCTGTTGACCTAAAACATGGTTTCTCAAGTAGCCTTCCAGCCACTTGTTCACTATCTCAGTCTGTCCATTGGTTTGTGGGTGATAGCTAGTACTTGGTGTCAATTCATTCCCCACTAACCGAAAAATTTATTGCCAAAATCCACCCATGAAGCGGCTATCTCGATCATTGACTATGGACTTTGGAATACCATGGAGCCTAAACACATCTCTGAAGAAGAACTCGGCTACCTATGAAGTAGTATAACGTGTAGAAATGGCAAAGAAATGTGAATACTTTGTTATTCTATCAACAACTACAAAGATACAATCCTTACCTTGAACTGTAGGTAGACCGGTGATGAATTCCATCGAGATGCTCTCCCATTTTCCATCCGAAATGGGAAGTGGCTGCAATAATATTGTAGGATGGGTGTGTTCTCCCTTGTTCTTTTGGTAAACTATGCACTCCTTAATGTGTTGGAGTACATCCTCCTTGAGACCCTTCCATGAGAATCTCTCCCATATGGCTCGATAAGTCTTTGTGAATCCTTGATGCCCTGCAAGTGGGGAATCATGTGATGCTTGTAAGATCTTCTCTTTGAGCTTAGAATTCTTAGCCAAAAAGACCTGGTCTCGGTAATAGATGATCTCATCCATCACTCTATACCTCTCATCAGATATCACCCCATCAAGTATCTCACATGAAAAGTTATCTTTGGAATACTCAACCAACAATTGAGCCTTCCAATCTGCATCTATGCCCCTTAAGGAAATCATTGTTGGCCTCCTGGATAGAGAATTAGCCACTACATTTCTCTTCCCCTTGACATACTCTATGTCAAAGTCATATGCTTGGATTTTTCTTACCCATTTATGTTGTCTCTCTTGGAGCTGCTTCTACTCAAGTAAGAATCAGAGACTGTTATGATCAGTCCTCACCCGGAATTTATTCCCCACCAAATATTGCCGGAATTTGGCTGAAGCATGCATAATAGACAACATTTCTTTATCATAGATGGGGTATAGCCTCTCATGTGGCAGAAAATTCCTACTCTCAAAGGTTATAGGATGCCCTCCTTGCATCAAAACTTCCCCAATACCTTCCCCTGATGCATCACATTCCAACACAAAAGGTTGAGAAAAATATGGTAGGACTAACACTGGGCAGCTACTCATTACCTCTTTAAGCTTATCAAAATCCCTCTACACTGTAGGTGTCCAACTGAAAGCTCCCTTCTTTGTCAGATCTGTAAGTTGTGTTGCTAGTTGAGAGAACCCTTTGACAAAATTCTGGTAATATGTACATATGCCTACAAACCCCTGGAGTTTTCTAACATTCCTTGGCTGAGGCCAATCCCTGATAGCCCAGATATTTTCTTCATGCACTCTTACTCCATCCACTCCAATGACGTGGCATAAGTAAAGCATCTTTGTGAGCCCAAACTCACATTTAGAGAGCTTAGCATAGAATTGATGCTCTTTAAGAATATGTAATACTGTCTCAATATGTTGCAAATTTTCCTCCCATGTGCGACTGTAAATAAGAATGTCATCAAATAA
Source organism: Pinus albicaulis (assembly GCA_034641835.2). Classification (NCBI taxonomy): domain Eukaryota; kingdom Viridiplantae; phylum Streptophyta; class Pinopsida; order Pinales; family Pinaceae; genus Pinus; species Pinus albicaulis. The sequence continues at coordinate 754,322,785 of CM076577.1, forward strand.
TACCAATACAAACTTTCTTAGATGACCACGAAAGATGTGGTTCATGCAAGATTGAAATGTTGCTGGGGCATTGGTCAATCCAAATGGCATTACCAAGAACTCAAAATGCCCATAGTGACACCTAAATGCTATCTTGGGGATATCTTGATCCCTCACTCTGATTTGATGATACCCGGATCTCAAATCAATCTTGGAGAAGTATTTGGATCTTCTTAGCTCATCCATCATCTCATCGATACTATGAATTGGGTATCTATTATTCATGGTCTTCTTGTTCAATGCTCTATAATCAATGCACATCCTCAATGTGTCATCCTTCTTCTTTACTAAGAACACTGAAGAGGTAAAAGGGCTAGTGCTAGGCCGGATATGTCCTAGAGCTAAGAGATCTTGGATGGCCCTTTCAATCTCATCCCTATAAGCTTTGGGATGCCTATAAGGGGTGGTAATCACTGCTTGAATCCCTTTCTCCAACTCAATAGTGTGCTCAAATCCTCGATCAGGAGGCCTCTCTGATGGGATATCTCCAAAGACTGTAGAGTACTGGTCTAAGACAGATTGTACATCTGGATGTACTGGTGAATCCTTGCCCCCATCTTCAGATAAATGTAGTTCTATTGCCCATTCTATGTCTCCTCTGCGTAAATCTGCTTCCATCCTGTGGGTTAAAACAATCTAAGGTGGGTAAGTGTGTATGCCTTTGATTTCATGATGCTTACCATTCTCTTTTTCTGTCCATTCCATCTCTAAAGTCTCTCAATCAGTGGTAACTCTCCCAAGAGTGATTAACAACTGGACACCCAATATAAAATTGGTGTCGGGAATATCAACCACAAATAAGTGTTTTGTCAGGGTGTAGGTTCCCATGGTGATAGATAATTCTGGAACATATTTGGCACACTGCATGGTTCTGGCTCCTGGAACCAAAACTGAGAAACCCTCAAAGTCTTCCATGTGGATGCCCCTCCTTTGCACTAGTTGTGTATCAATAAAGTTATGAGTAGCTCCACTGTCTACTAGTATTGATACTCTTTGCCCCATAATAGTGCCTCTAACCCTCAAGGTCAGATATTTAGGGACCCCTCTTAACGCTGCAAGAGCTCCTCCCTTTGGAGAAAATTATTTCACTGCATCTTCTGTAGGTGGTACAGCGTTGGTTCTCTCCTCCTCATCGGAAAATATCTCAATACAATGTGCCTTCCCTGCAACACATTGATGGTTTGGCACCCATGGCTCCTGACAGGTGAAGCAAAGTTTTTTCTTCCTTAATTTCTTCTGATCATTATCAAGAGGTGTCCTCCCTTGATCCTCTTTTGGCCATGAATAAATCTCCTACTGAGATAATGCTCTTGTCTTGGGAAAAGTATGTTGTAAATATCTAGCCTTATCCACAACTTCTTGGAGTGTAGTAGGTTTAGTATATTTCACCAACCCATGCAATTATTTAGCTATCCCATCAATAAACATGCATACCCTCCTACTCATAGTGAGGTTGGATACCATTACTGAAAGCTTCAAATATTCAGCAATATAAACTTCTAGATCTCCTCTTTGTTTGAGCTTGGTTAGCTCAACAAAGTGAGCCTCTAGAACCCTTGGATCAAATATCTCTACTAGTCTCTTGGTGAAATCTGAGTATGAAGTGACATGAGCATGCCCAAGTGTAGACAACCCATGGAACCACCATTCATGAGCCTCCCCTTCCAAGTGCAGCGTAGCTATTTTGATAGCTTCTATTTCAAAAACTCTGTTGAGTTGGAAATAGGTATCCAACTTCTCCACCCAAGCCTTGGTTGTGCACTTAGGTGACCCATCATATGAAGGCAAGAAGAACCTTCCCATACTGTATTGTAGGTCTGATCCCTGCATAAATCTTCCTCCATTTTGGTGATGACAAGTTCTTCTTCCATCCTTGATCCAACAGAACTCCTTAAAGCTCAAGTGTTCCTTGAATCTTTTGGATTGGGATTAATATTCCACAAAATAATCACCCAGGGTTTCTTCCTCACCTTCCTCAGATAGGAATGTGGGCATATTGGAGCGTTGTGAAGAAGGGTGTGTGGCTGATTTTTCCAAAAAATTGGATGTGTCGGTGCTTTCTCCATGGTAAAACCCTCTAGAGGCTTCCTTATGCCTCATCTCCTTGATATATTTGGAAATGTTCTGCATAGTTTGAAGAAGAAGCTTTGGAATCTCTTTCTCCTCCATGACTGTAGATATATTGTCCCCCACAAGCTGAGCCAAGAACAGAGCTCTGATACCACTGTAATATTCCTTCTTAGGAATTTCAGCAATATAGACAGTACAAACGCTATTTTCAGAAAGTTACGCTATATAATTGAGAAACAAGACTTGGATCCTCTATTTTATACATTATAACTCTTACATACATAGTGGGATCAGAAAAAAATTAAAAATTAAATTAAATTAAATTAAATTAAAAAATTAAAAAAATTAAAAAAATAAATAAAATAAAATAAAAATAAATAAAATTTAAAAAAAAATCCCTTTAGCTATGTTAAACAAATCTCCCCAACCCATTATACCTCAAAAACACCCAATCGCCATGACTTATATCAAACAGAAATTCTGAAGCATGTGACAGCTTTATTCTATGAGGGTTTCTGTAGCAAAATATGGAACATAACAGATCTGGAGATTATATTATTCAAAGAGCCAAGAAAATGGATATCTAGCCCCTTTTATACAATATGGAGATAACCTAACAAGGGTTTCATGAAAGCACAAGTACAAAATGATAGATCTACAGATCTGGAGCTAAAATCATGCAATCTACTGCAACTATGTATTTATATGGCTGAATAATACATAAGATGGCTGAGAAAATCCTCCTTACTAGCCTTCCAGGAGAGAGAGAGCCCCTTCTCCTAATAAACTAGCACTGAATCAAGGGATTTAACCTTACCATAGCAACACCTTGAGAAATGACGTAGTTTTTGCAAGAGACTGCACTGTAGATGTTAGTGACTGCTTGACCCAAAGTCTGATAATGGAAATGAAGCCCAGAATTCTCCTTTTAGATCCCTTCAACAAGCTGAACCAAGAAAGGGTATGGAACTCCCGCATGAGAATCCCTTGCACTAAATAGTGCAGCAAACCCAGCTAAATAGTTGAAGCATGCAAGAAGTCATAAGACCCAAACATATAAAAGATTTTGAATGACTCTCATGGCTGCCACCCTTCCTTTTTATTCTTGGTGAGCCTCCTCACCCCTGACCCCACACATTCATGAGGTCACTTCCTTACAAAGAGTCCTCTATCATAACTGCGTTGTCCCCACTAGTTTTCCTCCTCTTTTAGCAGCGTTGATTTGGTCAACATAGATCTAGTCCCCATGCATTGCCTCCTTTCTCACCAAAGGTGGCTTTATTTTTCCTACCTAAACTGATCCCCTTTCACATTGGGAATTTTTTATTCCTACTAAAGAGATTTAAGGTTCTCCCTACCCCATTTATTCTTCTAAGCTGCAACATAGAGCAACATATAATATTCCAACTAGCAGCAGCTAATTGGGAATATTACATAATGCTAAGAAGGCTCATTGCTGGATGTACAAACATTTCAATGAACTATTTGTATGAATACTCTTTATGCTCTTTCATCACCATGGCAGTCCAGAAGATGACTGGCTGATGATTGCCATCATCATCCAATTTCTTCATTGCACATTTAAGTTTGTCTCCCTGAAAATATAAAAACATATAAACTAGAACAGAGGCATATTTAAACACCTCTTTTGTTTGAAATTTGACAAATTGGTCATAGATAGCATCTGCTAGGAATTGGTTAAAATTGAAAAGGATAGAGGATTTTGAATCTGCAGATAATATGGAAAGGAAACCTATAATGGGCTCAACTACCCACTTATCATAGTAATATCCAAGGAGGTAAGAAATCACAGTGATGATCTGCTTGGCGCTATCAGGTAAAATGGAGGAAGAGTAAGGAGGATTCTTTTTAGGCAATTGAGTATCTTCGGCTAGAAAAATCTCAAGGGTGTTAGCCCTTTTGGAAAAAATCTAGGTTTTGATACAATTAATTGAGGGCTGCTTGGGATAAAGGGGTCCCATTTTCTACAGAATGGGCTTGCATCATTTGGTCAATGGATTGTGCAGTGATAGTGAAGAAAACTTCACCTGTGGGGGAAATTATGGCTCTCTGACTGGGTATGTAGCAGGCCTGGCATTTGCGGATGAATTCAGGGGAACTGTGGGTATGGGGAAAGATATAATGAGGTAATTTTGATTCCCATAGTCTAATGTCATTGGAATTGTCTATGTATTTGTCTTCTAGCCAACAATACATCTCAAAAAGCTAAAATTCACATAGGGTTTCATGAATTTTGTAGTCTCTGTGGACTAGAGGGATATGGTCTAGATCAATAGGAGGATGAATCAATGGGTTTAATGGTTCCTCCTGACCTTTCTTTTTAGGAGGCATGATGCAGTTTGCTTCAGATAATTAAAAGTGATTAGAGAGGAACAGGTTTATTGGGACTGTGTAAAGCTCTGGATATGTGAAGAAGGTGCAATAGATATAATATTGGGTTTGGTAATGATCAGATGAATCGCTCTAGTACTCTGTAAACCTGTTACAAGTATGCACAATGTAGAGAAATAAATAAGGTAAAATTTTACAGGTTGTGAATGCATGGCTTTATACAAAATTAGGCAGTTTTCGTTGATTGTGGTGTGGATCTGTTGCATTAACGATCAATTATGAATCAAATGTATAACATATTTTTTTCCACAGGAAGGGAGTTAATTGGTGACGGGCATATGAAACCTCGAATTACAATATTGGCACTGTCAACGGATAGGTAGGTTGTTTTATGAATACTGGGAAAAACTGATTTCGGAGGGGGTATAAGGCGGTAAGCAATTTTAAAGGTGGGGGAGTGGGGTGAGGAGGAGGCACCAAGTAAGTGTGGGCCTGAAAGCTGAAACATATTTTTTTGGACACCCCACCCCCCACCCCGACAGTAAAGCTCGGATGGAGAGGGGGGGCCGAAAATGGATGAGGACTGTTGGATCGGAAGCGAAAGATCTGATGGGCAGAGAGATGGGTGTACTTTAAAGTGATGTGATGTGATATATTTGTTGGGTAGCAGGGGGGTTAAATGAAGGTAGAAACTTTAGGATATATAATGATATGCCAAGGTTTATATTTATGTGCCCAATTATTTTAGACTTAGGATAAAATCATATTACCCCTTTTTCTCTTCACCTTTGAAAACCCAAGTTAGGATAAGAAATTTGATTTTTTTCAAAGCTCCTAAACAACTTCTACCTACCCATGAATGTTAATTTATTTTGCTAAGCTAACATTTCTTCTTCTTCTTTTCAAGGGTGAATTTAGGCCAGCAAACCCACATCATTTTTTTTTATAAAAATATAACCTACTCTATCACTTATTTCTCCTATTGATTCAGGTTAAGCAGTTGAATCAATTTCATTTTCTACCTTACTAGTGACTTACCAAGATTAAATGGTTTGGAAAACCATTATTCACTAACCTAATTCATAGAAAATTAAAATTTGTTCAATCACGATTAAGCTGTATGAATTGAACAAAACTCTAGTTATTGTGTCATTTTAAGAAAATTTGCTCACAACCTTATTGGATTTTGACATAAAAAAAAAAGTAATCTATGAGAAGTGGAATTTAAATTTGCAGCAATTTCACTGTTATTATTCAATTTTTTCTTTTGTGGGGTTCTTATTTTCTTTTATTCTTTTCATATTTCTTTCTTTTTGTCTTTTTCTCTATATTCAATTTTTTTAAATACCCTCTTTTCATTCTTCTTTTATGTATTATTTTTTTATGGAAATCATTTACATATTGAAAATTATTTACAATGTAAACACATAATACTCAATCACCTTGAGAGCCTATAAATTATAGGACCCTAATAGTGGCTCCAACTGGGGATGGCACTTCTGCGTGTGAAGTTTCAAGAACATATGACCAGTAGCCTTGAGTATCCCATGTTTGTCATGTTTGCATCTGATTTGTTTTGTTGTTAAAGTACTTATGGTAGCTCATCAATCAAAGCTTAGGGCCTTCTCTGCGGGCTTCAACTTCAATCAATAAGTTACCCAATCAAAACAATAAGGACTATGATATTTACAATGCTGTAAGAAAAATATTTAAGCTAAGAAAAGTAGTGCTTCAACATCCTGCCATTGACAGGACCACCAGGTATCTCTGCTCCATCCAGATCTTTGAGGAAGAATGCATTGTGTCCTCTAAAAGCATAGATGACATATGGCCCTTTCCAAAGGTTATCAAATTTCCCATGTTTACCTTTATCCTCTCTCCTATAATCCCATCTCAAAACTTTGTCTCTAATTTTGAAATCATCAGCTTTAGTCCTTCTGTCAAAAATCTTTTTGACATTTTCCTGAATAACTTGGGTTTTGTTGTAGACTTCCTCTCTAGATTGCTACAACTGAATAGTTTGATTAATCCTCCTCTATGTATCATTAGGTTCAAATTGTAATTATTGGATCATTTTCATGACTGTAACTCCCAAAGAGGATGGAAAAAAAAAAAGAATCCATTCCATAGACCAATTGGTATGGTGACATGCCAATTGACTTCTTTGTAGTAATTTTGTTAGCCCAAAGTGCATTAACCAATTGGTTGTGCCAAGATTTCTTGTTGTCCTCTAACAACTTTTTAATGATACTTAGCTCTTATTTGAGGATTCAGCCAACCCATTACCCTGAGGGTAATAAGCTCTTGAATGTCCCAAAGAAATGTGGTATTTATTGTAGAATTAAATCATTTTCTTAGATTTAAAGGGTGCAACATTTTCGGTAATAAGTTTTCTAGGACAGCCAAATGTGGAGAGGATATTGGTTTCAAGGAATTTAATGATTACAACATCTGTGACAGATCTGGAAGGAGTGTCTTCTATCCACTTAGTAAAGTAATCAGTAGCTTTGAGAATCCACTTATGTTGGGAAGAGGAAGGTGGATGGATTTCACCAAAGAAATCCAGTCCCCACTGTTGGAAAGGGCTTTCAACTGATATAGAATTTAATGGAAGGGGTAAAAGCTTTCTTTTTCCTTTGAAAATATGGCATTTGTGGCATGAGGTTACTTGTTTGTGAACATCAGGCAAGAGGGTGGGCCAATAAAAACCAGCTCTAAGTATTTTATTGGCAATTGTTTTCCAATATGGGTGTCCATCGCAATCTCATTCATGGAAATTCTGCATGGTCTTTTCCGCATCATCCTTCAATAAACATTTAAGTAAAATACAACCAACATATTTCCAATACAAAACATTTTCTATGATGCAAAACTTTACTGCTTTTAATTTAAAAAATATAGCTTTTATTTCTGTGTAACCAGGAGGAGAATTTAAATTAAATAAAACATAAATGAGGTCTGCATACCGGGGTAAGTTTAGAAAGTCATCATCAATCTGTGGAGTTGCATGTTCCTCTTGATCATCTAAAGCAGCAATGAAGTTAATGTCTAATGCATGAAAATATGACTCAACCATCAATTTGGCTAGTCCTTGACCTTTGATAAGCTTGGTGGGTTTTATTTCTAAGTCATACTCAAGAATGATAGCAATCCATTTCCCTCTTTTTCCATCAGGTCCATTCTGGGTTAAAATGTATTTGACAATTGAATTATGTACATAAGAAATTATATGGGAATGCAAAATGTATACTCTGAAATCTTTAATTGCTTTTATCAAGGAAAAGGCATGTTTTTCCGTAATGTTGTATTTTAAATATGCGTCTCTTAAATCTTTACTGAAAAATGCAATGGGTTGTTCAAATCCTTCATCATTTTTTTGTAACAAAACAACTGCCACAATATGTTCAGAAGCAAAAGAAAATATTATGAAATGTTTAGTAAATTATGGACTAATTAATACTGGTGCTTTTGTTAATGCTTGTTTAACTAGATCAAAGGATTGTCTAGCCTCTATGCTCCATCTAATCTCTGAATCTTTTTTCAACGTATTAGTGATATTTCTGAGAAGTTTTGCAAGATTATGAATAAATCTTCTTAGAAAATTAATCTTCTAAAGCTCTTTAATGTCTCTGGGGTGGCTGATTTTTAATATAGATCAATCCTACTGGGATTAATTCTAATACCATATTTAGAAATTCTATGACCCATAATCTTACCTTATTATAGGCCAAAAAGAGTTTTCTTGGGATTTAATGATATTCCAAACCTTCTACATTTTTCAAACACTCTTCTCAGATGTAGTAAATGTTCCTCATATGTTTTTGAATAGAAAGTTATATCATCTAGATAAATCACAATAAATCTGCCAATTTCATCAGCAAAGGAAATATCCATTTCCCTTTGAAATGTGGCACCAACATTCATTAACCCAAAGGGAATCTTCACATACATGAAGGTACCCCATGGAGTAGTGAAATTTGTTTTATCTTGATCATTAGGATGTACTAAGACTTGATTATAGCCTGAGAAACCATCTAATAAGGAAATCCTACTAGACCCAACTACTTTATGTAATATATGATCCATTTTTGGTAAGGGGTATTTTTCCTTTAAGGAGACCTTATTGAGATTTTTGAAGTCTGTACATAGCCTAATTTCTCGTGTTTTCTTCCTAGTTGGCACTATGTTAGACACCCACTTTGAGTAACTAAGAGGAACAATAATTTTGGCATCATACATCTTTTTAATTTCCTTTTCAATAGGGGCATTAAGACTGGATTTATTCTTCTAAGCTTTTGTTTGAATGGCTTATGATATTCCTTAATGGGGATTTTATGTTGTATGATGCTTGTATCATATGCTTTAAGATATTCATAACTCCATGCAAAGACATCAATCAATTCTTTGAAAAAAGTTATGTCTTTCATTTTCTGAGCAGCAGGTAGTGATTTTGAAAGTTTTATCATTTTAAGATCATGTTCACTACCTATATTTCATTATTCTACATCTGCCCCTGTGGACTCTATTTTTGGATTTTTTTCTACATCATTAAAATCAAAAATTTCTTCTAAGGGAACTAGACCTCTAGGTAAAATATTGTCTTTAAGCTGAAGTATCTCAAACTCTTCTTTTTCTGAATCAATCTCATGCAATTCTAATTTATTTACAACTGTGTCTGTATGATTATTTACATCAGAATCATCTAAATGCTCTTCTACACTAGCATGTACAACTATTTGATTTTCTACTTCAGACTCTAAATCTATGCTACTTTCCTCATACTCATCTTTTGACAGCAAAAAGTTTTCAATTTGTTTATCATTTCCAAATACCTGCCAATACCTCATATTATCTGGTACAGCTATACGATGTTTCATTTCCACTGTATATTGTCTATTTGGATGAGGCATTTTAGATGTGCTAGCTGAAAAATCCAAACCATTAGCAAGGACATTCTGATTTCTAGGAATAACAACAACATCATATTCTACAAAAGTTTGTAGGAAATCAAGCACGACATTTATGTATGCTCTCAGTCTGGGATTTTTTGCAGCATATTCTCCTTTAATATTCTTTATAATTAATTCAGAATCTTCATGAACAGAAATTATTTTAGCACCTAATTTATTCAATAATTTCAAGCCTAAAAGAAGTGTTTCATATTCTGCTATGTTTTTGGTACATTGAAAATTCAGTTTATATGAATGACCTTATGCGTGATTAGTTCATGAATTAGAGAGCCATTCACCTCTCCTACCCCTGCTCTGATATAAGAGCCATCAAAACTCATGTTCCTAAAAGCTTCAGGTTCAGTGTTTTGTTGTACAATTTGCGTTTGATTTTCATGTGTTTCACAAATTTCATTCTTAGCATTATTGACCTGAGCATTAATATCTCCATCATTATAAATAATGAAGGCGTCTAATCATAGTGAACATCGTAAAGGGGAAAGTTATGTGGTTTATCCTGACTACTCACCATATATTTCATTAAATTTTCCCTATGTAGTCTTCTCTGTTGACCAAACACTGGTATGGTAGCATAAGTCATGTCCATTTGTAGGTTCCCTTGTAATTTTTCTCTCCATGAGTGTGACAACAACATGCCATACTTGGGGAATATCAGCAACTACTATGTCCATTACTAGACTCTTAGTTGGGATTTTGGGATAAAGTGACACACAAATCCTTAATGAGACCTAGACATGTAACTTTGTTGGAATCAAATGAGTATAAGTCTTTGTAAGGCCTAGTAATGTCAAGACCAAGCTTCTCCATAACAGCTTTTGGCATCAAATTGTGTCAAGCATCTGAATCTAACATGGCATTATGGAGAACCTTATCATGAACGTTGATACTAACATAGAATGGAGGAACTCCTCCTTCCTATGGTTTACCATCTACCTCTGGACCAAATAAGAGTTCAGGCTGATCATCATTTAAATTTATAGTATCTGTATTTTCCCCTATGTTTAAAGCCTTCATAACCTGAGATCGGTATATGTTTTTGTTCATTAATTATGTCAAGGGGATAGGGTTTTTCAGTTTTGCCAATTCATTTTCAATATTAAATGATGTTTGAAACTTATTTAAGTTTAGAAAATCAGATTTATCAGCAATTTATTTTGATGTATGTTCTTTTTACTAACTAGTAGTTTGGATATCAATTTCAGTATTTTTAGAGGTGTTTTCAACTATCTTTTTGGCAGGAACCTCTACTGTCTTTTTGCCAGAACCATCAGCAGTTTTCTTGGCAGCATTCTCTGGGTTTTATTTTGTAACAGTATCAGAATTTTTCTTAACTGAATTTTCAAGATTCTTTTTGTTTGGGGTATCTGAAGTCTTCATACTTCTGAGGTTATATTGTTTATGTACTTCCATAATGGTATTTTCGAATCCTTGTTTATATTCGTTTGATTCTTCTGAATCAAGTTCAGTTTGGGAGAGTTGAAAAAACTCATTTTCTTCTTAGGTGAGAAAAACAGTCTCACCATCATTAATACCCATTAAATTTACCTGGTTATCCTCTACTTCTTCTGTTATTTCCCCACCATCATCAGCATATTTCTCTTGAAAGGAAGGTTTAATTTGTAGATCTGGGCCTCTTTGTTCTCTCTGTTTGATTTGGGGAGGATTTATTCTAATATTTTGATTACGATTTTTGGGTGTAGCCTGATTTTCTCTAGGAGCAGACCTTTCATTTAGAGTTATCCTTTCCATCATCCTCTCCATGGTTCTAACTAAAGAATCAATTTTGGCATCAGCCGAAGAACTTGAAGATTCTTCTCTCACAGTCACTCTTCTTTCAGCTCTCATCCTAGCCCTCTTTGCTAGCAAATTGGCTTCTACACTAACAAAATTTCTTTGCATTTCCTTTAATGTTGAGGAATTTCTTTCTCTAAGTTGGTAAGACATGTCTCCCTCAAATCCGTCTGGGAATTTTAACAAGGCTAAGCCTTATGGTGGTTTTATGTTGGTAGGAATTGCATTGTATATAGTGTCAAATCTAGCACAATAGTCCTTAACACTTTCCTTTGTTTCCCTCCTAATGCTTTCATACTCAGATAAAATCTAAAGAGGGTTTTTTTTACTTCCCATGTATTAAGGAATGTTTGATGGAATGCAGGAAGATCATTTATACTAGCAGTAGGTAAGGATTTAAACCATTTTCTATCTTCTTTAGTGAGACTTTGTGAAAATAACCTCAATTTTAAATTTTCCTCATCTACTTCCTAGAGGTCAAATCTATCATTCATCCTATCTATATGTTGTTGGGCAATGATATGTCCAGTTCCATCAAATTTTGGAATATTAGTCTGGTAATCATGTGGCGTGTTTTCCAAAGGATCTTGAAGAGAAAGGAGAGCATATCTAGCTGTCATTATAGGGATATGAGGATGAACAATTTGTGGATTGATCACAGTTGGTTGTTGGATTAAAGGTGGAAGTTGAATTTGAGGTAAAGGTTGAACTGAAACCCAGGGTTTAGGTGGGGATGAAAGTTGGATTATTATTGAGGATTGAGGATAAGATGCAGTTTGAGTGGCCTAATGAGAAAATATAGGAGTGGTAGTAGAAACTACTAAAAGGAGCAAGGCTAGATGATCTAGGATGCACAGATTGTGATGATGTGGTTGAAGTTGCAAATGAAGTCAGAGCAGAGAGTTCAATAGACTATTGGACATAAGCTTCATGAACAGAAAGGTGAAGACCTAAGACTATACTTTGTAACTTATCAAAATCTTGGATAACTTGAAGGTCAATACCAGGCTCAGCAGATTGTACTTCAACAGAATGATGTCTTAAAGTAGCTTGATCTACCACTGTTTGATCTACCCAATTTGTTGACTTAATTCTAAACAGATTGTGTTGAAAAGGTAAGTTAAACTCAATGTCTTATAATATAACATTATTTTAGGAGTGAATCTACTCTGTGAGGAGGACTGCTACTTCCTTGGATCTCTGCTATGCTTTTTCTTCTAAGCAGTTTCTCAGGGTCATCAATAATAACTGCGGGCTCGGGATCTGGATAGGATCTAGTGTCATTTCTTTTAGGAGCCAGAGTTATGATATAATGCACACACACTTATTATTTACAAAAAAGAAAAGGAAACCAATCTTACTTAAGTATTTCTATCATAAAATGTCTTAACTAGAGTTTGAATTCAAATGAAATTATATTTTTTTCAATTTGTCCCTAGTATGGTCGCCACTATGTTATCGTTATGTAATTTAAAATAGTGGGAGAATAAACACAGAGTACAACATAAAAACCACTTTGGAAGTTGGGATCTAGCCCTGCCAGCTTCAGAGAGGGATCTCTCTGTATAATTTAACCTTTTTTTTAGGTTTGATATTAGGCTATTTATCACTGTACTCAATTGTTTGTTTGATTTTGATCGGTTTTTTTAATTAAATTTCTATATTCCCATTGGGCAATGGAGTCAAAAATATAAAACTGTATACTTAATCAATACTTAAAAGAGTTATCACAGGGCAAGCTAGGTTGTATCTACTGGATCCTTTAAGGTTTTAAATGAATTATGGAGACTGAAGAAAAGTGCATTTCAGTAGAGATTGAAAAGCAATTAAGTAATCGTCAATATGACTTCAGTGGAAAACATATAAATTGTTAAAGAAGCCAGAATAAGGTGTTTTAATTAACATGTCCTATTCATCACACTTGTTGTTTTACAATTAAGATTATTCAGATGTTTAGAGCGAAAGGAAATACAATGAAAACACAGTTACAGTAGAATAACTTTACCAGTAAAGACACCACATGAATCCTGTAATAAGTCCCTGTATTATTGATGCTCCAGCAAAATGTGGAAAGGTTACAATCCTAAGTAGGAAAATGTATTTAATAACCAACCTAGAATACTTTGAACTGTGAAGTATATATACTAAAATATTACAAAACTGATTGCAAACAATGTCGTCTCAATAGACTGTGTATTATTAGCCAAAATTGGAATAATAAACTCTCACTGTGACAAAAAATAGGCTTAGTGGTTATGATCTAGAATGATTGCATTGCTTTAGAGGAAACAATTGCTGAGTAGGCCTATCTGTGGGTTGCATTGGCTATTGTGATGGATGATGTGATGGATGATGTGCTGGTTGATGTGCTAGATGATGTTGACCTTTCTCATTTACCTTTTACTCCTGTAGTTCACAAAGTTTATCACATCGATATTCATTTGGAATAGTTAACTTGATTACCTTTCGGTAAATTTCATCTACCTCAGTATATCTAGAAAATGTAGGTTTTACCACAAAGATGTGGTTTACCTCATGTTGAATGAAAATATCATTTCTCATCACTTCCAAGAATTCTCTTCTTGTCATTGTGCCTTTAATATTGGAAAATTTAGCATTGTCCCTGGAAATTTCCCTTAGCTTCTTCAAATAGTATTCACGAGTCATCAGCTTATCATTAATTACAAATAGAGAAGGAAAACCCTTCTGTGTTAGAGGCTCAATTCTGCTAAAGAGTTTATTCACTGCTATCTCTAAACTGTGGCATTTATCTTCCAGCTGAACAATCATATTCTTCTTAGTAAGAATCTTCTTAACTTCCAAAATAGTCTATGTTCTATCATCCACTCCCAAGTCAACTAGCTCATATATTTTCTTGTATTTTAAGAACTTTATGATGCTATTTACTATGACAAGCACATCTCCAATCTCTTCTTTGATAGTTGTGATGGTATCATTTTCTTTTTCAATCAATTCCTTCTGTTCAAAAATAATCTTGATGCAAGGCTAGATTTCATTAATGGATTCAATGATATCTTCCCAGATGATTTATTTGACTTGGCCCATTGTTTATCCAATGGATGATTCTCTCTCTGACTTCTACAACCTCTCTATCAGTTTCTGGGCTCTTTGTGCTTTAGCTGCATGAGAAACTTCACTTCTTAATTTCTTGTCTTGCAACACTTTGACTTGATCTTTTAAGCTTATGAATTTCCTCTGTCTGAATAAACAGATTATCAACTACCTTGGTCAATTTTTCTACACCATCTGATGTGTTTGTTGTAGAATTTGTAGCTGTGGGGATGGTTGTAAGAGGTGCAACCTCCAAACGAACCATGGAAAGTTTTGCATTATTTTCCTTCTCCATGATCATTTTTTCCGTTTCTCTCTCCATCCGTTTCAATTGGGCATTTTGCTCCATGATCAACTTCATCATTTCTTACTTTTGAGACTATGTTTCTTCAATATCTTTGGTGAGATGGTCTTCTGTGGTTGAAAACTTGAGTTGCTTTCTCAAAGCTGCTATATCAGCATTATTTTTCTTTATGATCTACTCTGCATCTTTTATATTGGAAAGATCATATCCTACTCTGACCACCAAGTCTTCCAAAGACGATTCTTATATCTTTGGACAGAGAAGAGATTTTCTCCATATTTAACTGTGATTGAATGTTTTCCAAGGAAACCTGCAATTTATATAAACTCATAGTTGTATTAGTCAATGTAGAGGAAATAATTTCACCTTTTTGCGGGAAACTGTTGGTTCATGCATGGAGGACTAATTTAGAACTGAAGTGGAAAAGTTATGACAGAGTTGGAAGAGTAGTTCATGGAGTTGTATTCAGTTTAACTCAGTTAGACTCAGTTGAGCTAGTTGTATCTAGTCTAACTTAATGATACACTAGTGAGAGTGGAGTGAATTAATTAGTAAATTAATTCACAAATAATAACTCATTAATTAACAGAACAATACAACAGTTAACTACAGTGCATGTCAGTTCTAGTGGAGACCTAGTGGAGAGATAGGTGAAAGGGCAAGATGGACTATCCGTTGTGACTATAGTGATGCATTGATTGCATCGCATACACATTGGAGTTGCCAATGAGGATTGCGCAGTCAAGGCAAGGGTAATTCATATTCATTCTGAGCTATTCTTCAGCAGGGATTGCACAGTGGAGGCAGACTAGCAGGAGGGCAGAGATCGGTGCATGGATTTTTAGATTTCTTCTATGTTAGTGTGTGACGATTGATTGTACTGAGAGCTTGATGTACTAAGCTTTGTATGAGATTGTTACATGATCTCCATGATACATAATATATGATAGTTGGGGTTTTTAGCTTCAGGCTTTCCCATTAAACAATTGTGTTATGTGTGATTGTTTTTATTTATGCTTCACATGTGTGTGCAATTAATTTTCCGCAAAATATTAATAGTGGAATGATTCTATATTTTGCAAGAAGTTAAATATTGTGAGATCAGGGGAATCTGGATGTATGCACGCTTATTGTATACTAATTTCTACACAGTCCTCCATGCAAATGACATATCATAACCAATAAACCACATGCACGTGCCATGCATGCCAAAACTAGCAAGGAAATCATACATGCAACTTGGTACCTTCAAGAAAAACCAGTTGTAGTTGTTGATTCCAATGTCCTCTTGAACTTTCGTACTCTTCCATTGCCTCCTTGCTCCAAATACCAAGTATGCCACACTCCTCCAAGAGTGCTCCAAGAAAATTCTAAGTGCCCAAGAGTATGTGAGAGAGAGAGAATAAAGAGAGAGCTCCAAAACTGAACTGACAAAAAGGTACCAACTGATCCTCATAAGCCTTTTAATTAATGGGCCCTATATTTTCTTCAATTTTCCATTATTTTCCTTCATTTTCCTCCCCACGTGCAACATGTGACCCTTCACGTCCCTTTTCTCCTATTTTCCATTGTTTTCATAAATAAAATGCCAATAAATGCCTCATTTCTTTCCAACACCTTTACCATTGCCTTTGCCAATTTCCATAGCCATTAATTAATCACAAGTGATCCCCATCACTGTGTTTTTTCCCAACACTTAGCTTGGAATATGTGTCCCATACAGTGATCAAATTTGAAGGGCCTCTTAATTTCAATTAAAAGGGCATATGTTCATGTTTCCCTTCCATAATGAAAATATTTTTAAAAAAAAATTGCATTTCAATTGACAACAATATATTATCTTCACATTTCATTTTCATGAGAAAGAAAGAAAAATAAATATTTCTGTTAATGAAAACTTGTTACATATAGGAGAATTTTCAAAATATACCCCATTTCAAATATGACTTCAAAGCAATTGTTAAAGTGGAGATTAAATTCTTAACTATGTTTGGGTGTGCACCAAAAAAGAGTCTCAACACAAAGTATTATGATATTTTGGGTGTGTTAAAAAGTGCTACACCTGATGAGTTCAAGAACGATTATAGAAAAGATGCCATCAAAAATCATCCTGATAAGGGCGGGGATCTAGAAAAATTCAAATAATTGGCTAAGGATTATGAAGTCTTGAGTGATCTAGAAAAAAAGGGAGATATATGATCAATATGGAGAAGATGCGCTAAAAGAGGTAATGGGAGGAGTCGGTGCTTCCTGTAATCCCTTTGACATATTTGAGTCATTATTTGGAGGTTCGTTTGGAGGACCTAGTTTTAGAGGTGGTAGCTTAAAGGGTTAAACACAAAAGCAAGTTGAAGATGTTGTACATATTATGAAGGTTTATCTAGAGGACCTGTACAATGGAACATCCATAAAGATATAACTCTCTAGAAATGTTATATGTTAAGCTATCACTTTGGAGAAATGTTATATGTTCAATTGTAAGGGGACAGGCTCTAAATATGGTGCTTCTGGAAAATGTATGGGATTCATAAGTTTAAACTTTCATAAATGACAATTTATAACACACTTTCTCTTGACACCTAATCCTAGGGATTGGACAAAATTGTATAATAATGTAAATACAAAATAAGGAATTTGAAGAGACATTAGGAGATGAATCCCAAGAGTCTCACCTCCATGTATATATTCGTATGCATCCTTAATGAAAGGAAAGTCTGTTTTTTGGTGGAGTTACCTCTTGACCTGACATGGTATCAAAGCTAGCTCTATTTTTGGTGTTCTTACCCTTGTAACTCTCTTGTGCTCCTGGCATAACTGTCTGACTACCCACCGCAATCTATGTTCATCCTATTCTAGGTGATCCTCTCCCACTGCACTCCTCTCCCACTACACTCAATGCATGTTTCCTCTGCACTGTGTTTCTATCTGTTGGTGTTGAGTGCCTACTGACACTTCTCAGCCTCCATAATGCATTACACAGTCGGAAAACCTCTAATGCTCACCACACCTCCAATCTGGAAATAATGCCCATCCCACTTTTTGACCCCCAAGTTGTGACAATCATACTTTGTTGCAATACCCGAGCTCTCTATGTGGTTGCTCAACTCCCTCTCTGTGGGTAATACATTGTGTTTTCTCAGCTCTCCGTGGGTAATACATTGTGGTTTCTCTCTACGCATTGGAAGCATGTTGCCTCCCTCACATGATAACACACAAACTCCTCCAATATACACACAGTCTTTGTGCATAACAATACTCGGTGGTAGGCCCTCCCGTGGCTTGGCCTCCCCACAGTTGGCCCTCCTATGGCTTGGACTCCCCACAGTCAGCCCTCCCGTGTCTTGGCCTCCGCACAATCCTCCGTGCTCGGCCCTCCTGTGGCCCGGCCCTTCCCCGACCTCGGTGCTCCTTCCCACCCATAGCACCATACTACATGGCTTGAGATTCGGTTGCTCTCTGTGCCATAGAGATTCGGGCTTCCAAGAAAAATCTCCCCAGTTCTGACCTCCCCCAAATAAACCCTCTCTCACTTAAGCCCTCCCCCAGTTAATACCTCTGCAAATTTTTTTGTACCAAAAAATTAAGTGCATAATTTAAATATATTTTTTTGGCATGAGAATTGTATTTTTTACAGTGGCAACAAATTGGTTTTTTTACAAAATGCATTCACTCATATCTATTGTGGGAGTCGTTTTATCTAGCAAGGAGAACTATCCTGAATGGTCAAGTAAGATTAAACACATTCTCATTTTTAATGAGTTTTGGAGAGGAATATGTGAAGGAGAAGGAGAAAATGCACCTTCAAAGGCTACAATAGACAAGGAGATCACCATTTGGGACAACAAAAATAGCAAGGACTGTGCCTTGATTGCAGCATCTGTAAATGAATAGGTGAGTCACCATATTACACCATTTTCAAATGTTTATGAAGCCTTGAAGAAGTTGAAAGAAATTTATGACCCTCTTTCAGAACTTGAAGTTGTTCAGTTGATGATTAAGCTATTCAGCCTTGAATTGAAAAATGATGACCCTCTTGCTTTAGCATCAGAATTAAGATCTATCATGCATGACATTAAAAACACTAGTGTTGAAATTGAAATACCTCTCATAGCTTATGTAAAGGAATTATATCCCACTTACTCACATTATCTTGAGTCATTGCAAGCAAGTGGAAACCTCAAGGAGATTACATTTTACTCCCTTGAGAAAAATTTTGCAAAGGGAGAAAAGGCTTTTGGGAAGAATACAGCTCCTCGGTCTTCTGGAGAAGTTGTATGCCTTGCACATCGAGAGAATAATCATGCTCAATATTCTTTTAGAGGGAGAGGTGGCAGAATAGGACGAGGAAGAAGAAATTTCAGATGCAGGGGGGGCAGACATGTTCAAAGTGAAAAATTTGATCTTCATAGCATATGTTGCAATAGAGATGGACATGATGCATCCACATGTAAGCTGCCATGGACAAAATTGAGTAGGAAATAAATGAAGGCAAAGGTAAATCTCATGGCAAAGACAAAGGTAAAGCACCTGAATCTGCTCATTATGTTGTGGCACATTGTAATATTGGAGTAACTGAAGACTTGATTAATGCTTCACTTGCTTCTTGGGAAAATGATTGGTTGCTAGATTTAGGAGCAACATGCCACATGACTTTTAGAACAATTTTTTTTGAAGATTTTACTGACAAGCTTGATGGAGCGGTATACTTTACAGACAAATCAAAATTCAAGCCATCATGGCTTGGCACAATTAGGCTTAAACTGCCTAGTCTTTCAGATTTTCTTCTACACGAGGTGTTATACCTTCGAGAATTGAGGAGAAACTTGTTGTCTTTGTTCCACATCTGATAGCAAGGACACTCCATTAATATGTTTAATGGCAAGGTTGAGGTTAGAAAAGCATCAGATCGCTCACTTGTCATGAGAAAAATGGAAGAATAAATACTTCTAAAGCTGCAAGGTAACTCTTCTCATGCACAAAAATTTGCATTTAGTTCTCACTATGATGAAGGTACATTCCCATCAATTCTCTTATGACATGCTAGATTTAGACACTTGAATTGTGGCAACCTTCGATTGTTGAAGAAAAATGGTGTTACTTGTTTGCCTACAATTTCTAGGAAACTTAAGCAATGTGATGCTTGTATCATAGGAAAGCATAGAAAACAATATTTTCATGATTCACATTCCAAAGCACACAGAAAAATTGAGCTTATTCATTTAGATTTATGTGGCCCCATGATGCAGGAGCATCCTACTCCATAAATTAATTTTTGAAGAAACCTAAGGGGAAGGTTTATTTTATGAAGTGAGAGATTCCCAAATGTTTAATTTATTAAAATGATGATTAATTTGTGATTATTCTCGGATGTGTGAGAAAATTTGAGGTCTTGGGTGTTACAAGTTTCATGCATATTTTATGGAGCTAAAATATCTCTTGGAGATTGAGTTAGGGATTTTAGGAGTTCGGTGGGGAGATTTTATAGGATCTAAACTGAAATTAGTTCAGAATCATTTCACTGTAAATATGATATGCCTTGAAGGCATTCGAGGGGGGATTAGATAGGAAGCAGATAGAGTGAGGTTAGTGTGATAGGAAGTGTGCAAAGGCCAATTAAGGTTGAAGACTCAAAAGGGCCAAAGGAATGAGATCAGGTCTACGCAGGCTATGTCGAAGATTTGTATAACTTATGTATGTTTGTGATATTTAATGAAAATTATCTATTTTTGTGTGGGAATTAGACCTCTGCATATTATTTTTTACATGTGATGTTAATTCCTGTTATAATCTGTGAGAAAGGTTATATTCTGGACGAATAAGGCTTTGTCTATATGTTTGGCAGTAGTAAGGAAACCTTTTTAATTGAATTTGTAACTGGAATCCCTAAGCCAGAGATGAGATCGATTAAGATCATTGATCTATTCTATTGTCAAATTATCTACATAACGAACCTATGTGAGCTACGTTTTGGGGTTGAATTTCTGTGGTTGTTAATCCTACAAAATGTGGTTTCTATTTTATGCTAGTCTCTCGCATCTTGAATTAGAGTCGTGATAGAGAAACATCTTGCTCAGAGTCCAGGTTGAACACAATTTTAATTGCATGCTTTTGGCCAGATCAAAATTTGGTTAGATCCTTCAAGGATTTATCAGTTTAACTTATGGATTGTGTCTCAAAAACTGAGAAATTGAAGAAAATCAGAGAAAGTCCGACGAAGAATTGGAGTGCTGGGAGAAACAAAGTATCGATAGGCCTTTGATGGAAAGAGGCCACAATTAGGTCACAGTGGAAGCATATCAGTCTCAGATAATAAACAAAAGTGTGAAGGTGGAATAGATGGTCAATATTAGATCGCGGAAATGAAGCAGGTTGGATGGACGGACGAGATCATATCGCATATTTGAAGCTAGAGCGATGGATGGTTAAGATCCTATTGCAGAAATAAACTGGACGGTGAACGGTAAAAATCGCATCGCAGAATTACAGTGGAATATGGATGGTCGGGAAGCCATATCACAACTGGAGCAATGAGGTCGTTAAAGGATCTAAAGACTGCGAGAAGGAGGCATGTGTCATCTGAATACTTTCTTCACATGTCGCAATTGGGTGAAAGAACATTGTTATTACTATTTGTTAAAATGTGCTACATGCG
Source organism: Pinus albicaulis (assembly GCA_034641835.2). NCBI lineage: Eukaryota > Viridiplantae > Streptophyta > Pinopsida > Pinales > Pinaceae > Pinus > Pinus albicaulis. The sequence continues at coordinate 754,344,035 of CM076577.1, forward strand.
ATAAGGTATTTGATGTGATTTGTGAAATCACAAAATCGCAAACATTGCGATATATGTTATGTGTGATGTGCGATGAGGTTAAAGTTTTAAATTTGCGATATTGCGATGGGCTGATTTGCGATATTGCGAAGGGTCGATTTGCGATGAAGCTTAAATCTACGATATGGTGATAAGAAAATGCAGAGAAGGTCGGTAAACATGTATCAGTCACGTGAAAAAAGAAGAAAATGGCGATGAGGTAAGGTATTTAGGTTTTAATCCAAAATGCCACATATTTGGTTTCGATAATTGAAAATGGATTCAAAAAGATCCATAAGAGATCTAATGAAAGTTTGCAGGGTGCGCTTTAAAGTTAAAGCACACTTTATGTTAGAATAAATCTTGGGATCTGGGTAGACTAAGTTTTGGGTCTGCACATTGAGTATTTGCGGCCATATGGTTGCATCATTTTTAATATGAGAGTAGGTTTTGCGCTAAAATATGATCAAGCAGGCTCAATTCATCTCATTTTGAAATTGAGGGACAAGTATTTTTATATGCTGGAGGTTTAAATAAGACCAGGAAAGTGGAAATAATACAACAATATTCAAATAGGGAGATATTTAAACTGGGGACAGAGCCTGTAATTCTCTTTGAGGCAGCATAAGTGAAACCTATGCATGGAGATTAAATGTTTAGTGCAGAGGTGAATGTCCAGCAGTGGAATTGCAAAAGGGTGTAGTGAATTGTAGAGGAGAGTTAGCAGAAGGTACCTGAAGACTAAGGAGAAGTACAACTTGAGATCATTCCATCTAATAGTAGAGTGAGAAAAATATAAGATCATGGAAAAAAGGTCTTGTTGAGTGGCGAATTTTGATGAATACCGATGTGTATATGCAGGTACCAGCAAATAAGGGAATTGTAGCAGCCATACATTCAGAAGAAGAAGAAAGGGAGAAGAAGTGCATAAGCCAAAGAAGACAAAGAGAACACTAAAAAAGGGTTCTAGAGGAAAGAGAACCAATTGATCCCAGGGGATCAAGCACAAGAGGGAAGCTTGATAGGGGATTTTGTAGCAGTAATTGAGACTGGCTACAAGAGAGAGACTTTAGTATAGCTCCCAAGTGGACATGGAAAATTTCATAAGAGGAAAGGTGAAAATGACTCCAGGTAGTCATAGGAAAGGCTTAGAAGCAAGCCATAGAAAGAGGAAAGAGGATGCCAGAACATATGGCAGAAGGAAAGTAGATGATGAAGAATTTGATAAAGAGATGGTTGAGTTAAGGGTGCAACCCAATCATTTGGAACAACTTCTACAAAAGGAGATTAGAGAGAATCTGAAATATGGAGTGAATGTAAGGAAAAGAGTCAAGTGGCCTGTTATGAGGTTATTTTCCAAGAAATGGATGCAAAAGATTAAGATTTGGATGAAGAAGGAAAAGAAAACTAGTAGAAGTAAACATAGAGAATAAGTTCACCTTTGTGAAGAAGGGTCAATCCTAGGAGAGGATGATGAGGAAAGTGATGGGATGATGGAGTGCTTGGAGCAACATAAAGAGGAGATGTTGATGACATCAAGTGAAGAAGGAAATTGTAATATATTTCAAACTAATTGTTTGTACGAGTGTGAAATTGCAGGTACTAAATATCAAGCAAATGGAGATGAACAAATGAAAAAAATGGAAGGAGCAGTTGTCCAAGAAAAGGACTATGCTTATAAAGGACAGGAAGAGGTAGTTGATTCTAGAGTTGGATAGTTTCAAAGGATTGTTTTAGAAGAAGGAAGTTCGGCCTTGTGTCATGTAGACAACCTTCAAGAAGGTTATGAAAGAAATCAGATCAAACTTTCACAATTTTGTGAAAAGAAGAGTAATATGGGAGGTATGATTTGTTGGTTGTACATTTTGTTATTGAGTGTTTATCTAAATATTTCTGAAAAAAAATTGTTTGTTTGACTGAGAACTATTGGAAACTAGCAAAGGAGGGGACAATGTATGTCTTGAATATGTGTAATTATGGAAAACAGAGAGCTAATAAGCAGAGTGCAGCTCAAGACAATTCTATCAATGGAAAAGAAATTGTAAAGAGTCAAAGAGTAGGAAGCAACCAAGGACCCGAGGAAGAAGAGATATTGTTATCTCATGCAGCCATGAAAAGAAGGAGACTAAAATATGAAGAAAATCATGAAGAAGAATTTGTAGAAATTTCTCAAGGGAGGACAGAACAGAGCTATGCTTTGAAAGGTCATGAAGGGGTTTATGCAGAACCAAGAATTAACTGGGACAGAAATCAGATTTTTTATTGTGATCAGAGAACTGTAGAAGATGGACAACAAGTACAAGAAGAAGCTCATGTAACAGAAAATTGCAGCCAAAAAGAAGAGAAATATACAGAAGATGGAAGAAATTAGCCTTCCATGGAGTAGTTGAAAGGAGAATGGTCAAAGAAATCATATTCTTTGGAAGTTTATGAAGGAAAGTGGGAGAAAAATCTTGAAATTCTCTCACAGTACAAGGTTGGAACATTGATGGTTGAATGGAAAATATTTCTTCAGGGTGACAAGAATTATAAATTTAGGTTTGAGGAAGGAAGAAATGTTTGGCAAATTGATAGAGATGAAAGGGATAGGCTTGAAGACAATTCAGATTTTAAATTTCTGAATTGGTTGCAGCAGGAATATCAGAATTTTGAAGATGTAATTGCGTATGATCATTGCCAGATGACCATGATGATCATGAAATATTTTATTTTTAATTTTGTTCAGGGTTTAGAGAAAAATTTAGTTGATGATTCGCATGAAGAGCAGTGTTTCCAACAGGATGGAATTTTGGATGAAGAAAGCAGAATTTTAACAATTCTTATGCATGATATTGTTAAAGAGGACTGTAGAGAAGAGACATGCCATAATTTGAACAAAATTTGTTCACATGTCCAAAAGGAGGTGAAGACCAAATATTTGATGATGTAGAAGTTGACAGTGCAGATAAATATTATGTGAATGTAAAGATCAATTGGCAAGATGAAAAAATTCAAGGGAAACATTTCACAATTAAAAATCAGCATACACGAGATTGGTTTTATGTTTTGATACCAAGCAAGCAGTCAATCGGGTTTGAAGATGAAGGACTTCCACATAAAGCATTGGATGTGTGGATAATGGGAAAAGCAAAGGAATGATATATTATAACTTCTACAAATGAATTGTGGACTAATATAGATCATGATAAAAAAATAACTTCTTGGAGGAAACCCATGATGTTGGTAGTGGAAGCACAAGATAAAAACAAATGATAAAACGTGCATTGAGAAAGGTTTTAAATATTTTGAAACCTTGAGAGAGAAATTGGTTGAGTGTAACATATCTTGTGAAGCAGTAAATTATTCAGTCTGAAGAGGTAGAAATCAACAACAGACAGAGATAAATAAGACAACATTGGAAACAAAAGCTTTCAAGTGGATAATAGGGAACAAAAGCAACAACAAGTAGGTGACTGATAATGCAAGTAAGAACAAGATGACTTCACAAAGGCAATTTAAGAATTGGGATCCAGGAGGAATGTATACATCTACAAGGCAACAAAAAGATGGCAAAGCAAGTGGTGAGAAACAACATAAAGTTTGGAAAATAAGATGATTTCAACAACAAAAATTAATGATTCGGAGATCCTGGAACATCTTGTTCCTTGGGAGTTTGATTCAGGAGCATCCTACTCCATAAATTCATTTTTAAAGAAACCTAACGGGAAGGTTTATTTTATGAAGGGAGAGTTTCCATAATGTTTAATTTATTAAAATGATGATTAATTTGTGATTGTTCTCGAATGTGTGAGAACATCTGAGATCTTAAATGTTACAAGTTTCATGCATATTTTATGGAGCTGAAATATCTCTTAGAGATTGTTTTAGGGATTTTAGGAGTTTGGTGAGGAGACTTTCAATAGGATTTGAATTGAAATTAGTTCAAAATCCTTTCATTGTAAATATGATATGCCTTGAAGGAATTCGAGGAGGCATTAGATTGGAAGCAAATAGAGTGAGGTTGGTATAATAGGAAGTGTGCAAAGGCCGATTAAGGTCGAAGACTCAAAAGGGCCAAAGGAATGAGATTAGGCCTACGCAGGCTATGTGGAAGCTTTGTATAACTTATGTATGTTTCTAATATTTAATGCAAATTCTCTATTTGTGTGTGGGAATTAGGCCTCTGCATGTTATAATATGTGAGAAAGTTATATTCTGGATGAATAAGGCTTTGTCTATAGGTTTGGCAGTAGTAAGGAAACCTTTTTAATTCGAATCCCTGAGCCAGAGAAGAGATCGATTAAGATCATTGATCTATTCTATGATCAAATTATCCACATAACGAACCTCTATGAGTTACGTTTTTGGGTTCAATTTATGTGGTTGTTAATCCTGTAAAATGTGGTTTCTATTTTATGTTAGTCTCTCACATATCGCATTAGAGTCGTGACAGAGAAACAACTTGCTCAGAGTCCAGGTTGAACACAAGTCGAATTGCATGCTTTTGGCCGAATCGAAATTTGGTTAGATGCTTCAAGGATTTATCAGTTGAACTTGTGGATCCTGTCTCAAAAACTAAGAAATTGAATAAAATCAGAGAAATTCTGGCGAATAATTGGAGTGTTGGGTGAAATAAAGTATCGACAAGCCTTTGATGGGAAGACGCCACAGTCAGGTCGCACTGGAAGCGTATTAGTCTCAAAGAATAAACAAAAGCGTGAAGGTGGAATGGATGGTCGAGATTAGATCTCGGAAATGAAGCAGGTTGGATGGACGGACGAAATCATATCACAAATTTGAAGCGAGAGCGATGGATGGTTAAGATCCTATCACAGAAATGAAGTGGAAGGTGAACGGTCAAGATCGCATCGCAGAATTACAGTGGAAGATGGACGATCAGGAAGCCATATCGCAACTGGAGCAATAAGGTCATTAAAGGATCTAGAGACTTCGATAAGGATCCACGTGTCGTCTGAATATTTTCTTCGCATATCGCAATCGAGTGAAAGAACCTTGTTATTGTTATTTGTTAAAATGTGCGACATGCGATAAGGTATTCGCTACGATTTTTAAAATCGCAAAATCGCAAACATTGCGATATATGTTATGTGCGATGTGCGATGAGGTTAAAGTTTTAAATTTTCGATATTGTGATGGGTCGATTTGCGAAAATCCTAAATTTGCGATATTGCAATGGGCCGATTTTCAATGAAGCTTAAATTTGCGATATGGTGATAAGCAAATGCAGAGAAGGTCGGTAAACGTGTATCTGTCACGTGAAAAAGCGGAAAAGGGTGATGAGGTAAGGTATTTGGGTTTTAATCCAAAATTCCACATATTTGGTTTCGATAATTGAAAATGGATTCAAAAATATCCATAAGAGATGTGATGAAAGTATGCGGGTGTGTTTAAAGGTTAAAGCACACTTAATGTTAGAATAAATCTTGGGATCTAAGCATACTAAGTTTTGGGTCTGCACATTGAGTATTTGCGGCCATATGGTTGCATCACCCCATGCTTGTTCCTTTTGAAAATGGCAATAAATATATGATGACATTTATTGATGACTACACAAGAATGTGTTGGGTTTACTTATTAAAGAAAAAATCTGATGATTTTCAAACATTCAAGAAATTTCATGCATGGATTGAAAATATGCACAAACTAATATTGGATTTTTACACATTGATTATAGAAAAGAACACACTTCAAGTGAATTTGAAAATTATCTTCGCCAACATGGGATCAAACATCAAACAACCGTGCCTTATAATCCCCAACAAAACGGTGCAGTTGAAAGAATGTTTTCCAAGAATGTAAAATTGATGTTTTGGGTTGATGCAGTTCTATGTGTTGTGTACATAAAGAATAGGTGTCCTTCTAATTCAATTAGAAATAAGGCTCCTTATGAAATGTGGTAGAGCCACATTCCTTCGGTAAAGCATCTCAGGGTCTTTGGTTCCACCTGTTATTCTTTGATACCTAAGGAGAAAATAAATAAACTTGGTGCAAGGATTCAAAAATGTATCTTCTTGGGGTATTCAAATACCTCCAAATAATATCGTCTCTATGATGAAGTTAATAAGAAGTTTGTAGTATCTAGAGATGTCATATTTCTTTTATCTTCCAAGGTTGAAAATGTTGTTGAGCGACAACTTTATTGCTTGGATATATTCACGCATGCAAATTCATTTCAAGAATTTGATAATTAGATTCCACATCTTGAAGGGGGGGTTCCTATATTGAATCAATCTGTGGAATCATCTTCTGAAGAAATCTCTCCCCTGCGTGAAGATCCAACCACGGATGACACTTTCAATGATGTGATTGACAGAATTCGGAGACTGAATGTTGATTCAACCCCAACTTAGTCAAATGAGCAGCCTGGGCCATCTCATAAAGGTCCTAAAAAATGGCTAACAAAGACACTTGAAAATTTTCATCCTCATGAGGTTGGAAAGATAGGAACAAGAAGTTACACCAAGAAAAATGGAGGTGATGTATATGATTCTAATTCACCTATTGATATGGATGTTTCTTATAATTTTTAATTGAAATTATCTATAGATCTTGAACCAACTTCCTTCAAAGAATCCACTTCTAATGATGAATGGAATGAAGCGATTAAAAAGGAATATGATGCCTTTATAAATAATGGCACTTGGAAGCTAGTTGATCCTCCATTGGGAACCAAACCAATTGGTTGCAAGTGGGTCTACAATAACAAGTACAAAGCTGATGGCTCACTTGACAAGCACAAAACCAGGCTTGTGGAAAAAAAATTTGCACAGAAAGAAGAGGTCGATTATGAGGAGAAGTTTTCACCCACAGCAAAGTGAGCTACCATCCGGACACTCTTTGCTTTGGCAGGTCAAAGCAGTTGGAAAGTCCATTAGATGGATGTAAAAATTTCTTTCTTCAATGGAGATTTAAAGGAGAATGTTTTTATGTCCCAACCATAAGGATTTGTTGTGAAGGGCCAAGAACACAAAGTATGCAAGCTTGTAAAATCCTTGTATGGCCTCAAGAAAGCACCGTGAGCCTAGTATGAGAAGTTAACTGAGCATCTTCTGAAACTTAACTTCAAACATTATGATCTTAATGATGCAACTTTATTTGGAAAAACAGTTGTATATCTTGTGGTGTATGTAGATGATCTTTTGATGACAAGGAACAATGAGAGATATATTACATCCATAAAGAAGGAATTGAGGAAATGTTTTTAAATGATTGATTTGGGTTATGTTCACTATTATCTTGGTATTGAAGTGACTCAAAATCCTAAGTTTATATTCCTCTCTCGGAAGAAGTACATTGGAGATCTATTGAACAGTTTTTGCATGGCTAAGTGCAACCCTTTGACCACTCCAATGGAACAAAACTTGAAGCTCACATCCATTGAAGGGAAATAATTTGAGCATGCAACGAAGTATAGACAACTTGTAGGAAGTCTCATCTACATGACTACTACCATACCATACATATCATTTTTTTTTTAATCCTCTCCAAGTTTATACAAAAGCCTTGTGAGGGACATTGGTCTGCTGCAAAAAGAGTTTGAAAGTACTTGAAAGGGACTCAAGTATACACAGGTGGATGACTTCAACTTGATTGGATACTTTGATTTAGACTCTGATGGAGACACAAAAAATGGGGTATCTACTCCAATTTATACTATGAGTCTTGGATTAGGAGTTGTCTCATGGAGATCACGCAAACAATCAGTTCTAGCAAATTCCGCAACTGAGGCAGAATATGTGGCAGCAGCTGAAGTGATAAAGGAAATTGTGTGGATCAGGAAAATCCTGGAAGATTTGCAGATGAAACAAATGCATTTAAATCCACTCATGATCGACAAAATTTATGCAATAAAGTTGGCCAAGATCCCAAAGTTCCATGATCGAACGAAGAACATCAATACAAAATACCATCTGATTCGACATCATGTTGAGGCCAAGACAATCCATCTACGCCATTGTTACACAATTGAGCAGATTCAAAAATCTTCACCAAAGCACTTGGAATAGAAAAGTTTGAAAGATTCAGAATTATGCTTGGACTCACCAACATCCCTTCGAATTAAGGGGAATGTTGACACCTAATCCTAGGGACTGGGCGAAATTGCATAATAATGTAAATACAAAATAAGGAAGTTGAAGAGACATTGGGAGATGAATCCCAAGAGTCTCACGTCCATGTATATATTCATATGCATCCTTAATGAAAGGCAAGTCAGTTTTTTGGTGGAGTTACCTCATGGCCTAACACTTTCCAATAAAAAAATTATTGGAGTTAAAAATGTTAATCCAATGGTCAATTTTTAAACTTTTTGAAAAATCAAAAGCGTATAAATTCCCCTGATCAAAAGTATGAAATCTATTTTGATAATCGTTCAACCTATCGCAACATCATAAATGTTTCAAAATCTAGTAGATTAACTGTCTTGTTAGGTTTGAAAGTAAAATATAATGAAATCCAATGATATCACACACTCGTTTAAAACATTATGACAATAATTTTCACCAAAATTTCTTATAAGATTGATTGTTTAAGCCATTTCCCAACTCATCAGAACTCGATAGAACTTTTTTTGTGTAAGAGAATTGATCTCCAATATTCTATTATAGTGTGTTTAAAGCCTTTCCAAGAGTAAATTTTCCTTGTATTGTATCCATAAAAATTTATCATTTGAATGTGTTATACATTTCTTTGCTATCATAAGATGCCAATGTGCTAATATGAAGGTATCTATTAGGCAACTAGTTCCTAGGATGATACAACAAATGAAACATGTTTTCCCTAATTGTAGAGGCTCAGGTGAGACAATCAATGACAAGGATAACTGTGGCCATTGGTAGTGTAAAGGGAACAAAGTTGTTCAAGACAAGAAAGTATTAGTGGTACACATTGAGAAGGGAATGAAGCATGGACAAAGGATAGTGTTTCAAGGTGAAGCTGATGAGGCATCGAACATTGTAACTGGGAACATTTTTTTTGCACTGCAATTACAAGACCACTCTAAGTTCAAAAGAAAGGGTGATGATCCTTATGTTGAGCACATACAAAATTTGATAGACCTTTGTGTGGATTCCAATTTCCCCTTATTCACCTTGATGGAAGGTCGGGAAGAATAATCAAACCTGGTCAATACAAAGCAATAAATTAAGGTATGTCTCAATATCAAAGGCCTTTCATGAAAGGTCATTTGTACATTCATTTAAATGTTGAGTTTCCAAATTATGAAGCACTTTCCCCATAACAATGTAAGGCATTAGATGTTATCATGCCACCACGTCCAACTGCTTATATGATAGACATGGAGTTGGATGAATGTGAAGAGATGACTTTGCACAATGTCAATATTGAGGATGAACTAAGAATGAATTAACAACAACAATAGTAAGAATCATATGAAGGGGATGAAGAACCTCAAGGTCATCATGTTCAATGTGCACAATAATGATTTAGGCTAGTTTGTGAAAGGTGATCGTGTGTAGTGTGAATTGTATTTTGTGATTAAGGATCTTCTTGGAAGTTCTATTGAGTTGAGATCAAGGGGAATAAGTAACATAATTATTATGAATTTTTCACAATTTATTGAATGATTACAAATGGTTGTGTTTATTCGCTTTGTGTGAAGTGTGGATCTGAGTTTAATTCATCAAATTGAGAAGTAGATGTAATACACATGGTAATAGTGCTCATCTTGTGGAATAGACAATTAATATCACCCAGTTGGAAATATATTTTTTGCATAATCTCTTTGTAACATCTTCAACTTGTAAATGGTGTTGACAAAGATAGTCAAGTGAGTCTATAACTCATAGGTCAAAGATTGTTTTTTTTAGTATTGCTCCACGTTAAGAAATGTAAAAAAAAACAAATTTCTAGTTGTTGATTCATTGACCAAGGCATGGTCAATCCATGAGATTTGGTGCAATTACAAATGGGAAATTATCATTGTTCACATACGAAAATTCCCACTCTGAGTCCCAAGTATACTCCATTTATTTAATGAGATTGAATGATGGTAAGAATTGTGGTTATGGTTATATGGTGTCTCTATAAAAGAGAGTAAAAATCCATTTGAGACCAAGGTTGTAAGGCGATAAAATTCACATTACAAAACATTTACTTTTCAGTTTTAGACTTGGCATACAGATGAATACTCTTTTGGGTTGTCTAGAAATACCTGTAAAAATGGCTCTTTCACAGTTGCAAAAGTGGCAAATGGCTATTTTGCAATTGCAAAAATGGAAAATGGCTCTTTTGATGCTTGTATTAGAAAGGACTGATAAATGTCTTGCCCCCATGTTTGAACGATTGATAAGGCTTTCCTGAGTCTAAAAGAAAAGGATTGCTACAACTCATGATACGTCCCATACATGGCATACCTGGATTGGAAAAGATACGAAGTTCGCTTACAACATATACAACCAGATGAAAAATAAAATTGCCTCATTTGTGGAGCAAAGCCGCTCCTCGACGACCGGGATGGAAATGGATTTCTGTTAATAAAAATGCTATTTTGAGGATCCCTAGATCCCATCATTGGGAACTCAAACTGGTTTTATTATCTATAAACTATAGTCATCTAGAACGTTTGTCTTGGATAACTAGTTTTTTCCAAGCATTGATTCCAAGCATCAAATGGGGTGATAAAAATAAATTCCTCAGCAATGGGCACTGGCCCATAGTAATAGTAATCAGGTAAGCTTGTGGAACCATTAATTAGTCTCTTCTATAGTAAATATCACCTATCTTCCTAGATGATATTCCCATACGAGGTATATCAAAGGTATGTGGGAACAAGAAAAGGCCAACAAGTTAATGTAAATAGATTTTTTTCTTCTGAACTACACGACACACCCCACCAGAGGCATAGTATGAAAAAATATCAGTGTTGCACCTACCATTATGACTACTGGTCTGGAAAATTCAATGCAACAACCTTCATTACAAGTTACTCATTACTTTCTTTAAGGCTGCTAAAACCTGCCTTGTGTACCACTACCCTAGACTATAGAGTGACTCTACACATTAATCAAAAACAAGGCATTGAGGTAAGTTGCAACCAGGGCTTGGTGCCGACAACCAACTTAGAGGATTGGGGTAATAGTTAACCAAAATTTTCAGGGATAACCTAAATTTTTAGAAATTTTAGGTGGACAGGAAACCCTTCAGAGGGAATTTTATAGTATTATTTCTTTATTTTTATTTACTTGTAGAAATCAAATTTTAAAATTTTAACTTGTAGCACTTCTCTGACGTGTGAGAGGCCTCTTCAAGGACTCTAATGTGTTCAATTTTGAACACTGGTCCCATGACCATGGTCTTATTTTACCTTTGTTAATTTTGTTACATGTATTTTTAACCAGTGTTATTACAAAACCCTCCCCCTTGGGGGAACAACATCCTCGGTGTTCAATGACACCTACAACCAACAAGACTGCTAAAAGCATAACATACTTCCCATGGAGATGTATAACTTAGCTCGTTGCAGTATTTAAATGATCTACCTGTTGATAAGTAAACCAACACGACAAAATAACAACAGGACGGCCGTAATGACATGACAACCATACCACTTATTGGAGATTTATAACGCAACTCATGGCGGTATATACATCCATATACATATGTACATAAACCAAAACATCACCCAAAACATATACCAAAAGCATTCATTGAACCAACAAATAGAGAAGGATACCTTGCTTGAATATGATCTTCCATCTCCCATGTAGCTTCATCAGGCCCAAAGTTCTTCCATTGAACTTTAACCTTCTCATTTTCTCGGTTCCGTGGCATGAGCGTTTTTCTCTACAAAATGCATTGCGGTTCTAGATAGAATTATCCTTTTGGCTCCACCTGCAATACAGACCATTCAATCACATGATCAACATCTTTAACATACTTCTTAAGTAATCACACATGGAAAACATCATGGACTTTCACTACGAGAGGCATTGAAAGTAAATAGGCTACTGGTCCAATATTTTCAAGGATCGCGAAAGGTCAACAATACCGAGGTTCCAACTTGGCACATGATCCAATCCTTAAGGAGATATTCTTGGGATATATGCAAGGGTACACTTTATCCCCAACTTGAAACTCTTTAAACATCCTATTCTGGTTTTCATTAAAAAAATAATAATAATAAATAAATAAAATAAAATAAAAATAAAAATTGTTTGTATTGTGCTACCTTCATATTATTCATGATTACCTATATTTCTTGTTCCATCTCTGCCTACATGTTTGGTCCAATCAATACCCTGTTAACTGGATCACTCCAACTGATGGGAATGTTACAACTCTGCCCATAGAGTGCCTCAAATTGACTCATCTTTAGAGACTCTTGATATCCATTGTTGTAAGAAAACTCATCCAACGGAAGGTACTCCTCCCATCTCTTTTGTTGATGCATCACATACATTTTCAACATCTCCTCCAATATCCTGTTGACCCTCTCTGTCTACAGATGATAAGTTGTGTTGAAGGCCAACTTTGTATCTGATCCAACAAATAACTCCTTCCAGAACCTAGAAGTGAACTTGGAATCCTTGTCTAATACGACCTTCTTTAGTACACCATGCAACCTCACCACATCTCTGATGAATACTTGAGCCACATCACTAGTTGAATACATAGATTTCACTGGAATGAAGTGTGCTACCTTTGCTAACCTATCAACCACAACAATAATAGAATCAGGTTGTCTATATGTCCTAAGAAAACTTGTGATGAATTCCATTGAACCTCCAATTTCTACTCTGGAATCGAAATATGCTAAATTAATCCACTTGGATGCTTACACTCTCCTTTCACCTACTGATTGTACAAACATCTGGCCACAAACTCTGCCACTTCTCTCTTAATATTTTACCAATAATAAAACATCTTCATTGTTGTCAACTCTTTTGATACCCTGGGTGACCTGAATACGACTTAGCATGAAATTCCCTCAAGATAAGCTTCTTGATCTCACTGTCATATTACACATAATCATGTCCCTAAACCTGACCAATCCATATGTTGTGAGACGATTGCCCACATCTTGATCACCTGTACCCTATTGTAACATGTGCACAAGATCTTTATACCTCTTATCCTATTGTCCTACCTGTAAGAACTGATCTTGTAAGTTTGTCCCATAAGAACCTATAGTTGTTATATGATTCACCTGTATCCTTCTGTTAAGAGCATCTGCAACCTTGTTCTCTTTACCTTTGATGTGCCTGATCTCAAATTTGAACTCACTGATCATGGCCAACCATCTAGCTTGTTTGGCATTCAGGTTTTGTTGGTCAAATAAATACCTCAATCCACTGTGATCACTCATAAGTATGAACCTCCTGCCAAGAAGATAGTGCCTCCACATATTCAATGCATGGATGATCGCTACCAACTCAAGATCATGTGTCAGATAATTCTTCTTGTTCTTGTTCAGTTTCCATGACTCATAACATACCACTTGTCCTTCCCGCATAAGGACTCCAACAAGCCCTCTCCTTTTTCCCTTCAAAAGTCTTACCTTTTCTTTGCAATGACGTAATAAGATAAGAAATCTGTAAGAAGTTCCTGATGAACCTCTTGTAATAACCTGCTAACCCCATAAAGGACCTTACCTAATCCACATTCCTAGGAGCTTTCCACTCCATGATAGTCGTTATCTTCTCTATATCCACTTCTATGACTTCCTTAGAAACCACATGTCCTAAGTAATGTACCTATGTCTGAAATAAACTGCATTTACTAAGCTTAGAATACAACTAATGTTCTCTCAACAACCTCAATATTGTTGTTAAGTGTTTGAAATGCTCTTCCTCACTTTTATAATATACCAATGTATCATCAATGAATACAATAACAAACTTTTCCAGATAAGGATGCAACACACTATTCATCAATCACATGAAAGTAGTTGGAGCATTAGTTAAACAAAATGGAACTACAATAAACTCATAATGCCCATACCTGGTCCTTATAGTTGTCTTATATATGTCCCCTTCCTTGATGCATACCTGGTGATATTAGGATCTCAGACCAATCTTCGAGAACATTGTTTCTCCCTTCAACTAGTCGAACAAGTCATTAATCCTCGATAATGGATACATGTTCTTGATGGTCACTTTGTTCAACTTCCTGTAATCGATGCAAAACGTGAGAGTACCATTCTTCTTCTTCACTTGGCCTAATGTATCCCTTGTTAAGCATTTATTTCAACTGCAACTTCAACTCTACTAACTTTGGGGTGCTCATCATGTATGGTGCCTTTCGTGTTAGTGCTGCCCCTGGTACCAACTCAATAGAAAAATATATTTCCCTGTGAGGCAGCAACTCTGAAATCTGGAAACACGCCCTGAAACTTCTATACAACTGTCTACCTAATCAAGACATCCATGTCCTCAACTTCCTTACCTTTGTCACTATAAATATGCATAGCAAATAACACACACCCTTTCCTCTGACTACGCTTTTCCTGCATAGTTGTCACCATTCTGCCTGATGTCACTTTCTTCTTACCCTGTAAGATTCTTTGTTCTCCATTATCATCCAAACACTCGATAGGCTTATCATAGCAGTCTACCTTAGTCCTATGAAGATATAACTATTCCATACCCAGAAACATACTATATGATCCCAATGGGAATACATTCAAATGTGTTGAAGTAGGCATACCATTCAACTCAAATGCACACACTCTTACCCAATGATGAACTATCTTCTTTGTACTTGTATGAAAATGCACTAACCATTATTCTGCATGCACTTCTTTATTTAAACCACACTTATCCAATAGGTCAGGATTAACATAGCTCTTATTATATCTAGGGTCATTCAAAATATAAACAATTTGATCACAAAACTTAGCGTCCATCTTGATAATAGATGCGTGATGATCAACTTGTATATTATATAATCTTACAGAAATCTAAGGAATACTTTTTCCAACATCCCCCACTGTCTGTACCTCACGAGAATTGTATATCTTCGGTCTTCATCCTTGATGTTGTGTACAATATCTCCTGCGATTATCCTTACCGCATGTCCAACACTATGAAGGCTTCCACCCTGCACCCTTATTCTACTCCTTAGATTGAAATCCCTATCCTTTTTCAGATGCATTTAACTTCTTAGGTGGTGCTGCATTCTCTTTGTTACCTATGTCCCAAGGCCTTTCTCACTTCTTGTCCCATTTTCCTTTATTCTTTTCATTACCCTTCCAATATGTCTTAGTCTCATATTTTCACTTTGATTGCTCATAACAATGCTTGAGCTTCCAGATGGCCTCCTCCAATGATCTAGGCTCATCAAACTCAATCATGACAATGAATGTTACCAAAAACCCACTGATGAACCATTGAATCTTGGCCTTATCCTCCTTGAGGTAAGGCACATACCTCAATAAATCCAAAAATCTACTAGTGTACTCCTCATCGGTCATAGATCCCATCTTCAACTCATAGAATTCCTTTTCCAGATCATCATAGTATATATCTTATAGGTACTTCTTCCTGAATAATCTCTCGAACTCACTCCAAGTCAATTCCTCTTCATGAATACCTCTAACATTATTTACATCTTCCCACCAAATATTTGCCTTACCTTTAAGACTGAACGTAGCTATTTTGGCCTTCATTTTATTTGAGTAATCATGCAATATGAATAACTTGTTCATCTCAAGCAACTATCTTTCTACATCTTGTGACTTCTTCATTTCTCCATCAAATTTAGGTGGCTCTTCTTTCTTGAACTCATATGAAAAATATCCCCTGTCACTCCTCCTACAAGGATGATAATGATGATGACCATGATACCTGTCTGAACCAAAACTAGAATAATGCCCATGTACAATGCTCCATCTATCAGGTGTACCTAAGAATATTCCATCTATAATCATTTCATCCCTATCCATCATGTGCCCACCATGAGATCTACTCCCATATGCCCCATTAGTACTATCATCCTACCCATGGTTGATCTCAAGTGGTCCCTGTCTCTGTAAGTCTAGCAGTCTATGAAGGATAATTGCATTGACTTCTTCTTGTTTCTCCTGTGTCATAACAAGTCTCTCTTGTGATTGAATGATTTTGTCAAGTCTTCCTTACAACTCCTTATTTATACCTTCAAGATTCTCAAAGTGTCTGCAATGTGAGGGGAGTACTCATCTGACCTAGAGGGAGAATCTCATGAAATGTAGTCTACCATTATTCTAGTCATCTATGTTCTTCTCTTCCTGCAAGGTATATCATGTCAGCTAAACCAAATCATAAACAACCAATATACCTCAGTTTAGTTCAGGGGAGGGTATCTCATCTAAAATATCAACCAAATTAGTGCAATACATATATAAACATAATCATATCAGCATACAACCATCTTTTCAACCATTATCCAGTCATCCATGCATGACCATACCAACCACATACCATGACCTCATGCTCGACAACTATCACGTCAATGTATGTATAACAACATATACACACCGACATGCATGACTAATGCATAACCGACATGCACTCGTGACGATCACATCCAAATACAACACCAACAACTTTCACATTGCAACACCACTGCAACTATGACCACGCCATGCATATGAAATAAGCACATAAACCACAAGCATAAGGAGCACATATGTAATCGACATGTATGAACAACCAACACACACCGCGCATCCAGTCCAAGGGGTGAACCATGCTTTGATACCACTCTGTAACACCCTCCTCCCACATTTACTAAATTTAATAGGTCTGTTGGGGTAAACATGTGACGAGAGGCTACTATGATTTGATTCAAATCCACATGTACAGTTAAGGAAGTGGAACCGACATAATACATCCAATCTGGCCTTCCACACATACTACAGAACCTTCAGAAGCCAACCAACCATTCCAAGTGGTCAATCCCTGATAAAACTAATCATTTTACTAACTTGGACCCTCAGCCGCTCCCATGACAAGCCCTGCAAGTGACCAAGGCCTTCTAGTCGCTCCCACAACAAGGCATGCCAACAACCCCATATTTTGTGCCACTTTTTCGGAGCCAAGACTCAGGCCACTTCCCGGAACTTTATGAAAACTTTAGAAATTATAAATAACATGGGAAAAAAGACACTAATGCAAAATTTGATACAAATACTTGACCTTGCCCCTACTAGCCATGACAAGAATTTCTTCAAACATGTCATGAATATGCAAATTACAGGTCTTAACAGCACGTTTGAGCATAGGGTTCTCATACTTATATGAGAATCGTTAAGAAGATTTGATGCCTTATCACAATAGTTGCATTATTAAATATTAGGTAATATATTCATTGTCCATTCATTTACTAATCAAAACACGACGAGAGCAATAAATCATCACTATTATAAAACATCCTCATAACCAACATATAACCAACATAAATAACCAGTATATAAGAGCCATAAAAACCACATATGAACAGGTATATTTACCCATCAAATACAAGAGGAAAGAATCTCTAATCAACATATGCAAAATGCAACCAATTCTAGGACTTCCACGTACCACCCAACCATAGACTAGTCTGAAACAAATCTTTATTTTATCGAGTCACCCCTGTGTCATATTCCAAGCATGAATGTGGGATCTCATGAAAAAATTCAAGAAAAACCAAACCAGAGCTTCGAGAGGAGAAACCACCTCAACCCTCAACCATTAATTCCACCTCACTGTCAGACATCACTAACCAACACCAAATCGGTCTCTACCCAAATTGGCCAGGGCTCCTGAGCATTTGTTTCAACTAGGGATTCTAGGACTAGTAACTCAACCAGAAACTGTTGTCAGGATTCCAAAGAATTTTTCAACCTAAGGTTTCGAGGACTAGTAGCTCAACCCACGGAGGGCTTCTAAATAATTTTTCCAACCAAGTCTTCCAGGACTAGTAACTTAACCTAAGTCGTTAAAGGGCTTCCAGAGTGTTTGTCCAACCAAGGCTTCCAGGAACTAATAACTCAACCCACAACCAAAGGAACATGAGTACCAACTAGAAAACAAAGGTAAACCCACAACACCATGGTTATCCAAGAAATGGCAAGGCTAGGCAAAACCCCCATCAATCCAGGCAATCCTCCATGCCAATGACAGATCATAAATAACAAACCACGTGCATATGCCGTGCATGCCAAAACTAGCAAGGAAATCATACATGTAACTCAGTACCTACAAAAAAAACTCGTTGTACCCATTGATTCCAATGTCCTCTCGTGCTTTCCTACTCTTCCTTTGCCTCTTTACTCCAATTATAAGTACGCACACTCCTCCAAGAGTGCTCCAAGAAAACTCTAAGTGCCCAGTAGTATGAGATAAAGAGAGAGAATAAATACAGAACTCCAAAATTGAACTAACAAAATGGTACCAATTGATCCTCACAAGCCTTTTTATTAATGAGGCCTCTAATTTCTTCAAATTTCCATTAATTTCTTTCGTTTTCCTCCTCACACGCAACGTGTGACCCTTCACCTCCCTTTTCTCTTGTTTTCGATTATTTTCATAAATAAAATGCCAATAAATGTCTCATGCCTTTCCAAGGCCTTTGTCATTGCCTTTGCCAATTTCCATAGACATTAATTAATCACAAGTGATCCCCATCACTATGTTTTTTCCCAACATTGAGCTTGAAATATGTCTCCCATGACCATGGTCTTATTTTACCTAGTATTAACTTTATTACATGGATTTTTAACCACGGTTGTTACATTTTAGCACACATTTTTGATTGCCCATGGATTGCATGTAATGAAACCTTTAAAGGGCTTGGGAATACTTCATTGTAATGTGGCAGGATGTGAGCAGTGAAAGCTCATTTGGCCAACTTAGCTAGGTTTGGCCAAGGGACACCACTAGAATATTTTGTTAGCTGATTTTTCCTAGAATTGGTGTTTTATGGGATAACATTTTGTTTATTTATGTTTTTTATCGCTAGTAATTCTATCTCTCTTAGTTAATTTCTCTGAGTCATTTTTAACACAAGCTTCCCTTAATGATCTCTATATAAGACGCCATTCAAACAACCAATTCAAATCTATTGAGTTAACCCACCTTGCCTATTAAAATTTGAAGGACATTAAAGTGGGCTTTTATCCACTCGTCTTTGCACATGGATGAAACCATTTAATATAGTCTCTCTAGGTGCAACCACAAATTAAAACACCACCTCAAGGTGACACCATGACTCTAGCAAAATCCCTTGTGGGAATCAAACCTTGTCCACCACGGAAAAAATCTCCTCCCTTTGTAACCGCCCCTCCCACATTTACACACTTTTACAAGCTCCCCAATGTAAATGTGAGGTGAGTGCTACTATGACATGACCCGACCTCCAATTTTCAGTTATGGATGTGGAGCCGACAACTTTATTGGCATCCCTCAGCGACCAAATACCACTTAAAATGCTACAAACCACCCCAGGTGGTCAATCCTTGACCTGGAACCCTTTTCCATTGATATAACACCCGAACTGCATGCACAACAAGGCAAGAGTGTAGTTATAGGCCTCCAACCTCATGCATAGGCCTCCTTCCATGTAGTTATAGCCTAAATTGCCATGTTTTGTGCCAGCGGTCCTAAGATATGAGCCAATTTTCTAGGCTAGCCTTGAGAACGCACTTCCCAAAACTTCCCTGTAACTTTCCAGAACCATATTTCACATGACAAAAAAGCTAAACATTCAAACTTGAAACTAGAGCTTGACCTAAACTACCTATAACACACTAGACATTTCGTCAAACATATGGTTGTTAGGTCCCTGTATTGCTAGTTTAGTCCCTTATTGTTATTAGTGTAGGCCTGTCATTGTTATTTTGTACCCCTGTAACCCCAATATTGTTATTACTGTACCCTTACATTATTATTGTTAGGTCGACTAGGATTATATTGTCGCCCCATGGACTCCTATATATAGAAGGATGTTTTGTTCATTTGTATCATCCAATAATTGTTCATTTATGTAATGTATTGGAGGTTTCCCCCTCAAAGTGGCTATTTATAAGGTGTTTATCTCTCTTTTCTTCTATTTTTGGAGCTGGTTTCATAACATTTGGTATTAGAGCTTTGGATTCTAGGGTTTCGTTGCTCCAAACAGGTCATCGTGGAATTTTTGTTTTAAATTTTTTTCTATGAAGGTTCACAAGCTGAAAGTTTTACAGAGCAAAGCTGAAATCTTAAGGAATGTCGTGGAAATTTTTTAGATCTTGGTTCGTAATATTTTCGGAGATATGATCTGTGCAATTTAGGGATTTTTGCAGGCTCCTAAATTTAACCTAAACAGGTCATCGTGGAATTTTCGCTATAAATTTTTTCTACGAGGGTTCAGAAGCTAAAATTTTTACAGAGCGAAGCTTCAATCCTGAGGAACGTTGTGGAAAAATTTCAGAGCTTAATTCACAATATTTTCAGAGATAGGGCCTGTGGAAGTTAGATATTTTTCAGGCTCTTGAATTTCATCTCAAAGAGGTGACCGTGGGAAAAATTGTCATAACTCTCTCTATGAGCATTAGATTGGAATTCTGTAAAAAGTGGTCGCAAGTACATAGACTGTAGTTTCCTGTGTATCAATTTCAGAGCTGAAGGAGGAAACAGTGACACATGGCATGCCGTACAATGTCGCTCTACTGAACTAGTCCATAATTAGGTCATTGTGGGAGATTTGACATAACTTTTTCTTGAAGAATCCAAATCAGGTTAGACCTCTGGAATTTGAAAAAAGATTCAGAGGGCTACTATAGGGCCCAATTTCAGATATTGAAGATCCGAAATCATAGATATAATTCAGTTTGAATATCGAGCTCCTCAAAAGCAAGAAAAAGGTGTGTATTTTTTTTCGAATTCCATAAGTCTCGTTTGAAAAAAATAGTTTTAATTTATTCCAAGGGCATATTGAATAATAGATATCAGTATTGGGCTCTAAAATTCCCCCTAAAAACAATTCAACACCCATTAATTCTTCAAAAGTCTCTACTATGACTCATGAAGACGAAGAAATGCAACATGAGAAATCAAAATTACAAGAGTAAGTGCACCAAATTTCACTATCGCAAAGACCAACAAAAAATGAAATGGAAGTTTTGAAGAAAGGCATGGAAACTAAGATGGATGGTTTGAAGAAAGGTGTGGAAGCTAAGATGGATGGCATGGAAGTTGGCATGGAAGGTAAGATGGATGACATGGAATCAAATATCAATGAAAAAATGAAAGACAACATGGAAAACATGAAGAATGATCTCAAAGTAGACATCGAAGGTTTGGAAAAGTTGATACAATAAATGTTTCCTAATGGAGAAAAGATAGTAGAGGAAACTCATGACGAGAATAAAATAAATGTTAATTGTGATTTCATAAACTCTAATGTTGGATGGAAGAACCACCATATTCCAAAGATGGATATGAGGAAGTTTGATGGCAAGGATCCCGTAACATGGATACTATAGATGGAGCAATATTTTGATCTCAATAATGTGCAAAACACACAAAAGGTACACATTGCAAATTTACATTTAGAACAAAATACATTTGTATGGTATCAATGGCTTTGCTCCCGTAAAAAAATTGTCACTTGGTCAATTTTTACGGAGGAAATGATAGCACATTATGAGGATACAAAAAGCAACACCTTCTTTAGCCAATTGATAAATCTCAAACAAAAGGGTTCAGTGGTGGAGCACATCGAGGACTTCCAAAAATTTAATATAAGGGCAACGGATATTCCAGAGGAACACAGGATTGATGTCTTCATAGGGACTTTAAAGGATAACATCCAACATGAAGTTCATGTTTTGGAACCTCATTCATTGGAAAAGGCATTTAGGTTGGCAAGAAAAATTGAATGTAAAATTATGGCGATAAGGAAGCCTACCACTCACATATATAAAGATGGAAGTGTTGCTACCCTTAGACTTCCACAACATACAAAGTTGACATCAAAATAATTAGAAGAAAAAAGAGCAAAAGGGCTCTGCTACAGTTGTGTTAGCAAATACACTAAAGGTCATAAGTGTGTTGAGAAGAAATTATTTTACATATATTGTGAAGAGGAAGAAGAAAATGAACAATAATCTTCAAAATAAGAGGATATACACCAGGAACCAACCATAGAAGAGGAAGAAATGAGCCCGACCATATCATGTAATGCATTGGCAGGAATTACCACTCCTCAAATTCTCAAGATAGAAGGACATATCAAGAAGAAAAAGGTAATAGTGTTGATTGATTCGGGTAGTACCCATAATTTTATTCATTGTAAGGTAGCCAAGGAATTGAATTGTTTCCTATACCCAGCACCAGAATGTCAAGTGATGGTTGCAAATGGAGGAACTATAAATTGCTCGGGAAAATGCCATAATATCAAGCTAACCATGGGGGAATATGTATTGACTAGTCCAATGCTTTCCATTCCTATGGGAGGTGCTGATGTTGTACTAGGAGTACAATGGTTACAATCTTTGGGGACGTTAGCTTTTAATTTTCAAGAACTTTTCTTGAAATTTTTTTCAGAAGGAAAGGAAGTTGAATTACGGGGTATTGCGGGGAAGCCAGGAAGGATAATAAGCTCGAATGTCATGAAAAAGCTTCTAAAGAAAGAACAGCGAGGCGTAATTGCACAATTATGCTCACTAGAAGTTCCAACATCAAAATCATCTATTTCTGCAGATCTCCAACAAGTCTTGGACAATCATTCCAAGGTGTTTGAAACCCCCAAAGGACTCCCACCTATTCATGATCATGATCATGCTATTCATTTGATTCCAGGAAGTGTTCCTCCAAACATCAGGCCTTATAGATATCCTTACTTCCAAAAGAGCGAAATTGAACGTATGATTGCAGAAATGTTAGAGGCGGGTATAATTCAACATAGTCAAAGTTCTTTCTCTGCTCCTGTAGTATTGGTACACAAGAAGGATGGATCATGGTGAATGTGTCCGGATTATAGGGAGCTCAATAAGCTCACCATTAAAGATAAATTTCCCATTCCTGTGATTGATGAATTATTGGATGAATTACACGGAGCAATTTATTTTACCAAGTTGGATCTTCGTTCAGGATATCATCAAATTAGAATGAACACTGAAGATATTTCGAAAACAACATTTTGAACTCATGAGGGTCATTATGAATTTTTGGTCATGCCTTTAGGCCTTATCAATGCACCTTATACATTTCAAAGGTTGAGGAATTCCATTTTCAAACCCTTCATTGTAAAATTTGTGCTAGTATTTTTTGATGATATACTAATCTACAACAAGTCTTGGAAGGATCGTGTTCAACATGTTGAGAGGGTGCTCAAAATATTAAAGGAGAAACAACCGTATGCAAAAACATCCAAATGTTTCTTTGGAGTACACGAGGTGGAATATCTGGGTCATATTGTATTTCACGAGGGTGTTAAGGTAGACCCTAACAAAATTAAAGCCATTAAGGAATGGAAAGTCCCCACAACCATAAAGCAGTTGCGAGGATTTCTCGGGTTAACAGGGTATTATCGCAAGTTTTTAAAGAATTATGGGAGAATAGCAGCACTCTAACAACATTATTGAAGAAATATGCATTTTCATGGACTCCTAAAGCAACTAAGGCCTTTGAACATATTAAAGAGGCAATGTGCCTAACACCGGTCTTAGCTACGCCAAACTTCACAAAAACTTTTATTGTGGAATCTGATGCCTAAGGAAATGGAATTGGTGTTGTTTTAATGCAAGAAGGAAGACCCATTGCTTTTGAAAGTCGTCCAATCAAAGGAAAGTATTTACAGAAAGCTATTTATGAAAAGGAAATGTTAGCAATACTACATGCACTAAAGAAATGGTGACCTTACCTAATGGGAAGACACTTCAAGATAAAAATTTATCATGTTAGTCTTAAACACCTTTTGAAACAAAGACTATCTTCAGAAGAGCAACAAAAATGGGTCACAAAGATGTTGGGTTATGACTTTGAAATAATCTACAAAAAAGGGAAGCTAAGTGTTGTTGCAGATGCACTCTCAAGAAAGAATGAAGAGGTGGAAGCATTGTTTTGTGCCATTTCGATTATCCAACTAGATTGGATAACCGAAGCAAGGGATGAATGGAAGTAGGACGAAGAAGTGTGGACACTCATTCAAAAGTTGCAGCAAGATCCTAGTACATATCATACATTTAGTTGGAAAAATGATTCCTTATGGTACAAAGATCGCTTATACCTTTGTAATAATTCTCAACTAAAACAAAAAATTCTTTTGGAATTGCACACTTCTCTGTTAGGAGGACACTCAGGATTTTTAAAAACTTACCAGAGGGTGAAGAAAGAATTTTTCTTGGATGGCCTTAAATATGATATTCAAAAGTTTGTGGCGGAATGTTGGTTTGCCAACAAAATAAATTTGAGACAATTAAGACCCCGGGTCTTCTACAACCTTTATCCATTCCAAGTCAATGTTGGGAGGAGATTTCAATGGATTTGATCACAAGCTTACCTAAGTCCGAAGGAAAGAGTGTCATCATGGTGGTAGTTGATAGACTTACCAAGTATTCACACTTCTGTGAATTATCTCATCCATTTAAAGCAAGTATAGTTGCTACTACATTTATGGACACAATTCAAAAGCTACATGGAAACCCAAAGATTATTGTGAGCGACAAAGATCCCATTTTTAATGGAAATTTTTGGACGGAGTTATTTTCTTTTTTGGGTACTCAATTAGCTCATAGCTCATCTTATCATCCTCAATCTGATGGCCAAACAGAGATAGTGAATAAATGTTTGGAATTATATTTTCTTTGTTTTGTATCTGATAAACAAACACAATGGGTCAAGTGGTTACCTCTCGCTGAATGGTGGTATAACACTTTCTTCCATTCTACAACAAAAATGACCCCATTTATGGCACTTTATGGATATCATCCACCGTCCATCACATCATCTTTAAGAGAAAATTCTAAGGTTCAAGCAGTGGAAGATCATGTCGAGCATCAACAAGAAGTTCTCCAACTCTTAAGGGATAACCTAAATTTGGCACAAAATCAAATGAAACAACAGGCAGATCAACATCGTAGAGAGAGAAGTTTTGGTGTAGGAGATTGGGTATTTTTACGGCCACAACCATAAAAAAATGTCTCTCAAGCAAGCTAAGAAGGATAACAAATTATCGCCAAAGTACTATGGTCCTTACAATGTGTTGCAAAAGATTGGTAATATGGCATACAAATTGGAGCTTCCTACTTCTTCATGCATGCATCCAGTTTTCCGTGTTTCATGCTTAAAGAAGGTTATAGGTGAAAATATTCTAGTTCAAACAATATTGCTAGAAATTGATGAGGAAGGAAAAATCATATTGGAACCTGAAGCGGTCACGGAAACAAGAACTCGATAGCTACGAAATCGATCAATTTCAGATTATCTCATCAAGTGGAAGAACTCACCCACTGAATATTCTACATGGGAGGATGGAATTTTATACAAAAGCACCTAGAGCTACTTAAGCATTGAGGACAACACTTTTTTGGAGAGGGGCATGTTAGGTCCCTATATTATTAGTATAGTCCCTTATTGTTATTAGTGTAGCCCCCTTATTGTTATCTTGTATCCCTATAACCCCAATATTGTTATTATTGTGCCCTTACATTATTATTGTTAGGTCAGCTAGGATTATATTGTGGCCCCATGGACTCTTATATATAGAAGGAGGTTTTGGTGATTTGTATCATCCAATAATTGTTCATTTATGTAATGTATTGGAGGTTTCCCCCTCGAAGTGGCTATTTCTAAGGCGTTGATATCTCTTTTCTTCTATTTTTGGAGTTGGTTTCATAACAATGGTAAACATGTGAGTTACAGGTCATGAATGCATATATGATTTTAAATCTTTTAACTTCATCTAAGAATCACCAAGAATGTCTAATTCCCTCTCAAGTAGCTGCAACAACACATGTTAGCCGATGCATTCATCAACCATTCAAATACTTATCAAATCATGAACAAGAGTCATAATTAGAGTACATCATAGAACCATGGTTATAACTAGCATATAACAAAAACACTAACCATGACAAAACAACCATCAAATCAACATAATAACAAATGTTCATAAATCACAATAAGAAAATAAATCTTATTAACAGATGCAAAAGCCAACCAAGTCAGGGATTTCCAGGTACCACCCAACCAAAGATTGAGTTGAACAAAATATTTCTTTTAGCCAATTACCCTCATGCTTTATTCCAATCATGAATGTGGGATCTCATGGGAAAAACCAAAACATAATCAACTAGGGACTCCAGAGGTTAAACAACCTCCACCCTCAAACTACCATGATCTCGCCTAAACCGGCCCCCGAGATCATAAAACCATACCAAGCTTGGATGCCTCATAATTTCTTCACTGTACCTTGAGGAATTTTTCTGTTTGCACCCACATATTGAGGGCTTCTCAAAGAAAACCATCTCCAACCTCAACCCTTGGGGGAATTTTCCTGATACCGCCTCACCCATCTCCAAAACCTTCCGACAATCCAAAGCTGAATCAAGAATGAATCCCATCACACAATGGTTATCTAGGAAATGGAAAGGAAAGGCTGAAACCATTTTCAAACCAGACAAAACCCATGATAATGACAACAAATGAACCAAATAAACAAATGCATGTACCATGCATTCACACCCCAACTAGGAAATCACACATGCAACTTGTTACCTGCAAAATATTCTTATTGAAGCTGTTGATCCAACCTTCTCCTTGCTCTCCTTTGCTTTCCTCTTCCGTCCTTTGCTTCCTAGAATGTTTGCTTGATTTCTCCTCTTGGAGCTCCCTCTCTCTCTCTCTAACAATATTCTCAAGCCAAAACTGACAAAAGATCAAACTAGCAAAAAGTTGTGAACTAATTCTCTGATGCTTTTTTACTATTGATGTCTCATTTTTATTTATTTTCCTTCATTTTCCCTCTAATTTCCTTAGCATGCAAATATATGTCTATTCACCTTCTTTTTCTCCTATTTTCCTTTGTTTCCATAATTAAAATTCCAATTATTATCTCTTTGCCTTTTCCAATTTCCATATCCATAAATAAACCAAAAGTGATGGCCACTATAGTGCTTGCCCAACATTTAGCTTGGAATACGTGTCCTGTGACATTGATCTTATTTTTCCTTTATTATCCTTTATTACATGAACTTTAACCCGAGGTTGTTACAAACCCCATTCCCCATATGGGAACACCGTACTCTGTGTTCAATGACACCAATGACTAGCAAATCGCCGAAAACAAAACATACTGCCTATGGAGCTTTATAACATAGCTCGTTGCAGTATTGAAAATGACCACTATTGGAAACCAAAAACACACTGCTAATTAGAGCTTTATAACACAACTCATATACCAAACACATTTTCTCAACCAACAAATAATGAAGGATACAAATCCCATGTTTGATCAACCATCTCCCATGTAACTTCATCAGTTCCAAAGTGCTCCCACTACACTTTAAATTGCTCTATTGCTCGATTATGGAGCATGAGTTGTTTCCGTTGCAATATGAATTTTGGTTCTGGATGGAATTCTCCCTTTAGTTCCATTTGCAATACAGACCAACTAATCACATGATCAACATATTGGACATATTTCTTGAGAAATTAAATAAGGAAAACATCATAGACTTTCATTTTTGGCGGCAATGCAAGTCTATAGGCCATTGGTGGAATCCTCTCAAGGATCTCAAAAGGCCCACAATATTTAGGTGCCCTCTTGGCACATGATCCAGTCCTCAAGGAGCTCCTCTTGGGCTTGATGTGCAAGTACACATGCTCCCCAACCTGAAACTCCTTGAATTCCTTGTGTTGATCTACACAACTCTTCTTCCTGTCATGTATTGCCTTCAAATTACTCTTAATAACATGCATATCTCGTTCCATCTTAGCCAACATATTCGGTCCAATCAACACCATGTTCACTGGATCACTTCAGTTGATAGGAGTATTACAACTCCGCCCTCAAAGAGCCTCAAATGGACTCATCCTCGAGGACTCTTGATACCCATTGTTATATGCAAACTCCACCAAAGGGAGATACTTCTCCCACTTCCATTACTTATGCATGACATACATCTTCAACATATCCTCGATAATCATGCTAACCCTCTCTATCTGTCCATTTGTTTCTGGATGGCAATTTGTACTGAAAGGCAACTCTGTCCCCAAGCCTGTAAACAACTCCTTCCAATAGCTAGAAGTGAAATTGAAGTCTTTGTATGATATAATCCTCTTGGGAACACCATGTAACCTCACTATCTCCCTGATGAAGATCTGGGCTACCTCACTAGCTGAATTAGTAGATTTAACTACAATGAAGTGAGATACCTTACTTAAATTTCCAACCAAAACCATGATGGAATCATGTTACTACAATGTCCTCGGCAAACCTGTAATGAATTCCATGGAAATTACCTCCCATTTCCACTCTATAATAGGAAAAGGTTTCAATAAACCAAATGGATTCTTACACTCTGCTTTTACCTGCTGAAATTCTAAGCATCTTGCAACAAACTCATCCACCTCTTTCTTCAAGTTCGGCCAATGGTAGAACTTCTTAACAGCTATCAAAGTCTTATGATGTCTCGGGTGACCTAAATACGACTTGACATGAAACTCCCTCAAGATAAGCTTCTTGAGTTCATTGTTGTCTGACACATAAATCTTGTTCCTGAATTTGACCAAGCCATCTGCTGTGAGATGATACTACTATTTCCTATCACCTTCACCCTGCTGCTGTAACCTGTGCCTCAACTGTTGGTATCTGTCATTATGTTGTCCTGCTTATAAGATCCACTCCTACAAATTTGTCCCACGAGAACTAATTGTTGCAATATCATTCACTTGCATTCTCCTACTGAGAGAATTTGCAACCCTGTTTCCCTTTCCCTTTATATACTTCATATTGAAATCAAACTCACTGAGAGTAGGCAACCATCTAGCTTGTCTGGCATTCAGATTGTTTTGGTAAAAAAAGTACCCCAGTCCATTATGATCACTCATTAGAATAAACCTCCAACCAAGACGATAAATCCTCCACGTCTTCAAGGCGTGAATGATAACTTTCAACTCAAGATCATGAATCACGTAGCTCTACTCATGCTCATTCAAATTCCTTGACTCATAGCATACCACCTGTCCTTCCTGCATCAGGACTCCACCGAGTCCTCTCTTGAAAGCATTTTTACATACCGCAAAATCCTTATCAGGATCTGAAATCTATAAGACTAGAGAATTTGTAAGCAAATGCTTCAACTTCTCGAAACTAAATGCACACTCCTCAGTCCATTCAAACTTCTTCCCTTTTCTCTGCAATGGTGTAATAGGATAGGAAATTTGTGAGAAGTTCCTGATGAAATTCCTGTAATAACCTATTAGTCCCATGAATGATCTAACCTCATCCACATTCCATAGGATATGGGCACTCCATGATAGCTCTAATATTTCTCGGGTCCACTGTTATACCTTCCTTGGAAACAACATGTCCCAAGTAATGAACTTCAGTTTGAAAGAAAAAACACTTCCTAAGATTGGCATACAACTAATGCTCTCTCAACAATATTAATATTGATGCCGGGTGCTCTACATGTTCTTCCTCGTTCTTAGAATATATCAATATATCATCAATAAATACTATCACAAACTTGTCCAAATAAGGACACAACACACCATTCATAAAACACATGAAAGTAGCTCAAGCATTAGTAAGACCAAAAGGAACCACCACAAACTCATAATGCCCATACCTGGTATGAAATAAAATCTTGAAAATTTCTTCTTCTTTGATGTGTACCTAATGATATCCTAATCTCGAGTCAATCTTTGAGAACACTATTGCTCTCTTTAGCTGACCAAACAAGTAATCAATCCACGATAGAGGGTACATGTTCTTTATAGTCACCTTGTTAAACTGCCAGTAGTCAATACACAACCTAAGAGTACCATCCTTCTTCACAAAAAACATTGGTGCACCCCAAGGCGACACACTTGACCTTATGTATCCTTTACCAAGCATTTCCTTAAGTTGAAACTTCAATTCCACTAATTCTGAAGTGCGCATCCTATATGGTGCCTTTGATACTGGTGCTAATCCTGGTACCACCTTAATAGAGAAATCCAATTCCCATATGAGGTGGTAACTCTGAAATATTCACTGAAAATACTTCCTGAAACTGTTGCAAAACATGATACCTATTCAAGACTTCAACATCCTCAACAACCTTCCCTTTGTCACTGGAAACATGCACTGCAAATAAGACACAACCTTTCCTACAATTACGCTTAGCTTGCATAGTTGTAAACATTCTTACTAATGTAAGTTTCTCTTTCCCTATAAGTTTATCTTCTCTCCATCATCGTCCAATCACTCAATAGCCTTCTCATAACAATTTGAACTAGTTTTGCGAGTAAACAAACAATCCAAACCCAAAATCATATTGTATGAACCCAAAGGAAACACATTTAGATGTTTTTATTTCAGCATACCATTCAAATCAAATGCAAAAGCTCTCACCCAATGAAGAACTATTTTCTTGGTCCCTATAGCCAATTGCACCAACCAAGACTTTGCATGCACTTATTTGTTCAAGCCACACATATCCACCAGGTCAGGACTAACATAACTATAATTAAGTTATAGGATCAATCAAAATTTAAATAACTTGATCACAGAGCTTACCTTCCATCTCAATAATGGATGTATGATGTTATGTTTTCCTATTATCAAGTGTTGCATAGATTCTAGGAATACTCTAACCAACATACCCAACAGTTTGTGCCTTCTGGGCACTGTAGATATGAGGTGTGCCACCTTGATACAATACACAATCCTTCTTGCGATGATCCTTGCCACAAATCCAACACTACAATTGTTCACTACCACTACCTTTATTATGTTTCTCTCTAGGCTAAGATCCATGTCCGTTCTCAGCTGCATTGAACTTCTTATAAGGAGCCACATTTTTTTTCTCACCTACATCCTAAGGTCTTTCTCGCTTCAGATGCTATTTTCTTTTAGCCTTCTTATTCCCTTTCCAATCACGCTTAGGCTCAGACTTGCGCTTCAACTCTTCATAACAATGCTTCAACTTCCCAATTACTTCCTCCAATGACCGAGGCTCATCATACTCAATTCAATCCTTGAATGATAATCGCAGTCCACTAATGAATCTTTGAACCTTCATCTTCTCATCCTTGAGGTAAGACACATACCTCAACAACTCAAAAAATTTAATCATGTATTCTTCATTTGTCATAGAACCCATCTTCAACTCATAGAAATCCTTAACCTTTCCATCATAATATCTCTCGGACAAGTACTTCTTTATGAGGATTCTTTTAAACTCATGCTAACTCAACTCCTATATCCTGAAGCCTTTGACACGCTTCACCTCTTCCCACCATATATTTACCTTTCCCTCGAGACTGAAAATAACTATCGTGGCTTTCATATTCTCAGTATAACCATGCAATTCATATAACTTCTTCATCCTAAGCATCCATGCTTCTGCATCTTCTGGTTTCTTCAACTCTCCATCAAATGTAGGCGCCTTGGTTTTCTTTAAATCATTTGGAAAGTGCCCCCTCTCACTCCTCCGGTAAGGATGATGGCGATGATGACCATGATGTATATCTGACCCATAACTGGAATATAACTCATAACTGATACCTCTCTTGTCAAGTGTATACATCCATCTGCCACCTTTGACTATGTCATCCCTTTCTAACTTGTATCTTGATCGAGAATTGTTACCATATGCCCAATTAGTCCTTTGCTTCTGTCCATAATTGATTTGTGGTTGTCCCTGTCTCTGCAAATCTGATAAACTATGAAGGATCATTGCAATGGCCTCTGCTTGCTTTTCCTAAGCCTTGGAAAGCCTTTCCTGTGACTCAATTATCCTATCATTATCTGCCTTGGAACTTTTGATTTATGCCTTCAAAATTCTCAGGGTATCTACTATGTCCGGAGAGTACTCTTCTCTGTGCTTCTCAACTGATTGATAAGGTGACTCACCTGAATTATAATACACCATTTTTCTTGTCATCTCTGATCTTCTTCTTCATGCAAGCATGCCATGTTAGATAACCAAATATAAACATAATTAAAATCACACCTTAGTGAAATTCAGGGGAGGCTATATTGTCTGCAAAATTCTACCCGCATCAACACGATATATATATATATATATATATATATATATATATATATATATATATATATATATATATATATATACATGTATATACACATAATGACATCAACCTATCAACATCTCACATCATGCATGATAACTCAAACAATAACACCAACTATATACATGACAACTATAGCCACTATAAAGCATGAATATGACTGAAATGCATGCATAACAATCACTTCTAGCCCATCCAGTCCAAGTGTTTGAACCTAAAAGCTCATAATACCAATCTGTAAATGCCCCCTCCCACATTTACCCACTTTTACAAGCTCTCCAGGGTAAATGTGAGGTGAGTGATACGATGACATGATCCGACCTCCAAGTTCCAGTGCTTATGCAAGTAATGCATAACCCACAACTTCAATGACATCCCTCGCAGACCACATACCACTCAAAAGGTCATAAACCACCCTACCGGTCAATCTCACAATAATCCTTAACACCCCAAAATCAATAATAAACAAGGAAATAATGCAGTTATAGGCCTCCAATTACATGCATAGCTCCCTGCCTATATGTGCTATACTCAAATTCCCCTCGTTTTGTGCCAATCATCCCGAGATTTGGAGTCACTTTTCTAGGCTAGCTTCAAAACACCGCCTAAAACTTCCCCGTAACTTTCTAAAATCATATTTAGCATGACAAAAATGTTAAAATTCAAACTTGAAACTAGAATTGACCTAAACTCAGCTTGTGAACACACTCAGACAATTCATCAAACATATGGTAAACATGTGAGTTACAGGTCATGAATGCATATTTGATCTTAAATCTTTGAACTTCATTTGAGAATCACCAAGAAGGTCTAGTGCCCTCTCAAGTAGCCACAACAACACTTGTTAACTCATGCATTCACCAACCACTCAAATACTTATCAAATCATGAACAATAGCCATAACTAGAGTGCACCATAAAACCATGCTTATAACCAACATATAACTAGAATATTAACCGTGACAAAACAACCATTAAATCAACATAATAACATGTGCTCATAAATCACAATAAGAAAATAACTCTTATTAACATATGCAAAAGCCAACCAAGTCAAGGAATTCCACGTACCACCCGACCATAGAATGAGCTGAACCAAATATTTCTTTCAGGAAAT
Source organism: Pinus albicaulis (assembly GCA_034641835.2). NCBI lineage: Eukaryota > Viridiplantae > Streptophyta > Pinopsida > Pinales > Pinaceae > Pinus > Pinus albicaulis. The sequence continues at coordinate 754,377,373 of CM076577.1, forward strand.
CACCCTCGTTCCATATTCTAAGCATGAATGTGGGATCTCATGGAATAAACCAATAAATAATCAACTAGGGCCTAAAATGCATGCATACGACTGACATGCATGCATACCAATTACATCTCACTCATCCAGTCTTAATGTTGAACCTAGAAGCTTTGATACCAATCTGTAACTGATTCTCCCACATTTACCCGCTTTAACAAGTTCCCCAGGGTAAATGTGAGGTGAGTGCTACTATGACATGACACGACCTCCGAGTTCTTGTTATGGAAGTGGGGCCGATAATCGACAACTTTACTGACATCCCTTAGAAACCACATACAACTCAAAAGGCTGCAAACCACCCTAGGTGGTCAATCCTTGAGTTGGAACCCTTTTTCATTGACCTAACACCCCAACCACACACAATAAGGAAAGAGTGCAATTACAGGGCTCCAACCACATGCATAGGCCTGATTCCATGTGGTTATGGCCTAAATTCCCCTGTTTTGTGCCAAAGATCCCGAGATTTTAGCCACTTTTCCAGGCTAGCCTCCATAACGCTGCCCAGAAATTCCTGTAACTTTATATAATCATATTTAACATGACAACAATGCTAAACATTCAAACTTGAAACCAAAATTTGACCTAAATTGCCTATAACACACTAGAAATTTAGTCAAACATATGGTAAAAATCTGAGTTATAGGTCATGAATGCATATCTGACCTAAAATCTTTGAACTTCATTTGAGAATCACCAAGAAGGTCTAATGCCCTCTCAAGTAGCTGCAACAACACTTGTTAGCTCATGCATTTATCAACTATTCAAATACTTATCAAATCATGAATAAGAGCCATATCTAGAGCACATCATAGAACCATGCTTATAACCAACGTATAACCAAAATATTAACCGTGACAAAACAACCATCAAATCAACATAATAACAAGTGCTCATAAATCACAATAAGAAAATAACTCTTATTAACATATGCAAAACCCAATCAAGTTAGGGACTTCCACGTACCACCTAACCATAGATTGAGCTGAACCAAATATTTCTTTCAACCAATCACCCCTGTGTCTTATTATAAGCATGAGTGTAGGATCTCATGGGATAAACCAAGACATAATCAAGAGGGACTCCAAAGGTTAAAGTGAATTTATTCACCATACCTTGAGGAATTTTCCTTTCTCCACCCACTTGTTGTGGGCTTCCTGGAAAATCATCTCCACCCCAAACCCTTGGGAATTTTCCTGAGACCATCTTCTCATCCTTGAGGTAAGGCACATACCTCAACAACTCAAAAAATTTAATCATGTATTCTTCATTTGTCATAGAACCCATCTTCAACTCATAGAAATCCTTAACCTTTCCATCATAATATCTCTCGGACAAGTACTTCTTTATGAGGATTCTTTTAAACTCATGCTAACTCAACTCCTATATCCTGAAGCCTTTGACACGCTTCACCTCTTCCCACCATATATTTACCTTTCCCTCGAGACTGAAAATAACTATCGTGGCTTTCATATTCTCAGTATAACCATGCAATTCATATAACTTCTTCATCCTAAGCATCCATGCTTCTGCATATTCTGGTTTCTTCAACTCTCCATCAAATGTAGGCGCCTTGGTTTTCTTTAAATCATTTGGAAAGTGCCCCCTCTCACTCCTCCGGTAAGGATGATGGCGATGATGACCATGATGTATATCTGACCCATAACTGGAATATAACTCATAACTGATACCTCTCTTGTCAAGTGTATCCATCCATCAGCCATCTTTGACTATGTCATCCCTTTCTAACTTGTATCTTGATCGAGAATTGTTACCATATGCCCAATTAGTCCTTTTCTTCGTCCATAATTGATTCTTTGTGGTTGTCCCTGCCTCTCGGTAGGGGGTAACCGAAAACTCGAAGGATCATCGCAGCACAGTCTCGCTTGCTTTTCCTAAGCCTTGGAAAGCCTTTCCCCGTGACTCAATTTCTATCATTATCTCGCCTTGGAACTTTTGATTTATGCCTTCAAAATTCTCGGTGGTATCTACTATGTCCCGAGTACTCTTCTCCGTGCTTTCCCTAACCGATTGATAAGGTGACTCACCTGAATTATAATCCACCATTTTTCTCGTCATCTCTGATCTTCTTCTTCATGCAAGCATGCCATGTTAGATAACCAAATATAAACATAATTAAAATCACACCTTAGTGAAATTCAGGGGAGGCTATATTGTCTGCACAAATCAGTCCAGATCAACACGATATATATATATATATATATATATATATATATATATATATATATATATATATATAATGAGACCAACATATTAACCTATTGATATTATGCATGATAACTCAAACTGTAACATTGACTATATGCATGACAACCATATGCACTACAATGCGTACATACAACTGACATGCATGCATAACAATCACATCTCGCCCATCCAGTCTTAGTGTTTGAACTTGGAAGCTCTGATACCAATCTGTAACTGCCCCTTCCACATTTACTTGCTTTTACAAGATCTCTAGGGTAAATGTGAGGTGAGTGCTACTATGACATGACCTGCCCTCCAAGTTCCAGTTATGCAAGTGGGGCCGACAACTGACAACTTCAATGACATCCCTCAGAGACCACATACCACTCAAAAGGCTGCAAACCACCCCAGCTGGTCAATCTCTAAGCAATAATCCTTAACACCCCAACCACACACACAACAAGGAAATAATGTAGTTATAGGCCTCCAATTACATGCATAGCCCTGCTTCCATGCAGTTATGGCCCAAATTCCCCTGTTTTGTGCCAACGGTCCCGAGATCTGAGCCACTTTTCTAGGCTAGCCTTCAAAACACTGCCTAAAACTTCCTGTAACTTTCTAAAATCATATTTAGCATGACAAAAATGTTAAACATTCAAACTTGAAACTAGAACTTGACCTAAACTGCCTAGAACACACTAGACATTTCATCAAACATATGGTAAACATGTGAGTTACAGGTCATGAATGCATATTTGATCTTAAATCTTTGAACTTCATTTGAGAATCACCAAGAAGGTCTAGTGCCCTCTCAAGTAGCCACAACAACACTTGTTAACTCATGCATTCACCAACCACTCAAATACTTATCAAATCATGAACAAGAGCCATAACTAGAGTGCACCATAAAACCATGCTTATAACCAACATATAACTAGAATATTAACCGTGACAAAACAACCATTAAATCAACATAATAACATGTGCTCATAAATCACAATAAGAAAATAACTCTTATTAACATATGCAAAAGCCAACCAAGTCAGGGACTTCCACGTACCACCCGACCATAGAATGAGCTGAACCAAATATTTCTTTCAGGAAATCACCCTCGTTCCATATTCTAAGCATGAATGTGGGATCTCATGGAATAAACCAATAAATAATCAACTAGGGCCTAAAATGCATGCATACGACTGACATGCATGCATAACAATCACATCTCACTCATCCAGTCTTAATGTTTGAACCTAGAAGCTTTGATACCAATCTGTAACTGATTCTCCCACATTTACCCGCTTTAACAAGTTCCCCAGGGTAAATGTGAGGTGAGTGCTACTATGACATGACCCGACCTCCGAGTTCTTGTTATGGAAATGGGGCCGATAACCGACAACTTTACTGACATCCCTTAGAAACCACATACAACTCAAAAGGCTGCAAACCACCCTAGGTGGTCAATCCTTGAGTTGGAACCCTTTTTCATTGACCTAACACCCCAACCACACACAATAAGGAAAGAGTGCAATTACAGGGCTCCAACCACATGCATAGGCCTGATTCCATGTGGTTATGGCCTAAATTCCCCTGTTTTGTGCCAAAGATCCCGAGATTTTAGCCACTTTTCCAGGCTAGCCTCCATAACGCTGCCCATAAATTCCTGTAACTTTATATAATCATATTTAACATGACAACAATGCTAAACATTCAAACTTGAAACCAAAATTTGACCTAAATTGCCTAGAACACACTAGAAATTTAGTCAAACATATGGTAAACATCTGAGTTATAGGTCATGAATGCATATCTGACCTAAAATCTTTGAACTTCATTTGAGAATCACCAAGAAGGTCTAATGCCCTCTCAAGTAGCTGCAGCAACACTTTTTAGCTCATGCATTTATCAACTATTCAAATACTTATCAAATCATGAATAAGAGCCATATCTAGAGCACATCATAGAACCATGCTTATAACCAACGTATAACCAAAATATTAACCGTGACAAAACAAACATCAAATCAACATAATAACAAGTGCTCATAAATCACAATAAGAAAATAACTCTTATTAACATATGCAAAACCCAATCAAGTTAGGGACTTCCACGTACCACCTAACCATAGATTGAGCTGAACCAAATATTTCTTTCAACCAATCACCCCTGTGTCTTATTATAAGCATGAGTGTAGGATCTCATGGGATAAACCAAGACATAATCAAGAGGGAATCCAAAGGTTAAAGTGAATTTATTCACCATACCTTGAGGAATTTTCCTTTCTCCACCCACTTGTTGTGGGCTTCCTGGAAAATCATCTCCACCCCAAACCCTTGGGAATTTTCCTGAGACCACCTCACCCGGTTCCAAAACCTTTCGACAATCCAAAGCTCAACCAAGAATGAATCTCATCACACCATGACTATCCAGGAAATGGCAAGGCAAGGCTCAAACCACTGTCAAACCAGGAAATACCCATGCCAATGACAACAAATGAACCAAATAAACAAATTCATGTACCATGCATCACTACAAGGAAAAGACCCTCCAGCGGAGGTTATAACAGAGGTTTTTAGTGTTATAAAATTGGCCAAAAGTGTAACTTTTTTTTTTCTACAACATCTGTTTTCGGTAACGGAGGTTTTGGCAGAGCTTCTAACGGAATTTCAACAAAAAAAAAAGAAAAAAAAGAAGAAGAAGAAGGGCGCCCAGAGGTTGTTACGAATGTTTTTCTCATTGGTGCACTAATCAGGTCTCAACGCACCGGTGCGTTGTAAAGTGAACGCACTAGTACTGTAAACTTACCAAGCATTGGGATGGAAAACAAATTTCAGATGCCCCGGGGCGTTTAACAACGTCTTGGTGCATGTCAGCTAGAGATTGCACCGGGGTTGTCCAAGGTGCATGCATCGGGCCACTAAGGTGTAAAACCTCACCGGACGCGCATTATAGGTGATACAACGCACTGAGTTGTTCTAATTGGTATTCGTATTTGTCCATAGGTCGTATAAACGAACGAGTGCGCATTATTATACAAACACATCAACGTGTAGTATCTCACAAACACACTAAGCGTTCTAATTGGTATTGGTATTTGTGTTGTGCTCATAGGTCGTATAAACGCACCAGTGCGCAATATTATACAAATGCACTGGCGCGCAGTATCACAGAAACACACCGAACATTATAATTAGTATTGGCATAATTCGTAGAAACGCATCAGTGCGCATTAACATAGAAACACATCGGTGCACAGTAACTAACACGCACCTATGTTCATTTTGTATTTTTTAGAAACATCAGCCTGTGACAGTGCAATTATTGTGATTTTTTAAAATTCATTATTCATCAAAATTTGACACATATCTTATAGCAGTAATCATATCAATTAAATTTTTATTAGTGCATTTGAATGTGATGTTTGGATTACTTTTTTTATATCATATCATCAGATTTCTCATCTCTTCATTATAATATTTAATCATCCATATATTTAATTAGTGGTGTAACATTTCACAGCGACAATGGAGAAGACAATAGAATAAATTAATACGTATTATATATATATATATATATACAAGACACTCTTTGTCATACAAAATGGTGCAATTATTGGTATCCCTTTGTCTTTCAATTGGGACGCTATGTCCATTACATTAAACAAAATCTCTGATTTCACAAACAAATATTTCAAAAAATACAACGTCTTGTTTTGATATCCAAACATATTGATCATCATTCTTCGCTTGAACTGCTCGAGCTACTTCCATGACTTGGGTTATTTTGAGGAATGTTTTTTTCACGGTGTTGATTGTTTTCTTCTTCTACAAATTCCATTTACAAACATAAAAATAAATTGTGATGAGTGTATATACATTGGTGAGAATAATGAAAATTGCAATATTAAATAATATACATCAATGTAAATCGAAAATAAATGATGTACCATAGCAAGAATTGACTCATGAACTATTTACATTCTTTCAAAACAAAATTTCATGCCATCTTTCAACATTTCATTTGTTGGCGCAGTTCCATACTTTGTTTCATGCGAGTTTTATACCCCATAACAAATCATATATTTACTATAAAAGGATTTTTTTGTTCTATTAATTATAGACGGAGCTAAGTAAAACAAGATCGATAGATGCTTACAAATTCCACAATTAAATTTTGATATGCCAACATATACTGACAACCCATATTTAACTCAATGTCAATCAATTCATGTGATGGTTCTTCTTTGTATGTTAGCACCTATTTGAAGACATTCAATGATGATTGTTGTAAATCAACTTAAAATATACAAAAATGAAATCTAGTTAAATTGTTATAGGGAAGTAACAATTACTCACAAACTTAGATATCCACCATTTTCTTCCTTGTTGTCATGTTTTATGTGCTGAATGGGTTCCATTTTCTTTTATTTTCTGCAAGAAAAAATACTTGAAAATTAATATTTAATGCTAAATTGTTTATTTATTGTACCCAATCGAAAAATTCAATGATTACATATTACATTTGAAGCACATTGTTGTTGAGATGGCTCCTCGTGCGATGCAATTATTTCCATTTCTTTGACCATCCCATTGTACACCTTTTTCGACATTCCTACTGGCATATTTATGATATTAGCTCGTCCATCCTTTAAAATTTTCATAATCTTCCTAAAAATGTAACATGACAATAAACTATTTAATTTTTATATTGATATATGAAAAGTAAATATAACAAAAGTGATATTTATATATGATTACTTTCTAGTAATATATACACATAATTCTATAAAAAACATTTAAAGGAATATTACTTTTTCATTCATTTTTTTTTGTACATTTTTTTTCTATTAAAAGTCTAACATGTCTCATAGACAAATTCTCTGGAAACTTATCATGTCGTTTAGATAAAATTTGGTTATTGGAATCATTGGATTGATTTTTGTATTGTAAGTGGAAAGAACGTCTATACATTCATTCCACTAGATCCCTCAAAGTTTTTCCCCCTTTCGTTAACCTCCAATACCACTCTAGATGAGCTAAGGAGCAATTCATTTCATTTTCATGTTCTATTTTTTTCTTTTCTTAGAACAACATTCATTTTCCGAGTTGTTGGTTCCTGTAGAACATTAAACATATGTGAATTAATAAATTGTTTGAAACATGTTATCTAATATTTTTAAGTATATTATTAATGAAAATTAAAAAAAAAAACTCATATTATTAGATCGATAGTATTTTTTTATTCACTTGATTCATCCTTCTGCAAATTTTCCATCAAGTTTTTACGCTCTTCTAGTCTTAGATAAAAAATAATATTATCAAGCTTTGTCATTTTGTGGTTTTGCATGATATACAGTAAACAATACATATTAGTTAAACTTATCTCAATGTGCTATCAGTATTTTTGTTACTTGATCTCTTGTCAGTCATTTCTTTATAAATATGAAACTTGTACCATACCATTCATTAATATATTTTATAAATACATCACAAAATTTTCAAGTAAAAAAAACAAAAATCAAGAAAACGATGCACCTTTCAATAAGTACGCATTGACGTCGGTGCGGCGCGTTTTTATAAACGCATCGCCAAAACAGTAAAAACACTGTACGGTGCTCTCTGTCAACAAGGAGACCCAATGTGTTATATGTTAACTCGTGCACCGATTTAAAAAATAAATAAATAAATAAATATATATATATATATATATATATATATATATATATATATATACACACACACACACACACACACACACACACATATATATATATCAAACAATACGTGCGCGGTGCGCTAATTTACACAGGGCGCCCAGATTAAAAAATATGTTTTTAAATAGTTTATGAAACAGTATGTGCGCGGTGTGCTATGTTACACAGGGCGCACTGATTTAAAAAAAATCATTTTTTTTTAAAATTCACGCAAGGGCCGAAATGGATTGGGTCTCGACTTTGCAAGTCATTCCACAGGTTAGATCTCATATATATATATATATATATATATATACAAAACCTATAAATCTAAATGAGAAGCCCTGATTTTGAAGTCACAGAAACAGGAAGCAGCAATGGTAAAAACAAAAATAATGAAGGATTTGGCGTAAGAATGGGTTTTTTTTTTTTTTGTTTTTTTTTGTTTTGAAAATGAACATTAAAATTTAAAATTTTTACTTGCAATGTATTAAATCAAACAGAAATTGTAAAAAAAACAATTATTAAAGTAAAATTTAATCACCAGATGGTTTGAAATTATATACTACAAGGTTTGAATCACCAGATGTTTGAAATTCTGCTTCTCTGAATAGTTCTGTTCGAAACTATTTTGTTGCTCCACAGTGCTCTCATGCTCTCTTGCTCTAGGTATGTCTCTCGTGCAAATCTCTCCCTCAAAATTTGTGCAAAAATAATGAAATAATCAAAATTTTTTACTATTTAAAGATTTTTATTTTGAAATTAGATTTTCGAAAATATTTTGCCGCCCATTTTTTCAATTTACCACATTTTTTCACTTAAAAAAAATAAAGTTGCGTTTTGTTTTTTTTTGTTTTTGTTTTTTTTTTTTGTTTTTTGTTTTTTTTTGTTTTTTGTTTTTTTGTAATTTGTGGTTATTCGGTGGTTTATTATCTAACCTCACCGGTGCGTCAATTAATAACACAACACTGGTGCATAGTAACTAAGATACACCGGTGTAGTTAACTATACATTAGCACCGATAACAATAAGTTCATTTTTAAGGCACCGAAATTACTTTTAGGTATGTACACCAAAATTTATCGTTGATTTTGAGCAAATGCAGGGAGAAAATATCATAATTATATCGAATGGAAAATTCTTCAAAATCCAGCTCGTTCCATAATATTTCTCAAATTCCATCGCGGAGTTCTCCCTATCCATATCGAGACGTAATATTTACTTCGGATCTTATTTACATTTTCATTATGTAACTGATTTTTTTTTGTTTATCCACGTCAATCCGTTGAATAGAATTAATGTATACAAATTTGCAGGTTCATGCAGATTCATAATCGAGTTCAGATGCACAAAATATTCAAACAGCTCCAAAACGTCAGAAGCTCTTATCACGAGCAGCATACCGCAAGGCGCATTTGGTAGATGAAAATGGATAGCCGCTTCACCCTGGAAATTGTAACATTGCATCTTTTAGCCATAATCGTGGGACAATGATGGTAATAATTATAATTGTTTAGTATATTAATGTAATTATTTCAACGTCAAACCAATTAATCATGCATTGTCAACGTGCTTACTAATTGATATCACAAATTTTGTGCTAATCATGTTCAAATATTTTTTTGAAATTATTAGGATTCTAGTGATGATGAGCGACCTACCTACCATATTCCGTTGCACCCCACAACAATGTCAAATCGAGAGAAGGTTGAATTAAGAGAAAAACTCAGAGAGGAACGATACCAAGAATGGTTGAATCAACCACTTATTCAATTCCCACTACGTCCAAATTCACCAATTTGGAATGACTACAACAATAGTTGTTCTTCACAAGCTAGAAATGGAGGCAATCAAATAGAGGTTGGTATGGATGATTACTTAAGGGATATGACTGCCATGGAGACAATGTTGTTGTATGCAATCCAGAACGATGATCAACTAGGGGATGATGCTCATATCACTGATACTTTTTTCGAAAGACTTAAATTTGCTTCCACCGCCCCTCTCTTTGGACCTGGCGGTCAATCAAAGTCTACCCATTTGGGGACAATGATGTTACTGTACAACTTGAAAGCAAAGTTTGGCTTGTTGATTTCATGTTTCTCGGAAATTTTGAGGTAATTGGCCATCAAGTCCTCCCTTATATTTTGAGAAATATAATCACACAATAAAGATTACAAATGGTCAAATTTATGAATGTTAATAATTATATCAGCATTAATGTACATTTAATATTTTCCATGATCTCCCGGATGTAGGTGCTAGACCGAGTTAAATAATGTTGCCACACGACCACAAGGTTGCAGGACACATGTCCTCACCACGCGGATGCACATGGCCACCCAAATTGGTTTAAATGATGGTCCGTGGGGTATTTACTTACTACCCTTGCTCGCCTCCCATCGTTGTCCTCCACCATTAACTCTGTCCTCTGCACATTTATTCCGACAGACATGCCATCGCTGCCTCCCATGGCCCTTAAATCTGCCATCCCTACTCCTATTTCCACCACTCGACTCTCCCTTCGAATTTGCGCAAACTCTCCTAGTGTCTCAGCCAAACCTTGGCTCCTCTGTTCAATTCCTTTCTCCTCAGTTCAATTTTATTTGGCCTTCAGCTCCCCCTCTGCTCCGTCTAACGCTTCTATTATTCCTCAATCATCTCAATCCCTCTCCCACTCCTCTGCCACGCCTATACGCCATCGCATGTGATGCCATAAAGGAAGGGGACGTGGTCTTCCCTCTAGACCTCCCATCTCTGCCTCAACAAGCAGGACAGTGAATCTCTTGGTTGATTGGGCGGAGTTGGAAATCCTTGATCCCATCAATCTTTCTACTCGCATGTCTCTCCACCTTTCGGATTCTCCTTCTGAAGCCTCTGGCTCCGGCCTCCGCCCCATAAACAAATGCTGCAAGTCTACCACCTCTCTCGCTCCTGCCTTCTCCCCCCACAAGATGGTGGCCCCGCTAGTTTAGAGTGCCTTGAACAGTGATCATGACAGCTCGAGCTCTGAAGAGGATGGTACCAAAGCGTGTGATGAGACTCACGCAACTTCCTCCATTTCGCTTGATGCCCACATGGCGCTTCTTCCTTTTTCAACAACCCACGCGTCCAAGCAGGAGGATGACGAGTCTGAATATGCATGCAGAATTGTGAAAGAGCCACTCCAACCTCCAAAAAAGGATGAAAATTCTCCATTTGCTTAACTACTAGGTGCTTATCTCTCATTCCAGTCAATTTTCTGTTATTTTGATGTTTCTAGTTTTCTGGTTCTGTCTTAAACATGTCACATGTGATGATGGTTTCCCACTATGGGCAACTTATTCTAGACTTTTTGTGCTCTACTATTGGGTTGTTTTCCCCATCTGGGGTAGCCCCTTTTTTGTGGTTTTGAAATCGAAATTTCCCCCCATAATTGGCTTGCCAATTCCAGATGATGAGAACTGTAATCTTTTGGACTATATGATATAATAGAAGTAGCCTAATTTAGAATATATATATATATATATATATATATATATATATATATATATATATATATATCACCAACTACAGGTTATTCATATAGAAGGTTCTTCTGAGTGATAATGTCTTGCCCGTTAACTGCAAAGAGGCAAAGAAATTGTTGAAAATGTTGGGTGTTGAGTACATACCATATCATGCATGTCCAAATGATTATATTCTATATAGAGGAGAATATGCAGACAAAGAGATATGTCCGAAATGTGGGCATGATAGAAATGATAAATAAAATAAAAAAAGGGTAAATCACGTGGTTCTCCTTTTAAGATATTGAGGCACATGCCTATAATCTCGAGGATTCAAAGGCTCTTTCGTTGTAAAGAATTAGCTATGCTGCAGGGATGACATGCCTCACACAAAAGTGAGTTGGGAGTTATGTGAATCCCAATAGATTCGATAGCCATGAAGCATATAGATGATACATGGCCCAAAAAATTCAAGGATGAAGTATGAAGTCTACGACTCAGCATAGCCATAAATGGCATCAACCCATATTCCCTCCAGAACACCAACTATTTTGTTTGGCCTCTAGTAGTGATAAATAACAATACCCCCCCATGGTTGTCCATGAAGAATGAACATCTTATGTTGGCTCTCATAGTCCCTGGTAGCAGACAAGTGAAGAATATGGATGTCTACTTACAACCACTGGTAGATGAATTGAAGGAATTATGGGATGGGATATATGTATACGATGTATCAAGACCCATCGCAACAGTAGGAGTTTTACATTGTTTGGCATATGTGGTTACACGAGACATGATTATCCAGGCTTAGGAGTTTGCTCTGGTAAATTACATGTTAATTGATTTGTTTATATACGTAACAATATTCTTTCGCATATTAGTTATTTAATTCATTGTAATTGTTCAGATCTTCATGATATTCTTTAACGTGCCATGCATATATATATTGTATACAATAATTTCGCAGGTCTTGTAACAAAAGGGTATTTTGGATGTAAATGTTGTGGACCTTTTCTGAAAGCTAGATGGTCCAATGACCTACAAAAGCTAGTGTATCACTGCTCCAGGGTGTTCCTCCCAGAAGAACACGCTTACAAAAGAGTGGCATCCTCTTTCAATTGTAAATGAGAGAGAATCCAAATTCCTCCAATAACAACAATAGCTGAATGGCTTAGAGAATATGAGAGAGAGAAGGAGAAGGAGTTCATAGAAATGTTCGATTCAAATGGGGAGCCTATGTTCGATGATCCAAAATTCTTCGACACATATGTTGAGAAATTGCCCATTGGGATGAAAATAAAATCTATCTTTTATAACCCCCCATATTGGGAGCATCATAAGATTACCCACTTATTAGATCCCATGCATATATTTAAAAATGTTTCATCTTCTTTATGGAGGCACATATCATCGAAACATAGTGACACATTGGATGTTAGGAAAGATCTTATTACTTCAAAAACTAAAAATAAACATTGGCCAAGACGATTAGAAAATATAGGATCAGAGGCAGGTGCTGGTCCCTCTAATTCATGGTATTTCAAAGAAGGTGATGTCCCATGGATTTAAAAAAACATGATATTTTGTTGGAAAAGGAAGTTATAATGGGTGTGAGGGTGCCATCTTCATACAGGTCTTCACTACGGTGTTGCTTCACCGTGGATGACCATTTGTCGGGGTTGAAATCGCTTGATCATTTGAATCTTCTAAGAGTACATATAATGTCAAAAGCATGATTTTATTATTTTTAATATTAACAAATTTTATCCCATGCAAGGATCATAAAACATAACTAATTTTGTATAATATTGCATGTGTTTATAACTTTGCAGTGTCATTATCCTTTGTTCGTGTGTGGGTGTGTGAAACACGAATTCCCCCAAGACCTAGGACGTGTCATATCTAAATTAGCTGCATTTGTACGTTGGATCACGTCAAAGGAGATTCATGTGGCTAGCATTCCACGGTGGCATCAAGAGATAGTTGAGATTGTTTGTATGTTTGAAAAGGAACTGCTAACGAGTTTCATGGACTTGCAGGTTCATCGTCTAATCCACCTAGTAGATGAGGTTGAATTAGTTGGGGTCGTTTCTTGTCGTTGGATGTTCTTCTTAGAGAGGTACATGAAGAAATTGAAATGTTTTGTTCAACAAAGGGCAAAACTCGAGGGGTCTATGGCAGAGGGGTACATATCATATGAGTCTTTATATTGTGCTAGTGAGTACATCAAGCAGATCGACAACAAACCAGGTTGGTGATTTGGGGCGATGAAAGGGATGAAGACAAAAGAGAAGGGGAGCTGCTCCAAACGAATGGAAAAAAGCGCTTGATAAAGAGTAAGCGACTTATAATTTTTCAAATTTACACAAAGTAAATATTCATGTTGAACTTCAATATAATGTATATTTTGATCTCATATGTACTATATGTTGGTTTGATTTCATCAGCGAATGCATAAATTGAAGCAATCAATAAATTCGTTCTTTACAATTCCGAAGCGACATAACTGTGGGTCGCATTGTATGAACAAAAGAGGATGAAATGGGATAGTGACAAGAAATAGTTTAGATGGTTGAATGGTAGAAGTGTGCCTTATCCCAATCATTTAAAAGAAAATATGCCAAAAATATGCCCCAACAGTTGGGTTGTTGACCAAGTCAGAGAGAAATACAATGCAACTGGTCGTTACCCGCGTGCTGAAGAGGATGGGCTAAACGTAGAGAACTTTACATACAATTACAATTACAATTACAATTTTACAATTTTACATATATACAATTACAATTACAATCATTTCACATTAATACAATTAAAATTTTACAAATATTTTCCATACAATTACAATTAAATTTATAATTAGAATTAGAATTACAATTTTAGAATTTTACATACAGTTACAAATTTACAATCTTACATATATACAATTACATTTAAAATTACAATTACAATCATTTCACAAAAAAATGAATATTACAATTAAAATTAAAATTTTACAAATATTTTACGTACAATTACAATTAAAAATACAATTACAATTTTACAATTTTACATACAATTAAAATTAAAATTTCAATTACAATCATGACATAATATTTAATAAATACCATGATTGAATATTAAAAATAAACATCACGATCATGATAACCATCATACAAACATCATATTCGACTAAAAAACACATTCAAATTCACTAACATCATCTAATCATCGTGATCATGATCATCTAACAAAACACAAGCATTGTATAACGTCATCACAACACAAACATCAAATATACATCTCATGTCAAATAATTGCTATCACATACACATCTATATGTAAGCTGCACATTAAATGAACATATCTAACATGACCTAACAATATACACATCATGATGAACACTAACATGTAAATTAATTACATCTACAACATGAACATAAAATACATGGACCATATATATTATATATAACTGTATAATGTAAAAAATATACAACTGTAATATCACTGTATAATGTAAAAAATATACAATTGTAATACAACTGCATATAAATGTCAAATATCAGCAAATGGTACATCAATAGTAGTACTAGTCGAGGCCTGCTTAGTCGATGGTGCAGCCTCGACATGCTTAGAAAGAAGATGATCACGTGCCTGTTGATCTGGAGGTGCCTCATGCTGATCGAGAACTGCTTGCTCATGATGACTCATGGATGGTCCAGCCTGCTCAGAGGATGGTGCGACGACCTCCTCAGTCGATGAACCTGCCTCCTTAAATGGACCTGCGCCCTCCTCAGATGATGCCTGCTCATGATCACGACTGGTCGATGCTGCAGGCTGCTCATCGTCATGATCATGACTGGTCAATGTTGCAGGCTGCTCATGATCATGATCATGACTAGTCGATGTTGTAGGTTGCTCATCATCATGATCATATCCAGCGTGAGGTGGATTACTATAACGATCAGATGATGGGCTACTCGACTGTCGCACTGCATCTCCACCACGCCTATGTCCGGCCCTCCTCGCCCGCACCAGTACTTTGGTAGCTCCAACGATATGCAGCGTAAGGGCCAACATATCACGGGGCATGAATCTCCATGTCTTTATCAGCTTATCATCAGCCTATATCTCTCTGATAGTAACTAGCCTGACGCCCTCCTCAACTAGGAGTTGACAGAGTTGGTCGCCCAACTCCATCCTAAATCGAGTGTCGGCCCTGCGCCTCACACCCGCTGGTATTTGTGCCTGATCAGTGGGATCATTTCTGTCACTGGCCTGATCCTCCGTCTCTCTCATCTCCTCGCCAGTAGGATCTACACCTGGATCATTCGGTGGCGGTGGAATCTCATCGCCAACGAATGACCCAACATCTACAAAATATATATAAGTACACGACAATTTCATTAAACAATTTAATAAAACAAGTTAAAGAACGTGTTAGAATAAATTTAAAGTAAACACTAATATTACCTCTCTCATCTCGCGGCTCATCCTCTGTGAAGAGGATGTTGGTACACCCTCGCCAATCCAAACCAACGTACATACATGGCACTAGAACAAAGGAGTGATCACCAACATTGGATAGCAACTCCAGTGCATCAGGAGATATCAAAAAAGTCAGACTCGCCCCTCTTGGGCATCATCTGGCCCCACATCTCCATCCGTACATGCAGCATCGACCTACGAGGCTGCAAAAAAAAAGTAGGTCTCATATATAGAAACCTCTCAAAAAATAAACAAAATAACTTCGAAGCAAAAGGGAAGGTCAACCTCCCACGTGTCTTAGCACAACATCTATCTAACGCTGTACAAAATTGCCGCAAAAAAATCGCAGACCACCTCACAATTCGTGGCGCCTATAAGAAAGAATCAACATAAAATAAAATCAGGCAACTAATGTGTTTCCCACCACTGGTATGGTGTGAAATGATCGCCAGTAGTAGTGATAGGCACCTTACCTCTTGTGCACCAAACGAAAAAATATGTAACTGACCACCAGACACCTCAAAATCTGCAGGAGAAAGTATATTTTAGGTAATGTATCTTTGGGTGTACACCAACTGAATCCCTGCTGCATAGCTGATGGGGACCTCTAGGAACTGGGGCAAATCCTGGCCTCTGCTAGACAGGACAGTAATAAAATATATGTCCTCCTCAGTGGGTGCGTACCACTGGCTAGGACCGATCCGGAAAGCCTATCGGTAAGCATCCCACCTAAAGATGAGCTATTCCAATAACCCATTATGGTCCTTCAAGGATGTAGCCTCCTCATAGAACTTGAGGAGGCCTACCTCCCTTAGGAGCAACTGGGTAGCTATCATAATAGGGTGAGGGTACACAAGTCTCTCCCTCGTTCATGCCTCTCACAGGCGAACCACGTTATACTGGTCCTCCATATGTTCTTGTTGTTCCCTTTGTTCTCTCCTTTGACGTCGCTAAATGATTCACATAATAATTTTTTTATTTATTATTAAACGAGATATGTATTTAAAAAAAAATATATACATATATATATATATATATATATATATTATTATTATTATTATTATTATTTTTTTTTTGAAAAAAAAAAAACAGTCATGCACCGGTACTGGCGCGTCCGTTTTTCTGGCGCACCGTCCTCAGTGCGCATAGAAATTTTCAGTGCACCGCCAAACATGAAATGTAATTTCTTCTGCGGTGCGTCGACAAAACTATCCACCTCGGGGCAGATAGTTCGGTTAACGCACCACCCAATAATAATTCAATGTCAACGGTGCGGTCGTTTAAATGACTGCACCACCAAATCAAGTTTTAAAAAAAACATGGTGCGCGTTTTCGGTACCACACCGGAACCCAGTGCGGTTACCATTAGCACCGTTCGCGGTTCGGCCTGTAAATTTACAGGCAACATTGCCAACGGTGCGAACCGAACGGCTTGAGCGCACCATGCATGATTTTTATTTTTATTTTTATTTATTTCTGTTTTTATTATATATATATATATATATATATATATATATATATATATATATATATATATATATATATATATATATTTTATTTTATTTATTTATTTATTTTTTAACGGTAAAATTTTAGGTTTTTGACAAATGTAATCCACTAAAGGGTTTAATTCTTGAGAAACAAGTAAAATACGTGTACATTTGGGCGTCGAGGAGGCATATTTGCTAAAGAATTTGAAAAACCAAATCTGCCCACCGTTTTCCAAAATTCGTACTCCAGAAAGTGGGCAATAGACAACAACAGTGCGTGCAATGGGAGCATTGATGGCAAGGCGCCTCACACAAGGGAAATTCATACCGGTGCTTGAGAGCTATGGAGCATTGCAGAAGTGAAAATGCGGATTTTTCGGGTGGTAATTTTTTATTTTTTATTTTTTTTTATTTAACCCTGTTTCGGTGCACTGGTTTTTGAGGTGCACCGGGCGGTTTCTTCCTAGTGCACCGAGGCTGTTTCTGTTTGAGTGCAGGTTTTTAAGATGCACCGAGGTTGTTTCTGTTTGAGTGCGGGTTTTTAAGATGCACCGAGGTTGTTTCTGAGTAGTGCACCGGTGCGCTACAATAATGAGAAAGACCGAGCGGGTTTGTATGGAGAGCACAGTGTCTCAGTGTGCCAATTTTTAGTATGCATCGGTGCTTTGTGAGTTAAATGCACCTATGCGGTTTATGATGAGAAACACACCGGACAAAAAACATTCGCAAAACCTCCACCCGCCAACCTCCTCTAGAGACCTTCGCTACAAATGGATATCCAAGCTATTTTTATAAAGGGTTCCTCAAAAACATCTGCTAGAGGGTCTTTTCCTTGTAATGCATTCACATGTCATCTAGGAAATCACATATGCAACATGTTACCTGCAAAATCTTCCTACTGAAGCTATTGATCCAACTTTCTCCTTGATTTCCTTTGCTCTTCTTTGATTTCCTTTTCCTTCCTTTGCTTGATAGCTTGCATTTTCTTCTTGGAGCTCTCTCTCTCTCTTTCTCTTTAACACCATTCTCAAGCCAATACTAACAAAAGCTAAAACCAACAAAAAACTGTGCACTGATTCTCTGATGCCTTTTTATTATCGATGTCTCATTTTTCTTCATTTTTCCTCTAATTTCCTTAGCATGAAAATTTGTGTCCCTTCACCTATTTTTTATTCCTATTTTCCTTTATTTCCATAATTAAAATGCCAATTATTGCCTCTTTGCCTTTGCCAATTTCCATAGCCATAAATAAACCAAAAGTGATGCCCACTATAGTGCTTTCCCAACATTGAGCTTGGAATATGTGTCCCATGACCTTGGTCTTATTTTGCCTTTATAATCCTTTATTATATGAACTTTAACTTGGAGTTGCTACACTCTTCACCAATGGATTGGACCCCAGGGATGCACACGCACACACACACAATTCCAACCATTAGTTTATTTACGTTCCTTCTAATCCATAGATCTATGAAGTGCCAAGAGAGATCAAATTCCGAGAGGTGCAAAACTATTTTAATCTGTAACAACATGAGGAAAGTTTTGTACCTCTTGAGATTTGATCCCTTTGAATGCTTGATATATTCAAGGCTTAGATAGATCCACGAGCCCTCTTAGCATTCGATATGTTTAGAGTGTCAATGGATATAGGTTGGCTAATAAATTTTAAAGAAGTTGAGTTGAACTTTTGTTTTTGTTTTTCGTTTTTTGTTTTTTAAAACTTGTCGACCAATTTATTACACACCAACATTATGACGCTCCTTTTTTGCTCTTGAATTAAGGATGATGTATCCACTGACACTCCATTTTGGATTTTGAATCCAGGGTGATGTATCCACTTAGGCACTCGAGGCTTGGATTAAGCCTTCCCAACCTACCTAAGAATAACAAAGTAACAAATTTGCTAGGGTCATATTTAATGTTGATGTCGAGAAACTTCCATATCTCTAGTTATTTATAGCCAAATTAATATATCTTAAAGTTAAACTTGTGACCACTTAGAATAACGAAGGACTAAAGGAAGTTGGGCAAATCATTTGACGCATAAATATAAACACAACCCTTTTTTTGTCACTAGGGTGGGCCTAGGTTGAGACTAGCCTGTTTATTAGATGGAAGAAAAATGATCAACCCACAACAGGATGCTTATCACCAAGATTTTACGAAGCTCGATTGAGCTTGGACACCCCTTGGGATAGTTTTAATTCCCCCAAAGTAACTTCCATCCTCAACCTCTCCCATAATAATTATAATTCCCCCAAAGTAACTTCCATCCTCAACCCCTCCCCATGAAGTTTAAACCTACAACGTAATTAAAAACTCAACCTCACACAAACCAACTAATCTACACCTCCTAAATTAAACCCAAACACTATAAAGTTCCCTTCCCGTGATTTAATCGCTGCCCAACCACTTCCCTCCTCAAGGCCTAAAGAGTCGTTACTTTCACCAAACTCTTATGACATCATAACCACATTCATTGATTTTACACAAACTCTAAAATGCACCTTACGAAGCATAGAAAGTAATAATTCTTTGACCAGGGACATTTACATGATTTGACAATCATCACATAAATAAGAAACCCGAAAAATGAGGTGGTCTCAATATAACACCTTAAATATTTTATTGCAGCCTCCCGTCGAAAATTTATCAGTTCTTATATGCAAGGTAGTTTGGTCGCCTTCCTCCGCTCTTCCTGTCTTTCAGCGCAACTCATCTCAGACGTGAGGCGATCGAATTGTCTGTTAATAAAATAGAAACGTATATCGACACTTTCCCAATTACATTCAACATATTTGGCATTGGATATCAAACACGCTTTTATCAGTTCGTGGAATCCATTATCATTATAATTACTACTCTTATTCTTGTGTGTGAAGGGAAGGGAAGCTACCCCTGCCAGGGTTCAGACGCACCAATTTCTAGCGCATCTACGGTTTCCACGGTACCGATCACGCGTTCTCTCGTTTTTGTGCTGAAATCTGTACAATCTTGCAGTTATTACGGTTTCACGTGATAGGATTTAATTTATTTTTTCTTAAATTTCAATGTTTAATGGGAATCCATATCTGAAATCAAGGGTTTAAAATTGTCGCGGGAAGAGAATTAGGAGGCATTGCAGTTCATGTTTTCCACCTTTTACTCTTAACTTCCTTGATGACCTAATCTCGAATAGATCTCAAAGACGATGTTTCCAAGATGACGATTTTGTGTTGAGGGTTAACCTATGCGCAAATGCTTCAGTTAACTAGCTGAGATTGGCATATCAGATTGGTCAGGCTAAGTTGATATTTCTTTGTTTGTTAAATAAATGGGAGATTGATCGAATTCAGTTCAAAAAAACCAACCATGGAAATTCAGCCTGATCTTGGTTTATATTTGTTAAACTGGCAGCGCACATGGACAAAACGAAATGGAGACAAAACAGAGGAAAAAAAGATACATTTTGTTATTTTGTTGAAATAATCCATAATCCATAAACATGTTTCGAATCTCTGGCGGATTCGAACCTTGGCCAGGAATAACAACACCCCTGCTTTATCTACCAAAAGCCCCCGTGGACTGAAATGTTTTATTTTGATTTATTTATTTTAATTTATTATAATAACGTGCATAACGTTTCGTAAAAAACTATGTGCATTTCTATTGCAAAAAAATGTCTTCATAATAGATTTCCGTGTTGGACTGTATGCTGAATCCCACAACTTTGCTCCAAGTCTGCATCTTTGACACTACACGAATAAGAGCTCTCAAACTCCTATCTGTCGTTTAAGTTATATTTTTGACAATGTCTTGGTCAACATGCCTGCAGTCATGTCGATTTGGCGTGTATGGCACATTGATCTGGCCTTCATGCACATTCTCTAAAATGAAATGATGGGGGAAAGCTATGTGCTCGATCTCTGCGTGAATGCCTTGATTCCTACACAAGGAGATGCGACCGTGATTGTCACACACCAAAGCCTTTGTGCCATTTTGGAATTCCCCACCCAACAATCTCCACAGCCAAATTATATCATGAGCTGCTCATGAAACTGCTTCATACACCAGAGTCTAGTTCAACGGAAGACACACCAAGAAGATTTTTTTCTTACTGACCTAAGCCAGTTCTCCAGCTAACATAGAACAATGACCATTTGTTGAGTGACTTGTGTCCTTAAATACTTTTTCAATCTGCATCTGCATATCATATAAGTAGAAATCCTCATTTCGATGTTTTAAGCTATAATATATGGTGCCTTTCCAAATATTGAGAGCTTGTTTGTCCATCTCCCAATGTCTAGAGTTGGGATTAAATTAATTTGACCTAAAGCAACGATTGTAGAAGCAATGCCTGACCATATCTTACACTAGACTTCCTAAAAGACTTTGGCTAGATGCAACTTTTGTGCTCTTTGATTTTCCCAGGGATTTTTGCAATTTGTTCCCACTTCTATTAGTGCATCAGTGGTCTTACACTCACAGAAATTATTTTAGCGCTTCTTGCTATATACCTTCTTGGATTCAAAGAAATCAGTTTCCTTTATTGCATTGAGAATAGTGAGGTGCTCTATAGCCTAGTATGGGGGAGATGTTTTCCCATAATGTTATGTTTTGTTACATGACAACAAAAATAATTATGTAATAAATAAATAACAACATACAAAATGTGACAACATTTAAAAAATTAAACCAATGGGGATCTATCAAACACTGAGAGGGATCTAATTTCTTAATGTGTAATGTTTTTATCATTTAATATGAAGGAATTGATACATAACATGGAAATAAATGATTAAAAAAATCACACCTCAAGAAATTTGATCCCTCTTGATTCTCGATAGATCCAGGTATAAGATGGATCTATGTTGGTATTTGCACAATTAATAGGTACCTTCTGTAAATTTTCGTAGATGTTCTATGCTTGATGCAACTTTACTTTAAACCCAATATCGAATAGCAATCACATAAACATAAAAGTAAAATGGTGATAGAACATACCAATAGATTGACGAAAGACAAGCCAAAAATACACTTAACTTGATCAACAAAATGCATGTGTTGTGGTGCGTTACAACGGTTAATAGAATGCTTCAACCCACAAAGTCTCCTCATAGTCAGCTAACCAAAATGTGTCTTACAATCCTCAAGACAGCTCCACAATAGTCAACCCAAAGTCAACAAAAGTCAATGCTGGCCAGTCAACAGTCAATGTAGAACAACATCAACAAAAAGTCAACACAGCATGGTCAAAGGTCAACGTCCAACCTCGATTTTTGTGCCAGAAAATGTAGATTGCAGAAATCGAAATTTTGGGAGAGTTTGAGGTCAAGTTGACCAAGTGTTGACCAAAGTCAATGCTGGTCAAGTTGGTCAACGCTGGTCAAGGCTTTGTTGAAACCCTAGATCAGAACAGAAAACCCTAGCTTCTGTTTTCCCACATGTGAGAGAAGAGAAGCCTCTAAATGTGAGATCGAACCAATCAAGAAATGTGTGATGAGTGATGGTGAAAATGACCTCCAACGTTGACCAATATATATCCATCAGTGAGGGTGTGTGACACATCTGTTGGGGCTCCAAGCCTACATTACAATTCTGGCCGACCTTGCACATAAGTGGAATTAATTCAAAATAATTTTTCTGCTCATCGGATCAAGATGATCTTTAGATTGATCTTACACCTCTCCGAAAGAGGAATCCAATAAAAATATTGGCATCATCATTTGAGCATCACAACATGGAGTTTGGACCTAGTTGCCCAAAATTAATACTCCCTCTCAACTAGGGAGAACTCCATCCACCTGTGCCATCCAAACATCGTGTGTCATCCCGCCGTAACTTGCTTTGCTAGCTTCTTTATTTCAAAACAAAAGGCGAGTCACAAAGACATCACTCCCGACTGACAAAATCAGCTCAGAGGTTTGAAACCTCTATAGGACTCAAAGGAATCTCATACGAACCCAAAGTTGGTTTAACTGACTTGAAGTCAGTTGGAGGTCCGAAACCTCACTAGACTTGATCCCAGATCAAGTGGTTGGACACGTGCCATCCTAGACACAGAGAGTACAACAATCTCCGATGCGTCCATCGGTCTTGCTACTGGTCTCTAGCTTGCCAAGATGAGAGGTACTTCCCATGAGTCTGGGACACCATGGGTAGGATGCATACAGGGCACAGATCAAAGAGAGGTGAACCAACTCAATATCATAATGGTGGGGCAGAAGCGGACCAACAAGGTTCGGCAAGCCTAGCCTTCTGGTTGCTTATAGCTCCAAGAAGCTATCCCCAAAGCCCCCTAGAGCTCCCAGATCTCATCGTCCAACAAGACCCTCAGCGTAGGGTGGTTCCACGATTCCAAGATTCTCACAGAAGTTTAGGAACTTGACCTTTCCCAAGGGCTTTGTGAGAATATCCGCGACTTGCTCATTAGTTTCTATATGATCGAGCCTTACGGCGCCTCGCTGTACCATATCCCGGATAAAGTGGTACCTAATATCAATATGCTTGGATCGATCGTGGAACATGGGATTCTCTGACAAACGAATCCCACTCTGGTTATCACAATGGATAACGGTGGTATCTAGCATATGCTCGAACAACTCACTGAAGAGCTTTCGCAACCAAACAACTTCACAATCGGCCATACTCGTTGCAATGTATTCGGCCTCAGCGATGCTCAAAGCCATCGACTTCTGCTTCATGCTCATCCAAGATATCGAAGCAGACCCAAGTGTGAAGCAGCATCCAAATGTGCTCTTGCGATCCACCACACTGCCGGCCCAATCCACATCAGTATATTCATGGAGTCTCAAACTCCTGGTAGTGTATCTCAACCCATGGTTTATCGTGCCCCGAAGATATCTCAATAGATTCTTGGCACCAACCCAGTGAATGTGATGAGGATCAACGATGTGTTGACTCAAAGTGTTCACTGCAAAACATACATCCGGACGGGTGTTCACTAAGAACATCAGGGCTCCTACGAGTTGACAATACTCGATAGGATTTGCTAGCACGGGCCCAACAACGTTTCCACTCAACTTCTTAAAATTGAGCTCCATTGGTGTCGACACGGACTTACAATCCACCATTCCAAATCTTTCCAGCAGCTTCACAATGTATTTTCCTTGAGAGAGGAAAATCTCGCTAGGTCTCTGCCAGACCTCCAGGCCTAGGAAGTAATGCATCAATCCTAGGTCCTTCATCTCGAACTCAGAAGTGAGCTCCCTCTTACACTAATGAATGAGAGGGTCAACACCTGTCAGGAAGAGATCGTCCACATAGAGAACTAGAATGGGAGGCTTTTCTCTATCAACCTCGAAGTAAAGGTTCAGATCAACATTACTTCGAGTGAAGCCCAGCTTCATCAAGCAGCTATCTATCCTCTCGTACTAAGCCTTGGGGGCTTGATTCAACCCATAGAGAGGGATTTCTTCAACCTGCATACATGAGAGTCTCTATGCTGGACTTCGAACCCCAGAGGTTGCTCCACATACACTTCTTCCTTTATCGAACCATGCAGAAAGGCGATCTTCACATCCATCTGATGAAGATTCCATCCTTGCATAGCAGCAAGGGCTATAATAGATCGGATGGTGGTATATCGGGCCACAGGTGCAAATACATCATCACAGTCTACGCCTTCCTTTTGAGAGAAGCCACGAGTAACGAATCTTGCCTTGAACTTTTTAGCACTACCATCAGATCCATACTTGATCTTATAGAGCCATTTCGAGGTGACAACTTTGTCCTCCGTTCTCAGAACCACATCCCAGACATCATTCTTTATAATGGACTCGTACTTTTCGTGCATAGTGTCCTTCATCTATGAACGTCATATAATATGAACATCCTCCCAAAGATGTCACGGGCAACATACCAGAAAAATCAGAATGTATCAATTGCAAGACATCAGATGTCTTTGTGACACTTGAGGGGAAAGGTCTCCTTGTATGCTTTCCTTTGGCACAACCTTGACATACACCTTCATGATCATTTTTGAGTTTGGGCATGCCTGTCACCACCTTCCTTGCTTCAGGAAGGGCTTTGTAATGAAGGTGTCCAAACCTCCAGTGCCATAGTTCGGTTTGACGAATGGTATCACATGTCATAGCCCCCTATGACTTCCTCCAACTTGGTAGAGTGTATCAACTCTAAACTCAATCGTGAGAACTTCCTTGAAACTCTTCTTCCAGATGCGTACCTTTCCATCGACGAATGCCACCTTGAAACCTTTGTCTTCCATGGCCGAAATAGACACAAGGTTCTTCTTCAAATCAGGTACATATAGTACATCTTGCAAGTAGAGGACTTGACCTTGAGATAAGTGGAGGGTCATAGTCCCTGTCCCTTTCACGGAATAGGTGGCATTATCTCCAAGGATAATTTTTAGATTAGTATCCTTTTAAATCAAATCAGAAAGTGCTTCTTTAAACCCAGTGAGGTGCCTTGAAGCACCACTATCAATCAACTAGACATCCATGGTGTCGGGTGGAGATGCGGCAAAGAGGGCAAATACAAGAATGAATTCATTTTTCTTATCATCAACAACATTAGATTCCTCATACTTGGAATTTCTTGACCTTTTGAAAGGTTGCCCATTTCCATTGCGACCAGAGGGAGCCTTCCTCTTTCCTTTGAACCTATTGTTCCTTTGATTTCCATTCTTGTTGTTGTTGTTGTCATCATCCCCGTGAGAATCCCTTCTATTAGGGCATTCTTTAGCATAGTGGCCAATCTTGTTACATGTGTAACATATTCCTTTCTTTTCTCGGGCCCCTGCTCTTCCATGGTTCCTCAGACCACCATTGTTCTTCTTCTTAGCACGAGCGGTGAAGGCAACATTACCTTCATTTTCATATTCCATCATTCTTGTTTCCTCTTGAGTGCATCTCGACAATACTTCGTCAAAATCAGGAATCACATTATTATTGAGAATGGTAGTAATGAATACATGCCATTTAGAGGGGAGACCTCCAAGTGCGGTGAGAACCATTTCTTGATTAGCTATTGTTTCCCCAATGGCAAGAAGATTATTCCTGATTTCAGTCAACTTCAGAAAATAAGATTGCAAGATTCATCCCTGCCTTTCTTGAGATTCTTCAATTGGTTCTTAAAGAAAAGAACTTGATTTGCATTGTTGGCCTTGAACATATTGACCAACTTATCATACATCTCCTTAGATGTCCCCAGCTTAGAGATGTAGGCAGCCAGACTTTTATGGATGGAATCCTGGATGATCAACTTAGCTTTGATTTCTCTTTTTTCTATACTTCGTCTTGGTGGCAACAGGTCCAGATGATGGAGGCTCTTGGATTTTACCCTACACATAGTCCATGACATCTTGATCTTCCAAGGTCAAATCCAAAGACATCTTCCAAGCATGAAAGTCAGACTTGCCAGTCAACTTGTCATCAACTTTGAAGCCATTATAATTTGAGGTACCCATGAGTCATTGACAAATACTACTTCTTTGGTGATTGCTTTCAATACGAACTTGGGCTTTGTCTCCACCTTAGCTCTGATACCATGTAAAT
The DNA here is from genome assembly GCA_034641835.2 of Pinus albicaulis. Lineage (NCBI taxonomy): Eukaryota > Viridiplantae > Streptophyta > Pinopsida > Pinales > Pinaceae > Pinus > Pinus albicaulis. Next base: position 754,404,269 of record CM076577.1, read on the forward strand.
TTTCGTAGATGTTCTATGCTTGATGCAACTTTACTTTAAACCCGATATCAAATAGCAATCACATAAACATAAAAGTAAAATGCTCATAGAACATACCAATAGATCGACGGAAGACAAGCCTAAAATACACTTAACTTGATCAACAAAATATATGTGTTTTGGTGCATTACGGTGGTCAACAAGATGCTTCACTAGCAAAGTCTCCTCACGGTCAGCCAACCAGAATGTGTCACACAACCCTCAAGACAGGTCTACAACAATCAACCCAAAGTCAACAAAAGTCAACGCTGTCCAGTCAACAGTCATCGCAGAACAACAACAACAGAAAGTCAACGCAGCACGGTCAAAGGTCAATGTTTAGCCTCGGTTTTTGTGCCAGAAACTGCGGACTGCGAAAATCAGAATTTTGGGAGAGTTTGAGGTCAAGTTGACTAAAGTCAACGCTGGTCGAAGCTGCGTTGAAACCCTAGATCAGAACATAAAACCCTAGCTGCTGTTTTCCCATGTGTGAGAGAAGAGAAGCCTCCAAATGTGAGATCGAACCAATCAAGAAATGTGTGATGAGTGATGGTGAAAATGACCTCCAACGTTGACCAATATATATCCATTAGTGAGGGTGTGTGACACATTCGTTAGGGCTCCAAGCCTACATTGCAATTTTGGCCGACCTTGCACATAAGGGGAATTAATTCAAAATAAATGTTTTGCTGATGGATCAAGATGATCTTTAGATCGATCTTGCACCTCTCCAAAAGAGGAATCCAATAAAAATATTGGCATCGTCATCTGAGCATCACAACATGGAGTTTGGACCTAGTTGCCCAAAATTAACACCTTCCCTACCTATAATCTTCAAATCCTTGTACAAACACACACACCACACACATTTGCATGTGTGTGTTGAGGGGGGGCACTGCTGATCATAGTTAAGATAAGAGTATGTTTATATCCCTATTCAGTATCTTTAACCTTCTGTACTCGATGTCATTGATAATACATCATATTTATTAAACATTTATGAGAGGAGAGAGGTGAAGGAGAAAACATGGCACTTTGATGATGTTTATTATTGAGTATAAATTGCTTATGTTGTAAACACAATGCATCATTCAACTGCCTATTGCGGTGGCTGACCTAAGCACAAACTTAAATTCAATGAACATATTTGATTGTAATTACTAATTACATCATAGTCCTAGGCACAACACTTACATATTGTTAAAATTGGCAACTAGGTCCAAAGTTCTCCAAACTCCACTTTGGACAGCTCATGTGATGGAGATGATATTTTTGTTGGATTCCTCTTTTCGAGAGGTGCAATATTGATATAAAGATTATCTTGTTTGGATGAGTAGAAGTTGGATTTTAAATTTATTCTCTCACACATGTGCAAATTGTCAAGGTCGACCAGAAATATAATGTAGGCTCATAAGCCCCAAAAGATGTGTCCCCACCCCTCATTGATGGATATAAATTGGAGGAACTCATTCCTCATTTGGACATCATCTCATCACACATTATCTCTCCTCTCTTATTGGTTCGTGCAACCTCCAAGGAGCCTCTCTCTCTCTTCGCACGTGTGGAAAGGAAGGACAATTTTTCAGATTGTTTCTAGGGCAAAAAATAAAGCGTTGACTAGTGTTGACTTTGGGTCAACCTTCATGTTTTGACTTCAATTTTTGGGCATATTTCCGATCTTTGAAGGCTGCAGCTATTGGCACGCATTTTGAGGAATTTTGGGCAGTTTGACCTTTGGGTTGACTGCAAAGTTGACTGTTTTGTTGACCAGGTTTGACCAAGTTTTTCAGGACAATTTCGGGCTGACTTTGTTTGTCTTTGGAGGTTGAGTTGACTGGGTTTGATTGAGCTTCATTGGAGGAGATTTATTGTTGGTTTGACCATTGTTGACTTTTATGGTTAGAGCATCCTGTTGACTGTTGTTTGACTAAAGTGGAATTTGTATATTGTACTCTCTCTTTGATGAACTTTTGAAGAATAATAAGAAGATTTGATCAAAGGGTTTTCCCCACATTGGGGTTTTTCCCTAGCATCTGCGAAATATTGTCTCTTCTGGTTATTTGTTTATGTTCTATCAACATTTACTGTCAATGTTTTTTTTTTTTTTTTCTCCGTAAAACTAATTCTATTAAGAGAGCATATCGTACAATATGAAGTTACAAACAAGAGAAGCAAGAAACAGGCGACCGGAAAAGATAAACTATCCACCTCGGCCCCTGAGTGAAACCATGAAGAGAGCAATGCAATAAGCAAAAGAAACAAGAAAAGACAAGGTAACAAGGGCTAAACGGGGATTCTACCCAACATGGGTTGAATCATCCATTCGGCATTTTTTCCCTTTCTTTTTACTAACTTTGACCCAGCCAAGATGATGTGGCTGAGCTGGAACGATTTGCAAACTGTTCTGGGCTGTTGGAGAGGTCTCTTTGTCTGAGTCCGAGGGAGAAGACTCATGAGTTCTTTTCTGTGAGTTCGGTGGAACATTAGATTCCTCGGGGCATGCCGTAGGCGGATCCTGTGACTGCTTTGATTTTTGCTCTTCCAACTTTTGGTTTTCTTCTTATGATTAACTTTCTTCTTTTGGGCCGGAATCGAGGGGCAAGAGCTCTGAAGGTGCCCTGTTTGATGGCAGTGCCGGCAACGGAAGGCTGTGTTCTCGTAGTCCAGGGTCTGAGTCCAAATGAAGTTCCCAATCTTGAGGTTAATCTGATCGGGCAGACCTTTGCTCATATCTATTTCTGCACAGATTCTTTCGAAGGTGTATATTCCCTTTTCCCCCCTCGAAGTGTCTATGGCAAGAAAACGGCCTAGAGTATTTCCAATCCCTTGGAAGACAGAGAAGTGCCATAGATGCATTGGGAGGTTAGGAAGTGTGACCCAAATGGGAAGCTTGGTGATGATTGCAGTGGAAGGATCGAAATCTGGGAACCAGGGGGTAAGGAATAAACCTGCTGTGCCCCAGAACCAAGGGCCTTCTGTAAAGGCTTTTTGGTAGTCTTCGCTGAATGCAAACACTACAATGAAGAAGCCCTTTGAGCAGAATAAAACCTTGCAGTTGTTGGTCCAGTTGGAGTGGATCCACTGGTAGAGATCTGCAGTGCGTGGCCATAGTCCATTAAACTTGCAAATGATGGCAAACTCTGCATACTTTTGGATTTGCTCATCCAGCGTTGGATGCGCAATTTCAATGGAGGGGATTTCTTCCAGTTTGTCCACCAAAAAAGGCGTGGGAGCCTTGGCTGGTGGAGTTGGTGTCTTGTGTGTCTGAGCATGGACAACGTCTTTATAGGAAAAAGAAGGAGCTATAGATGACTGTCTAGCTGCTCCCCCTCTCAGACGAAGGGTGAAAACAATAGATGCATTTCTGTTAATACTGTAAAAAGAGAGGGGGTAGGGTTCCTCAAGTTGTTTACCTTCATAGATAAGTCTTTGTAATGCACATGGAATCCCCAGCCTATGTTCAAGTGCTTGCTTGAGATCCTGCACTAGATTCGAGGAGCTCACCCATTGCAACAGGGTTTTGCCAGAAAGGAGCAGAAGCTGGATTTGAAAAAAAACAGAGTGATCAATAGACTTCAGCTTGCCTCTGCAAATTTGAGAGGAGGGCGAACAGGTACTCTGTAGATTTAGCGTTTCCAGGTCTTGCTGCAGACGGTAGGAAGAAGTTGAAGAAAGAGGCGAGCAGCCAAGGAAATGGGTGTTTTTTCCCACCCAAGAGAGCTTCCTTGCATTCCTTTCAAGCAGATTCGGGCAACCCAAAAGCCGCTGGAAAGAATTTGAAACAGAGTCTTTGAGTTTCGAGTGAAAGTCTTTAGCGCCGCATTCAGTATCGGCAGGAAGAGTTTGGCTCAGCGGCGTGTGTATTTCACAGAGGAGCGCATATTCTATAGCTGCTGCGAAAGCAGCAGTTCGTTTAGCATCTGCAAAGTTGTCCACGACAATGTAATGCGCAGTGAGATCCTCCTCTGTGTCTGTGGCCGCTGCAGAGATTTTGGAGGCGGTTTTCAAATTCGGTATCAAGATCCTTCGGCTGAGGGCCGAAATTGGTGCTGCAGCAGATGTCTTATCGGCCTCCAAAGCAAGCCCGGGAGGTGCAGACGCTGGAGGGGTAGCTTCAGCGATGGCGGCGGCGGCAACCATTCGACTCCAAGCCTTAACGCCAATCATTTCTTCCTCTATATTCAGTATTGTCACATTTACTGTCAATGTTAATGTGATTTCTAATATGGAATTGAAATTGGGCTTATAAGAAAAGATTGAAGTAAATTGCTCTAAGCATAGAATATGCCGTTGTTATCTAAAATTAACACATATCCTAGGTACACACTGCTGTTACTAAATTGCGATGCCCTTTTGGAAAGCTCCCAAAAGTGTCTTTCAAATGGTATTGGAGTGAAGTCAATCAGATACTTGAATAGAGAGATATTCTTGTTGCAAGACATATCATAGCTTTTGTTAACAAAGTGACTAGATTTTGAAAGGTCAACTTTTAGAGGTCATATCTCCCTTGATATTGATCAAACTATCTACTGTGACTCCTTGTTGAAAATCTCTTGAAACTTTTAGGGCTAGATGGTCTAGAAGCCTCCCCAAAATAGGGCTTGATTTAGTATATGCTGCCACATGTGTCACCTTCCTAGCTTGGGTGCTCTCTAAGAATGACCATCCAACAACTTCCTCTCCCTAAGATAGCAATAAAACTTAAGAAAAGGTGGAGTGCTTCATTAAGAATGGTCAAATGTGGCTAGGGTTTTGAGGTGGCAAATTTGAAATAACTCCCTCAATATTTATCAGAATCTCTATGATGACCAAAATTTGAAAATGTTGCAGCCACTTTGCATCTACTTGTATTTGTTTGATAGTAATTTGGGCACTTCTTGGAAAGATATTTGCTCTTCTTTGGAAAGAGGACATAAAGGAGTTTTTCTAGATGTTTCAAAGTGGAGGTCTTATCACAAACATCCTTCTCCTTTATGCCAATGCGTGATATTAATGCCAAGTGTCTTTTTCTTGACTAAGGTGTTCTTCTCTCATACATGTGACCAATGTTATCAGAGATGAATTGGTCATTGAACTGCTCAACCATAGAAGCCAAAACCTGGCAAAAACCAGACCACAAAATCGATTGATCAAAAAATTACATAAAATATTCAAATTTTGAGATATATATACACACACACACACACACACACACATTCAAATTTTGAGATATATGTGTGTGTGTGTGTGTGTGCGTGTGCATCCATGTGAGTCCAAACCATTGAACACAAATATGGAATGTGTCTCATGTATATGGAAAGTAAGGCCCAAGGGTGCATATAGCCAACTAGCATCAATACAATCCATATTTGAACCAAAATACACCAACAAAGATTTTCTAAATGGCTTATGGAGTCCAAAATAAGAATAGTACTTATTAATAACCATAGTTTGGACTTTAAACTCTATAGTCTTATCATATGAGAGAATCATCTAAATTCTCATCATCTATATCTTGACATGACCGGACTCAAAAATGGGATTATGGCTTGATTCCCCTAACCCTAAAGGTTCTTGTCCAACAACAATGTTCAAATCATCTAGTTGTGGAAGCTGGTCCAAATCCATCCAAAATAGGTATTCAATGTAATGTTGTTGGTTGAGTCTCCACAACACCCTTTGACAAAGGGATCAATATCATTCAAGACTTTGCTGCTTGATATAGGGGTGTTTTTCAGGGGTTTTCTCTAAATTGCTGCAAGAAACTCCACTCAAAATCTTCAATTTGCTCAAAAAATTGTATGAGTCAAATGGAGAGTGGGTACCTCTTTAATTAATATTGAGGGGGCCTAGGGTTGGGTTTAATGTTTTACTTTTTTATATTTAATTATTGATTTTTTAATTTTTGAAGTTCAAGTGGTCCCTATCATTGACTATAGGGTACCTCTTTAAATAACATTAAGGGGGCCTAGGGTTAGGTTTAATGTTTTAAAAAAAAAAATATAATTATTGATTTTTTAATTTTTGAAGTTAAAGTGGTCCCTATCATTGACTATAGGTTTTATATGAAATTGGCTTGTTTTGATATCACTGGTCTAGTATGAAATTGGCCTTTTCTAATTTGGAACCTTCAATCAGACTGGTATGACCTCAAAACTGGTTGGACTTGCTGGTTTTTCCAGAACTGATCCAATTCTAATAACATTGCATATGACCCTTGAGTTATACAATGGAAGCTCCCATATACCAATGATGGGTTTTCCTTTCTTAAATAGTCTTGACTATTGTGAGAGGGTTTCTAGGCAAAGCATGTCAATCTTCATGACGGGTGTTCTATAGAAACCTTTTGTTGCCTTATAACTAATGCCCAAAACCCGCATGAATGATGAGTCATGCCTTGATATATGTAGAAACACCTTGTGTGATGTGAGATGAGCTTGTAATGTTCCAAATTGAAGTTTACAGCTAATAGCAAACACATGAACTAGGCTATAGCAAATAAAATCATAAATACGCATGCACCATCAAATCACCAAGAAATTGGGCAAATAAGCTAAGCCATTTTATTAAATTATGAATTGCAAGGAGTACATATAGCAAGGAACAAGTACACCTGGGCTTGCGTAAGCCAGCTAGAGCAAATCTAGGTGGAAGAGATGACCCTAGAGCTAGGAAACTTTGGCCCAATATCCTTTTGCCAGACCCAGAAATTGGTAGCTGCTGCTGCACTAGAAATGGTGAGAATGACCCTCTGTGGTGCTCGAAATCGCTTGGAAATGCAGCTGTAGCTTCTCCCAAAAATACTCAACCAAACCTAGAAAGGAATTTGTCCAAGACCAACCACCCAAAAAACCCACAACATGGTACCAATTACTAGCAACCGCTCGCTGGAATGAGATCCCTATTTGAGCCTCCAAAATTGCTCAGAAAATTTCGCCTAATTAATTTTGAGCTCCTCTCCAAAAACCCAAAAAAACCTAGAAAGGTTTAGTCTAGTTCTGATGCTCCAAAATCACCACCAAATTCTATGGGCTCCTCCATTGCCAAAAATTTACGGCCCACTGTGTGATATTCCTAAATTAGCGTACAACTAATTGGAATATTAAATTTTGATTTTGCTCTTAGATAGAGGAATAAGAGGGTATGGAGACCCATAACTCTCCTTAGTAGGAATAAAAGACACTCCTAGTGTGAATGGAGGTCATCTAAAAGTTGGATTGAAGACCCTTAGGTGTGGAAAGGGGCTGGAGCATGTTGAATAGGTCAACTTTGACCAAATCAAACATTGCTGTTATGGAGGAGTGGCATTAATGATGGGACAAAACAGTTTTGGAGGGAGATTGATTGCATGATGGTGGAAACCCTAATGTGTGGGATCCAAGGTGAGAAGGCTCACATTGTTTATAAGGAAGAGGATGGCAGCCATATGGGGTTAGCTTATGATTATTATTTTGATTTGTCTGTTTAGACTTTTGCTCTCTTCAGCTGTTTAGCTAAGATTGGTGGTGCTGTTTAGCATAGGGTGTTCCCGGTCGTGAATCCCACCTCTTTCCTTGAGAAGCCTCTTAGGAGAGTATTGATCTATCATTCCCACATATTCGGTATTCTGGCCAAGCTTCATTCTTCAACTACAGCGCAGTGTCTGTTCAGATCTGAGTTGTATTGCAGGGTGTTGTAGTGGAGGGTTGAGAAACCCACTTTCTGAGCTAGTTTTCCATAGGAGGAAGGATTCCTTCTCTTGCGAGATCAACAAGGAGGGTTCTTGGGTACATTTTGAGATCTTTGGCACCAGGGCAACCTATCCCCATCATTCACAGCGCAGTTTCAGCTGGGAATTGCGTTATTTTGGAGGGCAGTATTGGAGGAGGATCTATTGGCTCTTTTAAAGCGTTTTCTTGTAGGTTAAGTGTTCAGCCTTTCATTGGAGGAGACCCTTTTAGGAGATCTACATCAGATTCATATTATTTCAGTCTTCTATTTCATGAGCTTCAGTTTGCAGTGACTCTTCAGTCCTAGGGCTGTAGATCACCATTTGTATTTGGCTGTATTTCCGGAAACCCTTCTCGGGTTCTCTTGGAAAGGTGTCTAGGAGGCTAGATCTTCACTCCTAGCATTATTTGAGCTACATAATAGCAGATCTACATTGATCTATCCTTATGCAACAATTAATGCCCTAAAACTGCACTGTCATAGTTCAGGGCATTTGTATGGCAGCTATTCCTCATGTATTGGCATATTTTGCTTGTAGAGGCTTGTTTTGTATTGCTTGAGTGACTTGATCCTCAAGATCTTGTGCCTATTATTTGCTGATATGTTTAATAAGATGGCTGTACATTTGTCTCATATCATGGTGTGTTGATTTATTCACTGTTCTTTCCATTATTGTGTTCATGTATTACTGCTTCCCCATTTGGGAATACTACAGTGGTATCAAAGCATAATCTTGGCTCAACCTGTGGATCTCAGCCATTATGCTCTCAGAAGATTAAGAAGAAGGAGAAAGAGATCAGAATGATGGAGAGAATGAGTTTTATTTTATCTCTTTTCAGATCTAAGAAGGACCTCACCAAGGAGGTCAAGCAAAGGAAAATGGAGAAAAGGAGTGAAACCACACTAGGGTTTCAAGATGAGGAAGGTCCATGTACTTCCTATCAGCAAAAAGAAGATCCGGTATTACATAGAGCTCCAAAGAAACGTGCTATGCCCTTTTCTTTTGAAGACAAGAGGCATGAAGATGGAGGAAACTTAGATCATGAGATTCTAAGTGAGTATCTTGCAGAATATAAGTCTCAACCTAGAGCTTTCGAGGAGAATCTAACTCTCCCACAGTTCATTCAGCTCAAAGAAGAAAGGAGACCTTGCAGCAATAGAAGAAAAAAGGGCAATAGATTTCTATTGTCTACTTTTGATGGTTCATCCACATGCACAACAAGAGCTTGGGGAATGGAGTTGGATGCATTTTTCTTGCTACATCCAGTAGTAGAGAAAAAAGTTGTTGAGATTGTAGCGCTGCACCTTAAGGGTGAAGCAAACATTTGGTGGTTCAGCCATTTGAGTCATGCAAAAGTGATTGCCTATGCAGATTTTACTCAAAGGTTGATTAAGAAGTTTGACAAGAAGAAATCAGAGGAGACGAAGCCTTCACCACCACTTGCTGCAGGAGCACTTGCATCAGGAGAAAGAGCACTTGCACCTTTGCAAAGTGGTCTTTATCTCTTGACATATGGGATCCCATGCACCATTCTAGAGATGCATGAGGAGGAGGAGACTTGTACCAGTGCTGATGCAGCCATGGGTGAGCAGCCATCATCATTAGTAGTTGGGGAAGCCATCAAACTGGAAGGAGGAACCCTTGTAGCAGTACAAGATGTTCCCAAGCTTTGCCAAGGTATGCACATGTTTCCACTTTCCATCATTTCAGCATATCATATGGAGGATTGTGGGAATGTACTACTGCATGACCTAGAGTCAAAGTACATTGTTGATTTGGAACAACAGACTATCACTGCGCTGAGCAGCCTTGATTTGTTCAAGGAGGAGATATACAGTCATCCTAGTGTGTCATTGTTGAGCTACACACAACTCTTGGGGTTGGACTGTAGATTCTTGGAGGATGTGATGAGTATTGTCCTAAACCATGCCATGCAAAACTATGTGTTCAACATTGAACATGATCTTAAGACAGCAAATGCAACATTATGGAGATTAGCAGCGCTGTCATTGAGCAGCAGTGATGAGTTGGGGGCCCAACCATTATTGGAGCATTCCAATGACCTTTCTGCATGTATAGCAGAAGATAGGCAGATGGTTGATGAGAGGCATCTTTATCTTCCATTGTTATGATGGGTCTTTCTTGATGAGCACTTCATTGCTCAATGAGAAGATTTTGCCTTCAGAATATTTGGATCCCTATGGGATCAACTTGGTCATTGAGGAGTGGTCTTCATTTGGAGATCTCTAGGAGATTGCATTTCAACATCCCATGAAATGCAAAGATAGAATTTTGATTTGGGAGGATGGTATTCTCCATTGGAGGGATGCCACTATTGGACATGATGATAAACACTCACCATTAGTTGGATGGGTGATGTTGATGAGCAAAAGGTTGGGAAGCCACTTGCAGATTTATGACACCGGGCAACAAGAGGCAAGACTGCGTTGGTTACTCTTGAAAGAGCTTGGTCATCATATGACACATTCTATTTCAACGAGTAGGTTGGTGGATGGAACTTGGCATGGCACTTACATCATATGGCAGCAAGGAGTTTGGATGTATTGGGGAGTAGGAGATGGCACTATCATGGTGCAAATGGGCTGCTCCTTAGCCTTGGAGGATCAGGAGGTACTTCCACTTTGGAAGGAATATCTCATATACAACAGCATTATGATTGATGGCTTTGACATGTGGTATGTCAAAGGATGGAGCTATGAGATGACAGGAGCCTTATTACAAAGGCCAACATCGCTGTCACTTGGGAGCTTGGATTTGTTGATGGGGTGTTCCCAGGATCACTTCACATATGATGCACTTGATGGACAAGTAGGAGATGAGAGTGATGGAGTAGTGGATGGAGACATCTATTACCATGATATGGTCTTCTTGACTTGGATCTCCAAGCATAAGAAGAATGCTTTGCATGCTGCACATGGTTTATTCCTCTTCATGGGAATATATCATACCACTATGGAGGGCTCATTCATGGATCTTATTATCAGATTACTCTTAGTACATGGTAAGAATTGTGTTTTTGCACGTATTGATTATCTAACACAGTATTTGCATTCTCTTACCATCTCTATACAGTGCATTGCTCCCCAAGAGGGCAAGCCTCTATTTGGGCTTCATGGTCATTTTGGGACCAACATCTATGATGGAGAGAGCCATTTCTTGTATGGCTTTGGGCAAGTGTTGTACTATTTACTGTATGTTGAGTTGATATACAATGTCATTTACTATTCACTAGTAAGTGTGATGGCATGCACAACCAACAATTTGTTGGGAGACAACTTGCCACATCATGTTCTGAAACTGCAGTTGGTAAAACTGCACTGTAACTACTTGAGAAACTATTAGTACCTTCCAGCACTATGTAAAACCTTCTATACTTCTCTTATTTGGATTCCCTATGATGTTAATGTCATATTTATTTTGTATGGGATGATTTGGGCAAGAACCAAAGAGTGGATCTTTGAGGACCCTATTGCCTTTTTGCTCCATGAAGGCAACACTATTGCAGCCCATATTCAGCAACAACTCTACACTTATCATAAGTGGAGAGAGAGACAACATGGGATGGACAATTTGATCCATCATATTCAGCTATGCAGCCCACCTTCTTTGCAGGAGCCTAAGGAGGAGGAGATGTTTTAGGAATTACCATGTTGGAAGGTAACTCACTTTTTGTGGATGGAAGCTTCACATGGGGATGATGGTTCCCAATATATTTCAGATTCCATGCCTCAAGAACGCCTCTAGACCACACATAGTTGCTTCCACGGATATTCCACTTGTTCATGATGAGAGCCATTTGGAATTTTCACCAAAGGCATACTTATACACTTGGGAAGAGCAACTTGGAGACTTATTGATGAGACATCATCTTGTTCATTGCAGAAGCTTATCACATGGAGATGCTACAGGAGGAAGAGGAGAGGTTCTTCAGTTCTATCCTTACAGTTGCTTGAGGACAAGCAACATTTGGGAGGGGAGGACTGTAATGTTCCTAAATTAGCATACAGCTAATTGGAATATTAAATTTTGATTTTGCTCTTAGATAGAGGAATAAAAGGGTATGCAGACCCATAAATCTCCTTAGTAGGAATAAAAGACACTCCTAGTGTGAATGGAGGTCATCTAAAAGTTGGATTGAAGACCCTTAGGTGTGGAAAGGGGCTGGAGCATGTTGAATAGGTCAACTTTGACCAAATCAAACATTGCTGTTATGGAGGAGTGGCATTAATGATGGGACAACGCAGTTTTGGAGGGATATTGATGGCATGATGGTGGAAACCCTAATGAGTGGGACCCAAGGTGAGAAGGCTCACATTGTTTATAAGGAAGAGGATGGCAGCCATATGGGGTTAGCTTATGATTATTATTTTGATTTGTCTGTTTAGACTTTTGCTCTCTTCTGCTGTTTAGCTAAGATTGCTGGTGCTGTTTAGCACAGGGTGTTCCCGATCAGGAATCCCACCTCTTTCCTTGAGAAGCCTCTTGGGAGAGTATTGATCTATCATTTCCACATATCTGACATTCTGGCCAAGCTTCAGTCTTCAACTACAGCGCATTGTCTATTTAGATCTGAGTTGTATTGCAGGGTGTTGCAGTGGAGGGTTGAGAAACCCACTTTCTGAGCTAGTTTTCCATAGGAGGAAGGATTCCTTCTCTTGGGAGATCAGCAAGGAGGGTTCTTGGGCACATTTCAGATCTTTGGCACCAGGCCAACCTATCTCCATCATTCACAGCACAGTTTCAGTTGGGAATTGCGTTATTTTGGAGGGCAGTCTTGGAGGAGGATCTATTGGCTCTTTTAGAGCGTTTTCCTGTAGGTGAATGGTTCAACTTTTCATTGGAGGAGACCCTTTTAGGAGATCTACATCAGATCCATATTATTTCAGCCTTCTATTTCATGAGCTTCAGTTTGCAGTGACTCTTCAGTCATAGGGCTGTAGATCAAGGTTGCTCGCTCAAAAAATCGCGATTTTTTCAATAAAACGATTAAATCGGCGATGTTTTGCACGATTTTTTGAAAAAATCGCTAATCGGGAAAAAATCGCGATTTTTTTGGTAAAAATCGTGGGCCCATCAAACAGCAACCCTATAAGTTCAAAAATCGATTTTTTTTTGTCATTTTTGCAACCCTTTCATTTTCCTGACACACCCTGTTGGCAGTTAATGGTAATGTTAAATTCTTAAAGTAAAAGTGATATTTCCTTTATTTTTCATTTTCATCCTTTTACTTAAATTTTTAACATTACCATGAAATGACTCAGGATGTTTAAGAGTGGTTTCGACCTCATTGGATTTCATATGGAGAAACTAGAATTTTAGATTTCATTCAAAATTAAGCAAACTTAATGGTTTTCAGGGTTTCATGGTTTGGGGATTTGCATTGTTTCCATTTGATTCTATTATGTGTAAGGGTATGAGATTGGCATTTGATCAAGAGTATAAAGTCCTTTAAGAACCTTGATGTTGGTGGCATTGATTGTTGAACTTTGTTGAGGTTGGTGGTATTGATTGTTGAATTCCCCTACTGTGGCCTTAACAAGAATGTACCCTTCACTCAAAGGAAAAATACTGGTTAGGCATGTTAATCTTTTTCTACCGCATTTTAAGGTTGAGGAGATAAACCCTTCACTCAAACCAAAATCATTGGTTAGGCATGTTAAACTTTTCCAATTTCTATCATGTTATAAGGTTGAGCAATCCAAGTCTGAAGACTTTGAGCTAGATGATGTTTATGTATCTCTTGTTGATGATCCCATTTCTAGTAGCGATGAATCAATGATGAGTTTCATGAGGAGAAGGAGGAGGAGCAACAACAGGAGGAGGAGGTGACACCACCTGCCCTTGCTACCGGTAGAGGACGTGGTCTGCCTATTTTAGCTCCTGGTGCTTCAGGATTTGGAGCACAACAGAGTCTATTGCCAGCCCCGCCAGCTTCTTCGTCTAGAGGGAAAGCTGTTACATTTTCTCGCAAGAGGGGTAGAGGAAATCAGTAGTATAGGTTATTTGGTGCATTCCTTTGTATATAACATTATGACTCATGATATGAGATACATTACTATATTTTTTGTTGATATTTTGAGGTTGAGTTGAGACTCAAGACTTAGTATTCAGGACATGATTCACTATTATGTTTGATGTAGTACTAGGCATGATATTACACGTCTTATATATTAGTTTTTTTTTCATATTTATGTGTCAATGCATTTATTTTATGTTGTGGGTGCTTTAGATATTAAAAAAATTGAAAAAAAATGAATATTTTTGTACGTGCCGATTTTTTCCCGATTTTTATGATTTTTTCCGATTTTTTCCCCTCGCCGATTTAATCCCAATCGCGATGTTTGTAGCCTTGCTGTAGATCACCATTTGTATTTGGGTGTATTTCCACAAACCCTTCCCAGGTTTCCTTGGAAAGGTGCCTAGGAGGTTAGATCTTCTCTCCTAGCATTATTTGAGCTATATAACAGCAGATCTACATTGATCTATCCTTATGCAGTAGTTAATGCCCTAAAACTGCGCTGTCATAGTTCAGGGCATTTGTATGGCAGCTATTCCTCATGTATTGGCATATTTTGCTGGTAGAGGCTTGTTTTGTATTGTTTGAGTGACTTGATCCTCAAGATCTTGTGCCTATTATTTGCTGATATGTTTAATAAGATGGCTGTACATTTGTCTCATATCATGGTGTGTTGATTTATTCACTGTTCTTTCCATTATTGTGTTCATGTATTACTGCGTCCCCATTTGGGAATATTACACACTGAAAATTGGCCTCTGCTGCCCCTCAAAAAGGCTGAGAAATTCCCCTTAGTCCACCTTCTCACACCTCAGCTGAATGCAGCCCCAAATTCCACAACCAAACTTCCATTCCACAACCAAACTTCCCCCACAAATTAGCCCCACCAAGAACTGCGCAGTCTAGGTCAATTACTGCCTAGGCCTCTATAAGGGAATTTTGACCTGGGCAATGCACACTCTCCACACTTGCAATTTCTCCGGAAATTTGCTATAAATTGGTTAGAGACTAGTTCTGCAAAGGCTCAGCTCTCACACCCTCGGATTATCTTCCCACAAATCTGTGTGGCTCTTCTACTGTGTCTAGGCTCAAGCTAAGGAAATTCATACTACCTGAGATTGGTCCCCCAAGCCTCCACAAAGTCGTGACAATACCTCCCTAGGGTGGCACCCGTGGTCCACCGAAGAAGAGGGTGAGATTCCCCCTTGGAAACCTCTGGTGCTAAACAACACTTGTGACTCAGCTGAACAGCTTGAGCAACAATGTGTAAATGTCATATTATCAAAAGGTACCAATTGCCGCCCTCAACCTTCTTTTTATAATTGCTGCCTTACCTTTCCTTGTGGGTCCCTCCAAATATTTTGACCTCTCTTCACAAAATCGATTTTTTTCCAAGAAGTGCATATTCCTTGAGGGGTGGTCCCCATTCCACCAACTTTAATATTTGACCCACTTTCCCTAAGTTGGTATCTTAAAATGTGTTAGCTCCAAAATGGCAAAAATGGTAGATCTCTTCTAGTAGAAATTTATTGGGAAGGGACATTACAGAGCCAAAGTGGTGGAAATGCCTTTAAATATGTAACCTTTGCCTTAAACTGTGATGACACCTCAAAGAAACTGTCCAATGAAAATTATTCTTGAAAATGCGTAGAAAAGTGTGCCAAAAGGTTAATATCTGTGAAACCCTGCCTCCAAATATGTGAACTGAACAACAAATATGCCTCAAGATATGTGATGCCCCTCAAAATGTGAAACAAAGACAAACACATGTATCTTCATTGCTGCCTCTCAGATGGCTCATAACATGCTCCTATGTTCATATGTGCTGGTGCAATACGGCTGAAAAAATGCCTTTGAAAATGCAAATTGGACTTGTATTGTCAGGCAGTAACATGTTAGATACATCCATAATTTTCTACTTTGAAGAAGGGAAGTCATTTGGTCTTCCTGAACATTATATTAAACTCCATTCAATGGGGGGATAGGTCATTTTGAGTTTGTCAGGTTGAAAAAAGGAGAAGAATAAGCCTCTATAAAGTTTTCAAAAGAATTGCCTTGATAGACCAAGAAAAGGGAGGTACTGGTAACTATAGGAAAAAATCTGCAGCAATGGCTGTGAAGGAGGGTTTTGAACCCTAGTAAAGCCTTGGAAATTTCGGAAAACAAATCTGCAGCAAAAGAGGAGACTGTGCTTGCTGTAAAAATGGGTTTTAAACCCTAGGAAAACCTAGCCACTTAAGATAAACAAATCTGCAGCAAAAGAGGAGAGTGCGCCTATTGTTCAAGAGGGTTCTAAACCCTAGAAACAGGTGCTGGCCTCAAAAACAGTTGCTGAATGGAGTGAGTGAGTTTCACACCCACTCTGAGACCATGTTGAGATTCGCTAATGTTAACAAGAGAATTGAATGAGCCCAAAACCAACCTGAATTATGCAATGGAGAAGAGATAAACAACACCAGGGCTGCCAAGTGAGGTGACACCCTAAAGAGAGAAATAAATGGAAGCATAGGTGTGCTAAAGAGAGAAACAACCCTTGTACAAGATAGATCAAACCAATTGTAAGGGAGTGCAATGCTTTATGGTGGTGTTAGGCTAAATCCCATGCATAAGATAAGATAAATATAATTTTATTAATGTCCATCAGACCACAAAAGTAGGTCAATGGTACTGAAGAATACAACCAGTATGAATACAATGTGGGAGTGTAAGAGCAGCTCCTAGAGAATGCTGAAAATAACATAAAGAAAGAAGCCTGCAGTAGTACAGGCTCAAGAGTCAAAACACAAGTATATAACTGTGACGTGTTGAGATTGGTAGCTTGGGAGGTACTCCAAGCCCTAGGGTTCGGGTTTTGGAGGATGGAGCACCACAAATGTGCTTTGTGAGCTTAGAACCCAAGCTTGAGGTTTTGTACCCAAAGGTGTGGGGCTAAACCATGAGGAGTTTTATTGGTTTGACTCTTGGAGATGGAAGAGGACTCTTAGAGAAGAAAGAGGCGACTTCAAGCACCAAGATTGGAGCTCTAGAAACAAAGATATTAATTTTTATATATTTCTGTTGGGCTATGTTGGTGTCCCGTGTTTTGATAGTTTGGCAAATCAAAAGACAAGGCAACATCAGAACCAATCTTTAGAGTTCCAGGATCTAGTCCTCTTGTTCTCAGAGAGGGATCTCTCAAAAGTTTGTTTGCAAAGGTTTATCTTGTGTGTTTTAAGTATTGGTTTTAGACTAGTTATTAAGTGCAGGTGTTTGTTTGTTTGGTTGGATGGAATGGATACAGCAGAACATGAAAGGTCTAGGAAAGATACACATAATGGAGAAACATCTGACTCATTGGGCAATGGAATCAAGAAAAGGTCATAACAAATTCATCAATGGATATGGGATATCAAAGGGCAAATCTAACTTGGCCACAGGATCCTTTTGTTTTTGGAATGAGATGAACATTAATGATTTGGAAAGAGAGTTTTAGTTCTCAACAAAGGGAATTTGAAAGCATAATTTGGACAATAAAGAGCTCACAGCTTTAAGCAAATAATGATCTCAAAACAATTTTTAAAATGAAATCTAAGATTCGGGGAACACCCTATTTCTTCAAAGATTTTAGTTTAAAGGACTTAGAAACATAAAAGATTTATTGATAACTACAGTCATAGAAGAGGGAACACCTAAAAACATCTATGATCATAATTATAACGACCTTTAAGCCAACTGTTTAAGCGGGGACAAAGGGCAAGATCAAAACCGACCTCTTTGATTCACTGTAAGCAAAGAACTTCAAAGGGAGACTTCAATAACAGTTTTTAAGTGTCAGCAGACAAGTAGGGAAAACCATAAATCATGCTGAAACCAACTGTTCGAACTATTAAGGAAATAAACAAGCATGAAGACTAAAGAGAAAGATTAAAGCCTCTAAAATACTTCAGCAGGAGAAAACATAAAACAGTGAAGGATGAACAGGTCTAAGGTGCTTCCAAGAGTCATTTCTTAGCCCAAAACTTTCAACCTACTGTAGTAAGAAATTATGGAACATAATGAAAACAAGGGAAAAAACATAAAACAATTCAGAATACTTCACCAACAGCTAAGCTCATGGATCCAATGATAGAGCCTTCTCAGGAACAAAAATGCGACAACATCATCAAGACCTCCAAAACTTCAATTTCATCTTCAACTTCAACAGACTGTATATTTATTTCAAAGAGTTTCAGTATTACAACTTGTGATCAAATAACAACCAACCCCTATCTCATCTTCTTCATAAGTATTTATAGAAGAAATGAGGAGGTAGAAAAGGATAAAATATCTTCTAAGTTCAATTAATACAGAGTGATGACTTCTCGGCCTTTGAAAGGCTTGATGAAGAAGTTTTACAGGTGTTTTACTACATTAACTGTTTTACAATTAATATCTAAACTCGGTGGGAGCTTTGTTGACTTCAAGGCTCTGCATAACGTGGATTAATCCTGAAGATATTTGTTGCATTAGCTTCCTGTGGCAGAATTAACATCTTGGCAGCGCTTGAGGCAGATATTTCTTTAATCAATAACTTCGACCTCTGTTTTGAATGGTTTGAGGCAACAGGTGGCTCTTGTAGTAGCTGAGGAATCAATTCGCCTCAAACGCAGGTGGTGGAAGCCTTTCTGTCAGTTTAAACACTTATGATTTCCTTTTGACTGTGTTTTAATCCAGGGAATTAGGCCTTTGATAATTATTCTTAACCGTAATTCCCTAAATCTGTCTTCAATCTTCTTCTCTGCCATGCCCTATCCTTCAAACTTATACTCTTTTAAATCTTGTTTTAAACACAGTGTCTTGTCGATGTGCAGGGCCATGCAGAACTCTTTATGGTATCGGCGCCCATAAAGCGTTGATAAAACGTGGAATGGAGCCCCGTAGATGGCTTCTTTTAATGTATAGAAGGCACGGGAAACGTCTTTCCCGGCCTTTGGCCTTTCTCTTCAATACCATGGAGAACCATTTAAAACACCTGCAAAACACAAAAATAGTTAAGAAATCCTGCGTCATTAGGTTAAAATTGCTTCAGAAGGCGGGAAAGATCGCGGTCGTTGGATGGCTGCATCCAACGGTGGAGGTTTATTCAAAGGAGGTTAAAGAAAAGCGCAGAAAGTAAAGAACAGAAAACCGTTGATCGCGCGTGATCAACGGTGGAGACCGGCCTTTTGAAAAACCCTTTGGTAGAAGCGGAGGGCGATGGAAACATGCGGAAAAGATCTGGGCCGTCCGATCTAGACACGTGGACGGTCTAGATCTAATCGGAAGATCGCAATCGGAGGCAAGACTTAAATGGTGCCGATGCGAAATTGCGATGCGATGAAGCGCTATCCGTCGATCTGAGGATCAGATCGATGGTGGGAAATGAATCGGAGGATTGGCCGATCGGAGGGACGAACAAAATGCGTGCAATTAAACCTTGCTATGCGATTGAAATTGCCGATGCGATGGAGCGATGGCCGTTTGATCGGCGTTCGATCAATGGTGGGGATTAGTTCTAGAATGATTTGGTGGAAAAATCTTTATAACATATGAAACCTAAAGTTTTCAACAAAAACAAAGGTTTTTTAATGGATCGGGATATACATATATGATAGGCGCCCGACTGCAGGGCCTGTGGTCTTTACGGAATGTAATATGCCTGGGGCGTGCATAAAACAAAAAGGGCCAATCGCAATCGGGCCATCGTGCCTGGTCTTTCAATCAACCCATTTAAAAATCTTGCGATGCGATTTCAGCGCTTGGGACTTCGACACTCGGTTCTGGGCATAAGTCATATGAAACGGAGGCGGGGGGAAGTTTTAACATACAAGACCCAATCGCATCGGAACTTTGATGCGGGTCTTTCAATCTAACCATTGTGAAAACTCCGATTGCGATTGCGCGATCGGTCTTTTTAATCTACCCATTTTTATATTAAAACACGTGCTTTGGGTTTTTAAGTTAAAACTTTGGAAATGTGGGTTTCAAGACTTTACAAAAGAAAAGATGGATCAGGGAAGGAAAACATAAGGTATTAAGCGCCGGAGGCGGGCCCACAGGATATATATATATATATATATATATATATATATATATATATATATATAATATGATGCGATCGAGGTTTTATAACACAAGGATGATCACATCGCAATTTTTAAACACAGCAACAAGACCTGCGCACTTGAATCTTTCCGATGCAATTAGCGCTTGGGGTAATAACTCTTGGTTTTTCAAAAGAAACATGAGATCTGGAGTTTATATCAAAGGGAGCCGATCGCATCGGAGTTTTTGTGTAACAAAACATATGCGCTCATTTGATTTATTCCGATGCGATAAGCGCCGATGGGACTAGCGCCTGGTTCCGGGGAAAGGGCATGTGGGGGAAATGGTTAAGGGGCTTTAACTAAAGGGGCTAAAGCCTATAATAAAAAAACATGAATTTTTATGATTTTTCCACATTTTCAAAGGGTATCAAAGGTTTCGGTAAGGCTAAAAAGGTGGGGTTTAGACCTTATAAAAATGGATTTTCATGAATGGAAGAAGGAGACTCATGAAAAAATAGAGGGATAATATGGAAAAAGGGGGAGCAAATGAAGGTTAATTTTGGAAGAGGGGAAGGGGGAAAATGATGGTCTTTCAACAGTCTTTCCTCATGAAATTAGCAGAATTTCTGAGTATAAAATGGGAACAACAATGAAGATTTTGGACAGAGGCATGAGGCCTTAAATGAGACTTCAAGAGCCAACATTTTTTAGTAAATAAAATTTGTTCCTTGAAGGTTCCAAATAGTCTTAGCCACCTTTTGCTATAACAAATATTATAGGTGGCTATCAATGGCTCCACTTGGGGATGATGCCTTTTTGAAGGCATCAAGAACTTCAGACTTGCATTTTCTGGGAGGCCGACTTGTGTTTGATCTATTGGGCTGCTCTTCCTTTGCTAGGATAATCTTGCTCTGAAAACATATTAGCAGCTAAAAAACAATGGATTTTGCATCTACAAGCTTTCTACCTACCCAATCCTACTGATCTAGCATTTTTTCTTCATTAGAGTGCACTTGGATTGACAAACTCTTTTCACAACATTTTATTCTTTTGAAAGCAGGAAATCTAATCTATTTCTACTCCTTATTTCTTCATGGACTCAGATTAAACAGTTGAGTCCATAAAATTCTCTACCTAATCTACCATCTGTTGGGATTGAACTGTCCAACACATTTTATTCTCTAATTTCTACAACAAAAATTAAAAAGCATACAAGTTAGGATTGAACAGTCTAACTTGATGCTGATCTATGGCATAAAAACAAGTTGCACATAGATTATTATTTGCAGAAAATTTTTAAAACAAAATGATGAAGGTTTAAGATCTGAAAATTCAAAGCACTTCTTTCATCCTTTTTCACAGCTCTGTTTTAACTTTGTTTGAGCTGTTCTTTCTTTTTCTCTGGTTCAGATTTTGAGTTAATTAGAACCAGATTTTTACATCTTCTTGACTCAGAAAAAATAAAACAGATTTGAGTCATTCTCTTTTTGAAATGTTAGGTTCAGATTTTGAGTATGTTTGAACCTTTGATTTCTATCCTAATCTATCTACTGATAAGCCAAGATTAAATAGTTTGACAAATCGAATTCACTATCCTATCAGCAGAAAATTTAAAGGCTAATTAGTCAAGATTAGGTTGTTTGACTAACTAGAAGTGTGTTATTCAGGAGTGGCATTTAAGCTTGCACACTTTTAGAATTTGTTTCTCTTTTTTGGTATGGGGCTGTACCTTTATTGTTTTTACAATCTGCCCTCTTTTCTTTCTTTCTTTGTTTTTGTATTTTTGATTTTTCTAACTTTGAAATGCAATGGTTAGACTATGACATTTACAATAAAAAATAAAATGCTTTGAAATTTAAGATTCTTGGCAGAAGTAATGTTTGAGCATCCTGCCATTGATCGGACCTCCATATAGATCTTCTCCATTCAATTCTTTCAAGAAAAATGCATTGTGACCCCTCTCAGCATGAATAATATAGGGCCCTTTCCACAAGTTCTCAAACTTGCCATGTTTTCCCTTCTCTTCTCTTCTTGAATCCCATTTAAGAACAACATTTCCAATTTGGAAATTGTTTGCCTTAGTCCTCTTATCAAATAGTTTCTTCATATTTTCTTGGACTAACTGTGTTCTCTCATAAACTTCTTCTCTGGTCTGCTATAAATGGATTGTTTGGTTGATCATTCTCTGCATATCATTCTCTTCACTCTGCACTTATTGAAGGAGTTTCATGACTGGAACTCTTAATGAGGTAGGAAAAACTGCATCCATGCCATAAACCCACTGATAGGGGGACATATTTATTGACTTTTTTGTAGTTAATCTATCAGCCCATAAGGCATGAACCAGCGTACTGTGCCATGATTTCTGATTTTGCTCCAACAGTTTTTTGATTATATTGAGGAGACTCTTGTTGGAGGATTCAGCTAATCCATTTCCTTGGGGATAGTAAGCAGTGGAATGGCCCAAGGTTATGTGGTATTTGTAACAGAAATCAACCATTTTCTTAGATTTAAAAGCAACAATTTTGTCTGTTATGATTTTTCTGGGACAACCAAATCTAGATAGGATATTTGTTTCAAGGAACTTGATAATGACAGAGTCATTAGCATTTCTGGAGGGTATAGCTTTTATCCACTTGGTAAAGAAGTCAGTGGCTGTGAGGATCCACTTATGCTGAGCTGAGGAGGATGGATGAATTTCACCAATGAAGTCCAGCCCCCATTGTTGAAAAAGTGCCTCAACTCTGATAGGATGTAAAGGTAAGGGAAGGAATTTTCTTTTGCCATCAAAGATTTGACACTTATGGCAAGACATGACCAACTTTTGAGTGTCAAGGAAAAGGGTAGGCCAATAGTAACCAGATGTAAGAATTTTGTTGGCTGTGGCCTTCCAGTAGAGGTGACCTCCACATTCTCCATCATGCAATTCATGCATGATTTTCCTTGCATCATCTTCAAGTAAACATTTAAGCAAAATTCCAACAACATTTTTCCAATATAATACTCCATCTAAGATACAAAAACTCAAAGCCTTTTGTTTCAAGAATCTAGCTTTAGTTTTAGACAAAGAAGGAGGGGTATTTAAATATAAAAGCACATAAATAATGTCAGCATACCAAGGAGAATTTAGAAATGTTTCTTCAATAACAAGAGCATCAGATTCTTCTATTTATTCCAACACATCTACCATATTGATGTCTAGTGCTTGGAAGTTAGACTCAGCCATAAGTTTTGCTAATCCTTGCCCTTTAACTAGTTTGGTGGGCCTAATTTCTAAGTCATATTCAAGAATAGTTGCAATCCATTTTCCCCTTTTACCATCAGGGTCTTGACTTAGAATGTCCTTGACAATAGTATGTGGAACAAAAGCAATTATGTGAGTGTAAAATATAGACCCTAAAATCTTTCAATGCTTTCACCAATGCTAAGGCTTGCTTCTCCATGATATTATATTTGAGAGGAGCATCTATTAAGGCCCTAATAAAGAAAGATATTGGTTGTTCTTGCCCCAAATCATTCTTTTGAAGTAAAACTGCAGCTATTGTATGCTCAGATGCAAAAGAAAAGATGTAAAAATCTTTGGTAAAATCTGGACTAATCAAGACCGGTGTTTGGGTAAGAGCTTGTTTGACTAGTTCGAATGATTGTT
Organism: Pinus albicaulis; assembly: GCA_034641835.2. Taxonomy (NCBI): domain Eukaryota; kingdom Viridiplantae; phylum Streptophyta; class Pinopsida; order Pinales; family Pinaceae; genus Pinus; species Pinus albicaulis. Next base: position 754,427,707 of record CM076577.1, read on the forward strand.
TAGCCGGTAAAGTCCATTTTACACCTACATCTTTCTTAAGCATGTTTGTAATGTTTTTTAATAGCTCAGCAAGGTTAGGGATAAACCTTCTCAAAAAATTAATCTTTCCGATGAAAGATTGCAACTCTTTGAGGCTTCTTGGATGACTGATTTGTAATATGCCATCTATCCTTGTAGGGTCTATTTTGATTCCCTCTTCCGAAATTATATGTCCAAGAAGTTTACCTTCTTGGAGACCAAAGAGTGTCTTCTTGGGATTCAATGACAAGCCAAATTTCCTACACTTCTCAAAAACTTTTCTTAAGTGAGTCAAATGTTCTTCATCAGTTTTTGAAAAGACAGTTATGTTATCAAGGTAAATAATTATGAAATAGCCAATATCTTTAGAAAAGGCTATGTCCATGGCCCTTTGGAAGGTGGCCCTTGCATTCATTAACCCGAAAGGCATTTTGACATACATAAAGGTGCCCCAAGGTGTGGTAAAAGCAGTTCTGATTTGATCACTTGGGAGCACTAACACCTGGTTGTAACTCGAGAACCCATCTAAGAGTGATATCCTTTTTGACCCAACTACCCTCTGAAGTATATGCTCCATCTTGGGAAATGGGTAGTTGTCTTTTAGGGATGCTCTGTTTAGGTTTCCGAAATCGACACAGAGTCTGATCTCCTCTGTTTTTTTCCTAACAGAAACTAAGTTTGATACCCATTCTGAAAATCTAACAGGTACTATAATGCCAGCATCATGCATCTTTTCAATTTCGGCTCTAACTAAAGGTAATACAAGTGGGTTTATCCTCAGTTTTTGTTTTAAAGGCTTTTGATTTTCCTTCAAGGGAATCTTGTGCTGAATGATGCTGGTATCGTAAGACTTTAGATCTGTGTATGCCCAGGCAAAAACATCTTTAAACTCCTTAAACAGATCAATGTATCGAGATTTTATATGAGTTGGAAGAGTGCTGGATAATTTAATCATCTTGGGTTCTGTTAGGGAGCCTATGTTGTGTTCTTCTACGTTTGTTTCTACAGGGTCCATTTTTGGTTCTTTGGCTACATCATTAAAGTCGAAAAGGTGTTCCAAAGGTGAAAGACCTCTTGGAATTGAACCGTTTTTACATTCTAAAACTTCGAGGTCTTTTTGGTCCACCTTGTCAATTAACTCTGCTTCAAACGGGTTCTCATAATGATTTATATCAGCAGAGTGTGTTATTTCAGCTTCTGGGATTTCTTCGATATATGGACAGTTTTCATTATGGCTAGATTCTAATGTTGGTATGTTGAAATCATTTTCTGATTTCAAGAAATCACCTATGTGTTTGTCCGAATCAAACACTTGCCAGTGTTCTTCGTTATCAGGGACTGCAGGCCTATGTTTAACCTTTACGCTAAGCTGTTCATTTATCTCAGGTATTTGACAGTTACTGGCATTGAAAGCGAGTTCATTTGCTAAATGATTAAACGCTCTAGGAATGAAAATAAGTTCATATTTTTCAAAAGTTTTCAATAAATCGAGGGCAGTGTTCCGATATTCCCTAAGCCTCGGATTTCTGGCTGAGTATTTTCCTTTGATTTGTTTTATGATAAGTTCAGAATCTCCTAAGATCGTTATCTTTTGGGCTTCTAATTGTTTGAGTAATTGTAAACCTAGGAGAAGTGCTTCATACTCAGCGATATTGTTAGTGCATGGGAAATTCAATTTGTATGAAAAGCTTTGATTCGTATTCTGGATCCATACGCCTGCACCTGCGCTTGCTTTATTACAGGATCCATCAAAGTTTATTGTCCATATTACGCTTGACTCATTTTCGTTTTCTTGTTGCTGTTGATTGTCGATGTTTTGAAGTTGATTTGAGAGTAGATTCGATTTTTTTGGTGAATCAGTTGGGTCTATGTTCTCTTTTTCTTGTTGAGTAATTTCATCTTCGTTACATAAGATAAAGGAATCTAAACTTGAATGGGTAGAATAAATTGGAGTGTTGTTCGATTTGTCTAGGTTGCTCACCATGTATTTCATGTGAGATTCCTTGTATAGTCTTCTGTTTTGGTTAAAAACAAGGATGGTGGCATAAGACATGTCCATTTGAAGGCTTCCCTGAAGTTTGGCTCCCCAAGATCTTGATAAGAGCATGCCATACTCAGGGGGAATGTCAGCTACAACTTTATCCATAACTAGACTCTTAGCAGGGATCTGAGCTAGATTAACACATAAATCTTTGATTAAACCCAAACATTTGACTCGGCTTGAGTCAAAGGAATACAAATCTTTGTATGGTTTAGTAATCTCTAAGCCTAAGCTTTCCATTACCACCTTGGGCATTAGATTGTGTGAAGCCCCTGAATCTAACATGGCATTGTGTAAAATTTTCTCGTGTATGTTCAAGCTAACATAGAAGGGAGGGACAACCCCTTCTTGATATTTTCCTTCAACTTCTGGACCAAACAACAACTCAGGTTTGTCATCTGTCAAGTTTAAAGTGTCTGTATCACTTTCTAAGTTCAAAGCTTTCAAAACTTGGTTTTTGTACACTTCTTGGGTTACTAGTTCAGCTAGGGGGATGGTAATTTTTATCTTAGCAATCTCTCCCTCAATGCTGAAAGGAATAATTGACTTGTTTGTATTTACATCTGTTTTTTCAATTGGATTCTTTTCAGCAACTTTGATTTGCTGAACTTTGTTTGGACTGGCAATTGGGACAGTTTTATTAGGACCACTAGCTGAAGTGCTAGGGGTACTCCGTTCAACCTTTGGCTGGACACCTTTATCTTTGTTTAAGTCTGGTTTTTTAGCCGAAATGTTGGTTTTCTCTGCTGTCTTTTTGGGCTGGTTTTCTGCGTTTTTCTTGACAGCAGTGCTAGTGTTCTTATTCTTTGAATTATCTATGTTTCCCTTGCTCCTAAGATCATACTGTTTGTGTACCTCCATGATTGCATTTTCAAAACCTAATCTATAGTCATCAGAATCTTCATAGGTGTTTGTATTTTGATCATAAGAGAAGAAATCTTGTTCTTTCTCGGTGAGGAATACATCATCCCCACTGTCTGATCCAATCAAGTTTACATGAGATTCTTCCAACCTTTCCAACTCCCTATCTTCCTCATATTGATCTACATAGTTCTGATGAAAAAGAGGAGTGATCTGTTGATCATCTTCCCTAGGTCTGTTTGGAGGTTGGTTTCTTCTAGAATTCTGGTTTTGGTTTCTGTTTTGATGAGCAGTTTGGTTTTGATTTGCTTGTGCTCTCTTAATTATGCTCATCTCTTTCATCACTTCTTCCAACATCCTCTCCATCTTTGAGCTTGAAGTAGAAGAAGTGGATTCCTCTCTAAAAGATACTCTCTTTTCAATTTTCATTCTTGCTCTCTTCTCCATTAAGTTGACTTCCACAGAAAGAGCACCCTTTTGCATATCTTCAAGAGTTGCAAAATCTCTTTCTCTCAGCTGATAGGTCATGTCAGAGTCAAACCCTTTAGGAAATTTGTTTAAAGCTGAGCCCTGCGGAGGTTTTAGCTCTGGGGATAGTGCATTATAAACACTATTGAATCTAGTGCAGTAATCTTGCACACTTTCCCCAGAGTTTCTATGGAGGTTCTTGTAGTCAGAAAGGACTTGGAGAGGATTTTTCTTTACTTCCCATTTGTTTAAGAACGTTTGATGGAAGGCTTGGAGATCATTAATACTATGGGGGGTTAGGCCTTTGAACCATTTTCTTGCTTCCCCCCCCAAACTCTGAGCAAATAACCTAAGCTTGACAGAATCATCATCAATTTCATTTCTGTCAAAGTAGTCATTCATCTTATCCACATGTTGTGATGCAGTTGTAGTATTGTTGGCATCATATAATGGAATTTTGGACTGATAGTCCTGTGGAAGATTGACTAATGGTACAGGAAGGACTAAGGGAGCATACCATGCTGCCATGATAGGCGGTGGGGGTGGATTTACAAAGAGCGGATTAACAATAGGAATAGTGGGCTGAGGTGTAGTGTTTTGAACAGTGGATGTAGGGTGAGCAGAAGTGGGTGGACTAGGAAAAGACTGCTAAGCTGATCTAGGATGAGAGACACCTAAGTTGTGAAGGAAATGTAAATCAGGAGGGGTTGTTTCTTTGCTACCAAGAGGTTCACTTGTTTTAGGAGATGATAGTGAAGACTCAGAATCTAACTGATCTAAATCACCAAGAGACCTAGTTCTAAAAGGATTTACTAAGTCAACTTGAGATTGTTGTAGAGCTGAAAGATTTTCAGGAACTGAATTAGCTCTCAAGGGTGATCTGAAAGCAGTTGATAATTTTATCTTAGGAGACTTCGTAAGGATACTTTCAGGGTTGTCAACTATTCCCGATGGGTTTGGGTCAGGGTAGGCTCTAATATGAATCTTTCTAGGAGCCACTATGCTATGTTTTTCAGACCCAGTTAAAAAAGAAAAGTTTAACCAAATATGACAATCTTTAAGAGGCTAACTGATCTTTTTAGAAGAAGGAAACTTTTAATGCTAAAGCCTTCTAGCTGAGTTTGTATGATGCTATTAAGACTTGGGGTCTTCCCAGTGGAGTCTTAAGGTTTGTTTTTAGGATTGTGGAGTCGCCAGGTGGGAATTTTTAACTCTTTTGGATGTAAAAGGTTTTATGGTCCACCACCAAGTTTATTATGAAGCCAAACTTGAAAAGTCTTTTGGGTTTTTCCGAGTTATTTTGGTCTTTATAGGTTAAGAGAGTGTTCTAAGTCTGATTTAACACTTAGCTAGGGTGTCAAAACGTACAAAGTTTACTCTTATGGCTTGGTAATTGAAAACTTCAAGGTTTGACAAGGCTTTATGAGAATCCTAAGGGTTACTTAGTTTGTCACTGATTCAAAAGGTCCTATCATGATTACCATTATGCTTGGTAGTGCTTGAAGAAGGTTACTTATGTTATGCTAGACAATGAGTATTTAATTTTTAAAGATTTTACTCAGGTCCCACCGTGATCGCCATTATGTTGGTGTCCCGTGTTTTGATAGTTTGGCAAATCAAAAGACAAGACAACATCAGAACCAATCTTTAGAGTTCCAGGATCTAGTCCTCCTGTTCTCAGACAGGGATCTCTCAAAAGTTTGTTTGCAAAGGTTTATCTTGTGTGTTTTAAGTATTGGTTTTAGACTAGTTATTAAGTGCAGGTGTTTGTTTGTTTGGTTGGATGGAATGGATACAACAGAACATGAAAGGTCTAGGAAAGATACAGAGAATGGAGAAACATCTGACTCATTGGGCAATGGAGTCAAGAAAAGGTCATAACAAATTCATCAATGGATATGGGATATCAAAGAGCAAATCTAACTTGGCCACAGGATCCTTTTGTTTTTGGGATGAGATGAACATTAATGATTTGGAAAGAGAGTTTTAATTCTCAACAAAGGGAATTTGAAAGCATAATTTGGACAATAAAGAGCTCTTTGATAGACAGGGCTAACCATAAATTCTACAAATCACAGCTTTAAGCAAATAATGATCTCAAAACAACTTTTAAAATGAAATCTAAGATTCGGGGAACACCCTATTTCCTCAAATATTTTATTTCAAATGACTTAGAAAACATAAAATATTTACTGATAATTAAAGTCATAGAAGAGGGAACACCTAAAAACATCTATGATCATAATTATAAACGACCTTTAAGCCAACTGTTTAAGCGAGGACAAAGGGCAAGATCAAAACCGACCTCTTTGATTCACTGTAAGCAAAGAACTTCAAAGGGAGACTTCAATAACAGTTTTTAAGTGGCAGCAAACAAGAAGGGAAAACCATAAATCATGTTGAAACCAACTGTTCAAACTATTAAGGAAATAAACAAGCATCAAGACTAAAGAGAAAGATTAAAGCCTATAAAATACTTCAGCAGGAGAAAACATAAAACAGTGAAGGATGAACAGGTCTAAGGTGCTTCCAAGAGTCATTTCTTAGCCCAAAACTTTCAACCTACTGTAGTAAGAAATTATGGAACATAATGAAAACAAGGGAAAAAACATAAAACAGTTCAGAATACTTCACCAACAGCCAAGCTCATGGATCCAATGATAGAGCCTTCTCAGGACCAAAAATGCAACAACATCATCAAGACCTTCAAAACTTCAATTTCATCTTCAACTCAACAGATTGTATATTTATTTCAAAGAGTTTCAGTATTACAACTTGTGATCAAATAACAACCAACCCCTATCTCATCTTCTTCAGAAGTATTTATAGAAGAAATGAGGAGGTAGAAAAGGATAAAATATCTTCTAAGTTCAATTAATACAAAGTGATGACTTCTCGGCCTTTGAAAGGCTTGATGAAGAAGTTTTACAGGTGTTTTACTGCATTAACTGTTTTACAATTAATATCTAAACTCGGTGGGAGCTTTGTTGACTTCAAGGCTCTGCATAACGTGGAGTAATCCTGAAGATATTTGTTGCATTAGCTTCCTGTGGCAGAATTAACTTCTTGGCAGCGCTGGAGGCAGATATTTCTTTAATCAATAACTTCGGCCTCTGTTTTGAATGGTTTGAGGCAACAGGTGGCTCTTGTAGTCGCTGAGGAATCAATTCGCCTCAAATGCAAGTGGTGGAAGCCTTTCTGTCAGTTTAAACACTTATGATTTCCTTTTGACTGTGTTTTATTTTTGATAATTATTCTTAACCGTAATTCCCTAAATCTGTCTTCAATCTTCTTCTCTGCCGCGCCCTATTCTTCAAACTTATACTTTTTTAAATCTTGTTTTAAACACAGTGTATTGTCGATGTGCAGTGCCACACAGAACTCTTTATGGTATCGGCGCCCATAAAGCGTTGATAAAACGTGGAATGGAGCCCCGCGGATGGCTTCTTTTAATGTATAGAAGGCACGGTAAACGTCTTTCCCGGCCTTTGGCCTTTCTCTTCAATACCATGGAGAACCATTTAAAACACTTGCAAAACACAAAAATAGTTAAGAAATCCTGCGTCGTTAGGTTAAAATTGCTTAAGAAGGCGGGAAAGATCGTGGCCGTTGGATGGCTACATCCAACGGTGGAGGTTTATTCAAAGGAGGTTAAAGAAGAGCGTGGAAAGTAAAGAACAGAAAATCATTGATTGCGCGTGATCAACAGTGGAGACCGGCCTTTTGAAAAACCCTTTGGTAGAAGCGGAGGGTGATGGAAAGATGCGGAAAAGATCTGGGCCGTCCGATCTGGACACGTGGACGGTCCAGATCTAATCGGAAGATCGCAATCGGGGGCAAGACTTAAATGGTGCCGATGCGAAATTGCGATGCGATGAAGCGCTGTCTGTCGATCTGAGGATCAGATCGATGGTGGGAAATGAATCGGAGGACTGGCTTATCGGAGGGACGAACAAAATGCGTGCGATTAAACCTTGCGATGCGATTGAAATCGCCGATGCGACGGAGCGATGGCCGTTTGATCGGCGTTCGATCAACGGCGGGGATTAGTTCTAGAATGATTTGGTGGAAAAATCTTTATAACATATGAAACCCAAAGTTTTCAACAAAAACAAAAGTTTTTTAATGGATCGGGATATACATATATGATAGGCGCCCGACTGCAGGGCCTGTGGTCTTTACGGAATGTAATATGCCTGGGGCGTGCATAAAACAAAAAGGGCCAATTGCAATCGGGCCATCGGGCCTGGTCTTTCAATCAACCCATTTAAAAATCTTGCGATACGATTTCAGCGCTTGGGACTTCGACACTCGGTCCTGGGCATAAGTCATATGAAACGGAGGCGGGGGGAAGTTTTAACATACAAGACCCAATCGCATCGGAACTTTGATGCGGGTCTTTCAATCTAACCATTGTGAAAACTCCTATTGCGATTGCGCGATCGGTCTTTTTAATCTACCCATTTTTATATTAAAACACGTGCCTTGGGTTTTTAAGTTAAAACTTTGGAAAGGTGGGTTTCAAGACTTTACAAAAGAAAAGATGGATCGAGGAAGGAAAACAGAAGGTATTAAGCGCCGGAGGCAGGCCCACAGGATATATATATAATATGATGCGATCGAGGTTTTATAACACAAGGATGATCGCATCGCAATTTTTAAACACAGCAACAAGACCTGCGCACTTGAATCTTTCTGATGCGATTAGCGCTCGGGGTAATAACTCTTGGTTTTTCAAAAGAAACATGAGCTCTGGAGTTTATATCAAAGGGAGCCGATCGCATTGGAGTTTTTGTGTAACAAAACATATGCGCTCATTTGATTTATTCCGATGCGATAAGCGCCGATGGGACTAGCGCTTGGTTCCGGGGAAAGGGCATGTGGGGGAAATGGTTAAGGGGCTTTAGCCAAAGGGGCTAAAGCCTGTAATAAAAAACATGAATTTTTATGATTTTTCCACATTTTATAAGGGTATCGAGGGTTTCGGTAAGGCTAAAAGGGTGGGTTTTAGACCTTATAAAAAATGGATTTTCATGAATGGAAGAAGGAGACTCATGAAAAAATAGAGGGATAATATGGAAAAAGGGGGAGCAAATGAAGGTTAATTTTGGAAGAGGGGAAGGGGGAAAATGATGGTCTTTCAACAGTCTTTCCTCATGAAATTAGCAGAATTTCTGAGTATAAAATGGGAACAGCAATGAAGATTTTGGACAGAGGCATGAGGCCTTAAATGAGACTTCAAGAGCCAACATTTTTTAGTAAATAAAATTTGTTCCTTGAAGGCTCCAAATAGTCTTAGCCACCTTTTGCTATAACAAATATTATAGGTGGCTAACAGGCTAGAGGCACTAAAGACAAGTTGGCCTGCTTAGATTAGTGCACTCAAGGGATGCGTAGAAGCCCTAAAGGAAGTGTGTAACTAAGAGAGGCATTGGAGTTCATTTGACACAATCTAAGTGCATCAACTCATGAGTTAGACATCTGAAGTTGGCCGCAGGTCTGGAGCATCTCAAGTGAAGGGAAGAAGGGTTGGTTTGGTCTCTCTTGTGACTGTCTTGAGGGCCATAGAGACTAGGAGCAGGGCCGGGTGGGTTAAGGACAAATCTGGGTGCTGGTGCATGGTTTTAGGAAGGTCTTTCTCTCTGTTTTAGAGGCCGAGGTCTGCTGGACTAATTGCAGAAGGGTTGAGCGCTGTTTAGTGACAAAGAAGAGTGCCATGAGGCCTATTTCAAAGCTGGAAATTAGAGTAGGAGATTAAGGAAGGAAGGCTGCAGATTTCTAGTGGACTATTGGAGCAGAACTGGAGGGCTAAACAGGTCTGTTGGGTGGCCTAACCAGTTGGTGAAGCTACAACAGTATGCACAGATCCAGAGGTATGTATTTGATGTCTTAAAGTTGATTTGATGCTAGTGGATGAGTTTCCCAGATTTGTGGTGGGTGTCTCAAGGCTGTTGGAGGGTAGGAAGGAGGTGCTCAAAGGAGCCCTAAGTGAAGTGCAGGGAAGGACTCTTGGATTGCTAGGAGAGCCATGTTGTTTGGGTAAGCTCAAGACTGATTCTTGAAGGACAAATAAAGCAGACCAAGGGAGCAGATTACATCAGCCCAAGTTCATTGAAGAGAATGACATCTTGCAGTGATAGGTGGCAGCGCTCCAGTTCGAAGTTTGTCTTCATTGGAGCAGCACAGAAAGGCATTAGAGGGAAGAAGTCCCAAAGGAGTTGAGGAGAAACAGTGGGCAGTTGAGACTCGTTCACAAATGGAGTTGTGAACAACTCAATAGGAGTCTCTATGTGTTGATGCGTTGAAGGATTAACGATCAACTAGAGAGCAGGTGGAGATCTGTGTCCAGTGACCTAAAGGAGCTGGTACATTGATAGAGGCAGGAGCTACAGATTGGGAGCACAAGGACCAATAGTTGTGTTCAGGGTACGATTGAGGAGCTATGATGGTGCGCAACATCAGCTAGATGATCAATGTATCTTGTTCTTGTCTTCTTGTATGAGTGGATGCATGAGGGCCATTATCCTTGGTACGAGAGCCGTAGACTGATGTATTATCAGTTTGTTAATATAACGAAGTTGTGTTTTGTAAAAAGTCGTGTATATATGTGCACGTGTTGATTTACTACATTTTATATTTCGATGTGCAAAGAAGTTTGTTGTGATAGTTGGATTGGTAGCATCTGTGATTGTAAGAATCTAACCTATACTCCAGTATCATGGAAAAACAACATGACAAAGTTACGGTGATAAAAAATACAAAGCGAGTTTGTCTAGGACTGGTGATAGGAATGAATGGATGATCACCTTATATGAAAATGTAAATAAATATTGTGTATCTATACATAAATAAAGATGTAGGCTGAATTTCCCTAGGAAGGGTTTATGGACCTGTTATCGCTCAAACTAGAAGGGGTCCTAGGACGGGATCCTTGAAGGGAAACTACTAGTTCAAGGGAAACAATGGAGCAATAATCCACTATCACCTCATCTAAGGCTCCCTGCTCTTTACAGACTTTCACCGATCGGAGGAGACTTGGTATAATGAGGTTCACGATAATGAGTATATCAACGATAGGATGCAAGGTGATCCTAAAGGCCTATTCACAAGAGAGGCTCAAATATATGGTTTGCTTGCTTATAAAGCAAGGTGAAAATCTCTCTAGGAAGGGCTAAGAGGATTTCAAGGGTTAGGGTTTGAAGGTATGACTTACAAAGGAGATTCTTAGACCTCATAATCCTTGTGGAAACTTGGTTTCTAAGTGGTCTTTATGGATTAGCTTTGAGAAGAAATGGGACAACACGGGACCAAGTGGACCCAAAATTAGGTCAAGGGGATGGAATTAATCAATCAAGGGTGTGCATGACCTAATTGAGGAGGAGAAAGGGGTCAAAGGAGAAATTTTCTTTGAACTTGATGCAATGATCCCAATGAGGTCACTGGCCAAAGGAAAACCATAGGCAAGAATCGATCTCAGAGCTAGGGCTTGAAATATCTCAAGATCCCACTGTCGAAATTGCTTCAAATTTGGAGAGCATCTATGAGACACACTAGCGCAGTAGAGGGTAAGAGATCGATCTTTTTGGATGGGTGAATTGTGAGAAAATTGATGCCCTAGTCACCTATGGAGGCTAGGCCTATAAAGAAAGAGAGAGGTGAGAAAAATATGCTTTTGAGTGATCACCAACAAAGGATCAGTGACTAATCGTTTGGGGAATATGGAGTCAAGGAGATTCAAAAGCTTGGAATAGATTCACTTAGTCAAGGAGGCCTCTAGAACAATTTCGCATGGCATTAGGGCATGAACATAATTTCTTCAAGGTCTTTACACTTCAATTTGCAATATATGATGACTTATTTGTGAAAATTTCTGAATAGAAAATTACAGAAACCCTACTGCAGTATCTTGATTTACTTCTCCTACTTGTGATTTAATTATACAAGTTATTTTATGAAATATTCAGAAAATAGCGAAGCAAACACAACTAGCAGCCTACACATATACAAATCATTTACTGAAACATAACGCAAATATGACAAAGGACACACATGATTTTTCGTACAAATGTCCCCGGAAAAAACCAATGCGGGAAAACCGGTGCAATAGCTCTTTGAGGGTTTTATTTATTAAGCAGAATATCTAAATAAATCTAGGGCACCAGTAGTGGTTTGCCCGACGGAGAAATTCACGACAGTTGTACCTTATCACTCGGAGAGAGAAAATATGGTTGATTCAAACCCTTCATGAATTACTGATACGAGCCATTTTTGGCTCACTGGAACCCTCGGTGTAGCTCTTCCAGCCTCTGCGTCAGCCTCTCTTGCCCAGCACAGCATAGGCTGCCCCTGCGTCACCTTGAAGGCATCTACGCTGCCTCTGCGTCACCCAGGAGGGTCTGCGTTCCTCTCTGCGTGATCTCTGCATCAGCCTGGTTGAGCTACATCTCTCCTGCTGGCCTCTGCGCTGCCTGTTACGGAACTGCCTCTCTAATGTATGTATTCTTGTCCTCGGATCAAAACATCCCTTGTTGATCTGCCCCTCACTAGCACCACAAGCTCACTCGAAAATTCTCAGCAAACTGCACCCCAGAATTTCGACTTAGCTCAAATGTTGCTACTCTGTGTGTCTTCTCCAACTGAACCCAAGCCTTCCTTTAATACTTTTCTCGTTGAGAAATCAACGACCGTGATCTAATCACTAATCAATGACTAAGATTAGATAAAGCTTGATCCACGTCACTTAGAATATTCTCACCACGTGTAAATTAATTCACTTTAATTTTTCAATTTCCCTAAGTTAGACTTAGGGTCCCATTAAAAAATTTAATTATTTGAAAAACTTTTACACTAGGTGGAATATCTCCAAACGATTTCTGGGTCTTGGAGATCTCATGTGTTTTAGCCCCTCCACAAAGTTTTAGAGCTAGAGCACATCTGATGCTACCCAAAATATCAACATTATTGAGATAGAATTTCAATAAAATATCTCTAGGAATGTTCACTCATTCATGCATGGCCCATAACATGATGCAACACTATAAAAGAACAAATTTCCACAATTTCGCAGAAGGAAAGCAGTACTAGCGAAAATCCCTAACAACATGCATGTGACATAAGAAATAACAAGAATAACATTAAAAGAGTACTTACATGTAAGAAAGAGTATATCCAATCATCATTATATGTTAATAGTGAAGCTCCAAGACAAAATGAAAGAGATCCAAACATCAAAATTCACGTATTCATCCAAATTCATCCTCCAAGAATAGCGAAAATCTCACAAGAGAGAATGATCCAATCCAAGTGATGATGAGAGAATGAATAAATTCTCATCTATTTGTACAATGTCTAATGAGTTCAATGTAGCTAATTTCGCCAAATTGAGCCCCTAAAATAAAATAATGTGCATAATAACAATAGACAACTTGAGCGGGCTCAATGGTTAAGAACTTGTGATTTCTCTTGGGAGGTCACAAGTTCAAAACCGGCAGGGGGTAGGGTTGTCTATTGCCCGTCATGACCAAGCTAGAGGGATAAATGCCCCCAATGCTGGATGCCTCGGTCCTTGCGAAAGTCATGAGTTTTTGGTATATGTGGCTTACGGGCTGCTACATATACTCGAGGAGGTTGTTGTTCCCTGTTTTAAAAAAACAATAATTTTAGTAACAATCCCACCAAATAGGTCAATAATACATGAATAAGCTTCTCAAGAGGGTCGAATAATCAACAAAGTGAGTCGTTGGGCCTTTGAGGAGACCTAATGAAGTCCAAAGGGTGCCATGATGTAGAAATGGGCTCCCATCATAGTGGATAAGGGGGTGCCCCCTTGTTTTCCAAGCAAGAACCTGTGGTGCTCCCAAGTGGGTGTGGGGGCGCAAGGTCATCCTCATGGGTCTCCAAATGGATCGGAAGTGCCTGTAGACCATTTGTAAGGGTTGGAATGATGACATAAGACCTCCCTCTGCAGCGGGGAACAATCCTCTGGATCTTGAACATTTGCGAAGTGTATGGTACATCTGTGGTGCCGACTGGGCATGGTGAACTCGGTGCATCATCCTCATCCAAAAGGTGGAATAGGAGCAATCAACAAGCACTGTTGGGGATCCATGAAGTAATCTTGACTATGGTGGAGGCGCATGGCTCTCAACGCTCACCCTACAAGTGCAAATGTGGCCCTCTGGAGGGACAGGATCCCGTATAGGGAGACCAAGCCCCAAATGGACATCCACTTGCAATCTTGGATCCAATGAGTCCCCTTGCCCTCCAATACAACAAATCATCAAAATAATCAAATAAAAGAGCTTACAAGTCATGGAATCAATGGGGCACTTCATGATGGCATGCCCTTCCATAGTGGGCTTGAGCATGTACAAGTGTCTCCAAGCTCAATAGGGGGTTAGCCAAGGACCCTATTAGGTGTGACATGTTTGTGGTACATCCCTCAAATGGTAGGTGGCAAATAATATAATAATGGAATGGAGTGGGGATCAAGGGAATCATCCAGATCACATGTCAAGGTGCAAGGGTAGCTATAATAAGGGAAGCTCGCACCTGGGTATATGAGTGTAGGAGGGAGCAAATCGTGGTACATGAGTTACTTCGACCTTTGTTTTTCCACCCTTCTTCATATGCATTTTGCCTTTTATTGATTTTTCTTCATAACTGCTTGGGGGTTAAGGGGATGAGAGCATGATGTGTAATATGTAGTAGTGAATACCCCCTTAATGTGGGGCGGTTTATTGCTCACCAGTGGTTGGGACAATCATGGGTTCCTTAATGATAGAGGGGGCTCATTTAGGGCCTATAGGAACTAGGGTGATGGCCATGGATAAGGGGTAGAGCTCATGTTTGGCTTTTGCCCATGTGCTAAATTTATATGTCTCGACCATCTTTTGCATTTTGTGGTACATTTCCTGTTGAGAGTGGCCAAATTATGCTTTTTAAAATTTTTTTTAGCTCCATCAACCTTCGGGACATCGTTCCAAGCCCGACCCAAGGTGTAGACAAGCGGAAGGGGCGGTTAACCCTATGTGGATCTAGATGAAAAAATAGATGAATGGGGCTAAAATGAAGGGAAGGGGAGTGATATAGGTGGTATTGGGAAGCAGGACCACGCAACCAAAATTGGGATTTCCCATGTAGTGTCAGCCCAAAGCCAAATGGTCACTAAAGGAGATCCCACGGGACTAGGATACAAGGGTAACCACAAAATCGGGCAATTGAGACAAGAAAACAAACCTAACCCACTCTTTTTGCCGAATTCCCCCACCAATCCATGCACAAAAGTGCCCATGACAAGTAAGGAAAATTACTAAACCATACCAATGAAAAGCCATACCGTTGGGGTCAAGAGGCCCACCTTCAAACATACATTCATGACAAGTGGTCGAGGGACCATATGGCTGGCTCAGGTGGCGGAGACAATGGCACATTGAGATATCTGGTGACTGCAAGGGGCTGCCGGTTGAGGACCATCTAGGAGAAATTTTTTCTCATATATACACTACACACATGTAGTGGGTAATAGGACCTACACAGTGTGTTCACTAGGACGACTTCAACCAAACCTAGAGATATAATATAAAAGTACAAATAATGTTGGCCATTGCCAAATGGCAAGATTGCACCCCTAATTCTAACAACACTTCTTCCCCTTGTCTTTCTGCAGAAGCTTTTTACATAACTGATCAAAAGTAAGATTAGTGGATTTAGAGGGGACATTCAGTGTTTCATCAAAGTTCTCGTATAATTGTTGGGGACTCTTGAGACTTATAACTATCAAGCCTCCTAGTTCAACCTTCCTACCAATTACCAACAATCTTTGATATATTTTGTATTCATTATATGCTCTTGAAGTGAATGACCTTAGTACCCTCATCCATAAACATTGAAAATAACAAGTTTTGAAGATAGAAAGCTCCACGTTTCTCTGACATTGTGCAGATCCTTCAACCTTTTCCAAATTGCAGCAGAGTTTTCCTCATCCTGGACTTCTGGTAGTAAATCATCAGAAACTAACATCTTAATGAGCATAACAGCCTCATGCTTCTTAGCATTGTATTTCTCCTTTTCCTCTTGGTGATTAAAGTGTCGGACTTCCTTATCTGTGACCACATCTAACGGGCAAAGGGATTGGAAAATAGTAACCATTGTTGGACATTGGGTTCAACGCTTCTCGTGTGTTTCGTAATATGGACTAACCTCCTCTCGTGGATCCTAACTCTGGCAATTGTAGCAGAGACTAATGCTTGTGGGTTTTGGTGTAACGACAATCTTGACTCCAACAAGTGGTATCAGAGCGACAAGTCTTGAGTTCGAAACTTACTCAACTTGTGTTGGGGGGAACACCTATTACAGACCCCTCAAGCCTGAGTTCATTAGCTTCTATTCACTGATCTTTTTGGCATCCAAGCTCTGGACTGAAGTTATTCTCTTGTGCATATCTCAACCAACTTCGGCCCTCTATGTTTTGATTACAGATCTGTGTGCAAATTTTGGAGGCACTCTGTGTGTTATCTTGCAGACATTAGGGCTCTTTTTATTACAGATTTGGAACTGGTTTTTAGTGCCCTAATCTGAGCTTGATTAAGAGTTAACTCTGCTCCTGTGGAAGGACATGTCTAAGATCATTTAATGAAATTTATGGTGGTGTGTTTTGATTGTGTTTAAGGCAGATCTGAGAGGATTTATTGTTACCGACTTCCGACTTAACAGATAACAGATCTCGGCGTTATTAAGGATCCGACCTCAGACGCCTACCTATGCAGACTTTGGCCTGTGGAATCTAAGGCATGTTTTTGAAGGCTGTTGCATGGGCCATTTATTTTTGTCACCTTCACTGATTTTGCTGAAGCCTAATCTTCACTTGCAGACAATTACTTTATCACAAGTCTTAAGGACTGTCTAGGGTTTCCAGAGGGTTTGATATTGTAATTTCTATGGTATGATATTCTGAGACATAATTATACTCCTCTTCAAGTCATTGTTGAATCACCTTCAAGGCAAGTCAAGTCGTGGAGCAGCTGAGGTGAAGCTTGGCATTGCAAAGAGGGGTATGGTTTGAAGTACTGTTTTCAGATTTGAGAATTATACAAGAATTATTAAGAAGCAGTTATGTTTAGGTCAAGTTTCGGGCTACAGTAGCTTTATGAATATTGATCAGTTTCAGGGTTCTTTGAAAGTATAATACCCTAACTGATCAGTCATCTACAGTAGTAGAAACCCCGTGTGTTAGAATCTGAGGGACGGTATTAAGTTTTAACAAACGATAAGGGCAGTGAAGATAAACCAGCAGAGGTCAGATCAGTGTTGCAGATAGACATCCTCAGGCATATTCTTGGCAGCAAGCAGATTCAAGGCATATTTTGGTAAAACAGTGGCAAAAGACTTAAAGGTACATGAATTGTTGAAAGTTGTTATATTAGTTAGAAGCAGTTCTGAAGTTTTGAAGAAGTTTGATTCTCCATTGCATATCTGAAGCACACATTAGTAGAAAGGGTTTCATTGAATATCTTTGTAAGTGGGTCATTGTCCCTGGTACGGGAGGCCACAAATTTTTTCTCTATTTTTATATACTTTAAGGGTGGTTGGGTGGCGCAAGGCAGGAGAGTGGAGTCTCCTTCAGGTTGGAGCCTGAAAATACTTCAGGGTGACATGGTGGTGCTACTGCAAGTTGGAGCTTGCAAGGTGTTAGAGCATCTAATCAGTTGTAGCTGATAAAACTACGGCGTTGGTGCATCCTTCCAGTTGGAGTTGGTAAAACCAGGGTGTAGGAGTATCTTTTCAGGAGTTGGAGCTACCTGATAAACTTGAATGCTTTTCTAGAGTACTAGGAAGTTGGGGCTTTACCTTCAGTTGGAACTGAAATATTTCTGTACTCATAAAATATTAGAAAAATGTTCGGTGGTTTTTCTCCTAGAAGGGTTTCCACCTAAAAAAATTATTGTGTATTGTTTTTGTGATGTGTTGATGATTTATGTTTTGAATTGATGTTAATGCTCTGAATTTAATAATTGACTAATTGTAAGAGAAATACTGATTCAGCCCCCTCTCTATATTTCCAACAGTCATATGCCGTTTCCATGCACTAAAAGTATTTCCATTAAACTTATAACTGCTGTCTAGCATAATATTCGTTAATATAACCATTAGATATCTTTTTCTAGTACCAGAAAAATCACCGAAACACTAACATAACCTCAAAGGATTGCTTTTTAGGCTGTTTGTTGTTGTAACTCAACAAACCCAACACTTCACTGCTGTTCCAGCACAGTAAAAGACAGCCCTACTACTGTATCTTTACACCAAACTTGTAAAGTCTAGCTAAACTATTATAATGACGTCAAACTTACAATCTTACATTTCTGATTTCCCGAGAATCTGTGCTATTACAGGCATCCTTGTTTTGGGATCTGCTCCTCAGGTATGTATTGTTATGTGTGTCCGGAGTGCCTGTGGCCTTACATATAGCTTTCTTCCTGGTCCGATTCAGGATGCCTTAGATTGCACTCACTAAGTGTGTTTACTGTTCATGTTCTCCTGTTGCCAGATATACCACATCTCTGTGTGTCCCAGCTTGTCAGAAGCACTGCTTCTGCCTGTGGGTGGTGACCCACACATCTCTGTCACAAATGTGTATGCCACAATCTGACTGCCACAATGTATAACTCTGCTACATGCTTACTGTTCTCTCTCCTCAATGTGATTCAGATTCAGTTCATTGCAATGAATAATTTTTTGTAAGGTTGATCTTCAGAAACAGCATAAATGTTAATTCAAAAAAGCATTACTGACATTGACTTGAGTCAGCTTGCCCTTATTTTCCCAACATCAGCTTGATTTGTGTGGGTAGTCCCTCGGTTTCTTTTCTATCTGTTACAGTCCCTTGGTTTCTTCACCTTCCTTGCCCAGATTCTTGTCTCTGTGGTTCTGATACCATTTCAGAGAACTGTCCAAATAAGTAGACATTGATACCAGCAAGATTATGAGAGAGAAATGTATTTGGATATTTATTAAATGAAGAGATATTGCAATACATAATTGAGAAGATGTACACATCGCCTTTTCTTTAACTTATTATTTACTCGTTACATCATTAAGTCATAATGCGACTTGTGTCCTGACATAAATTTATAAACATAAATTGATTTAATGAACCAAGTACAATATTAAATGACCATCATATTTATTAAGTACACTAACAAACTTTGGAAAAATAATGGATCTACTACTTGTTAGTGATCAGTTTTTAGGTTTCATGCTGCAAAATAAATGTTTTTCATTTAAAATCGTAATTCTCCATGTGCAATGAGATAGGTTAATTATTTCCTACTAGTGTGAATTTGAATATTATAAGTTTTCATGCTTGATTCAAACGAAGCTCCTTATTATCTTGCATCTTTGCTGTATCTTAGATGCAGGAAAGGAACATTGGAGTTAAGACGGGGAAAACGGGCAAGGTCACAACATCTTCCAAAGCTTCATCAGCTAGCTCCCTCCCACTTCTGCTAGACATTGAAGATTTTAAGGTAATCTGACAGGAATATATCTGTGACTGTCAACTATTTGACAAGAGCCTTTTTACTTTAAGGTCTACTGATTGAGACTCAGAGAAGCCTTTCAATTTATTCTTGGACAGCGTAACTTGCTACAATGGAAGTTAAACTCTAAAGATGCCTGTTTTATGTTATTACATCATAATTTTTTGGGTTTATGTTCGCTTCCTTAATGAACTAGTAAAAGTATTAGGGGGAGGTCTCCCTATTGGAATCTATATGTTACTATTTTTGTTTTATTGAAATTGAAGCTATAAATAACCTTGAGTACAATTTATCATCGTTTAATAAACCTTTGGATTTCATCAAAAATACAAAAAGTTGGCTACAATTTTTATTCTTTTATTAATAACCATTTGGGCTCCATGGAAAATATAAACAATTGGCTATAATTTATGTTCTTTTATGTGAACAGGGTGAATTCTCATTTGATGACTTATTTGGGAGCTTGGTGAATGAGTTACTGCCATCATTTCAAGAGGACGATACTGAATCTTCAGAGGGAAGAGGCAGCACAGGAGGCCAGGATGTCGGTTCTAATGGCCATATCCGTTTCCCTGCAGAAGTAACAAAAACAAATTCATCATCAGGTCCTCCTATATTTTCTGATGCGGAATCTCTTTTGTCACTTTTCAAGGATTGTCGGAGGGAGTTGGTGGACCTTAGTCAGCAGGTTGGGGTTTAGACTTTTGAATGAAAACTTGAGTCCTTGTTTTTGAGAAAATAGCAGAGTCAAAATAATGTTTGTGTTTTTGAAGATTGATGCAAGATTGAGCAATCTTAAGCAGGAAGTTTCTCTTCAAGATTCTAAGCATCGGAAAACACTGTCAGAGGTCAGTATATTTGATTTTGAATAATGTGTTGTGTAGTCTTGACTATTTAACTCTTTACCTTTGTAGCCATCTCTTGGAAAGGTTTTATGTCTTAGAGTATGCCATTAACAATGAAGCATTTGCTATTGTTCTTTACTAATGCGAATGACTTTTGCACAACATTTGCTTTAGAACACTAAAAAGGGAAAGTGATTGTTCAGGAACCTTGTAGGTAAATTGTGGAATAGTTGCCCTTATTGTTATTTACAGAGTTGAATATCTGTCCATTCACAGGGCTGTGACAAGTTTGCATCTAACAAGGGATGGGACAATAGAAATGGTAGCTATGGTCCAATTTGTCACGTATTTGAACATAAGATGTAATATTCACATCCTTTGGAATAACTTCTCTAGGTGTAAGAAATTAGAGTTGTGCTGTTCTCTCTTATGAGAATATATATTAAGAATATCTGGCCCAAGCTTGCACCCCTCTAATGGGTATGATACATTTTCCAGGATACAAAAACATCTAGCAGGCTAGCATATGTTGCACTTAGAAACTTTTGGAAGTGATACTCTATCAAGTATAAGTTTATGACAGTTGTGGGATGCCAGAGGCACTGGCATTTGTACGTCGGAAGTAGTAAAGAAGCAAGTATACAGGAATTAAAGATTCTGTCAAGGTTTTCAACTCTTGGGCTATTTACTCATGGGAAATGTGAAAATATATCTGAGTGGATTGCCCCTCCCTACTGGGAGTCGAAGGTTCTTTCCTTACTGAGGCAATGCTATTTTATATGGTCCAGACATAGATATGTATGCTGCCTTTGTTGATGCAAGTGTATTGGTGTCAAAAATCTATCTGCCCTATACCCGCTATGTAGATATAATTATCAAGAAGAATGAAAAAGATAGAAGCAATAGTTGGCATGCGGCAACGTACCTGCCATGTACATATAATTATCCAGAACGATGAAAAGATAAAAGTAATAAATACAAATTGATAGTCTAGTTTTATTTGTGACAGTTGAGTTACCCCTCATTCAGCATGCTGTAAAGAATCTGAATAAATACAAATTGATAGTTTAGTTTTATTTGTCACAGTTGTGTTACCCCTCATTCAGCAGGGGTACTCCAGAACTTTTTGGCCACGCCATATAAGCCCAAAGGATGTGCCTTATAGCCTGGTAAAGCCATGATGGTTTGTGTCACCTTGTGAAAGTGACTCTTAGATCCCCATTGGTTTGGATGGCCATGGTTATTTCTAGTCTTGTTTGTTTCATGGTATGTTTGCCTTTGTGGCATCGCTGACTTCGCCTTGGTGGGCAGTAACTCCTTGCCTTGATAGGTATTCTTATACCTTGGGATGGTGTTGCGAGTATCATGGATTAGGCATTACTAGGATTCATGGATTAAGGGAGCACTTGTATCAATAAACCCTTGTAAGGCTAATCACCATATGTACTATTCCATGACATTATCCCTTCTAATCCCGGTGCATCCCCCTACAGCACATGTGCCATGCGTCTTATATATTTTCCACTCACCTTTGGCCCTGGCTATGCATCTTGATAGTCTCACAGTTCCCAATGCATTTGCGTCTCCCGAGGCATCATGCTGCACCTTTTAAGGCAAAGAGGGTGTCCATTTGTTTCTCTATGCTAAGATGAACCACTTTTCTTTCAAAGCAGTCAGAATGTCCTCATAGATGTCTAGTTACAACAATGGATCCACTTTTGGGGCAAGAGGGCTTTCTATGTGGATTGCAAGCGACAATATTTGAAGGCAAGTGATGGAGTGGAAAAAGAAGATGGGACAAGCAAGTGTCATGTACAAGCCAAATCAACTCAATTCTCAAGAAAAGAGACATCAAGACAAGCTCATCAAGCATTTATTCCACACGTGGGGCATGATGTCATCATCTTTCGAGCTATTGGATGGAGCAAAGAGAGAGATAAGGACAAATAATGCAATGCTGAAGTCTATTTTTGCAAATTGGAGCTCCCAAGGGCTAATCATCCAAGTGTCAACTCAAGATTACTCCAAGGAAGGGTCAAAGGGATTTAAGCTATGTTACTAGATTCGCGAGGCCGAGGGATTGGATCTGCGTATCCCCTGTAATATCCCGAATGGGAAATAGACAGCAATACAAGCATACGACAATATAGAAAATGCTGGAAATAGAACATAAAGCAAATACACATAAAAATGCCGGGAATGCTAAGCCATTTTATTAATCTGAGAGTATAATGAGATACAATGGATAATCAGAATGTAATGAATGCACCTATCCTTGCACAAGGCAAGTGAAGAACCCTCTCAGAAAAATAGGAAATGGCTGCTACAGGAAACTGCGTCCCAGTTGCTGGAAGAAACTGCCGTAACTGTTGATGCTGGAATGGACTGAAGCTAGGGGCTGATCACCTTGCCGGAATGAGCTGAAAATCTGTAGATCACCTGTACTCACCGCTCCGGACAAAACCCAGAAACCATAAACAAAATGGACCAGCTCCGAAAATCACCCCAGAAACCCTCCTGAAGGAAAAACGCTGTCCCTCCAGGCCCAGCGCAGATGTTGAATGAAATATGCTGAGATGGAGCCACAAACTCCTTAGGAAACTCTCCAACTGATAAATACTGAACCTCCACACTGAATAACACTGAATCTCCTGCAGAAAACCCCGCAATAGAACACCTCCTCCAAGAACTGCGTCCACTCTCCTAGGGACTGCGTAGTCACCAAAAGAAGCCCAGCTCCTCCGCAAACCGACAACCAAATCCTCCGCTGAAAACTGTAGAAAGGACCTTGCCCGAGCAAGCACTCGAAGTCCCCCGGGGCTAACGGTGAGATCTCCGACCGGAGACACTCAGTCGCACTAAACAGTGCTGCAGACAGGCTAAACAGCCAGCGTGCTCAAGAAGACAGAAGTCTAGCTCAAATATCATCAACAACAAGAATGCCAAATGAAATGGCTTTCCCACCTTTTATAACGCTAGCTCTCCTCAAACCCTAACATGGTCCCCCTCTACCCACATGCTCCTCATAAGTCTGCGCAGATGCTCCTAGAGGCTACGTGAGGCCTCCCTCATATGTGGTGTGGACCCCCAAGGCTCCCCTTTAAGTTATAACATTGCTCCTACTAGGGAAGCACTTTATTTTATTTAAGTGAGTTGACCCCTCTTTTCTCACTTTTATTTATTAATTAACTATAGGCGGCAAAACTATACAAAAATCAAATATTCCAATTAGCGGTGTGCTAATTAGGAATATTAAGGCTTCCCCGCAAAATGTTGTTTGTCCTCAAGCAACCGAAGGATGGATGTCAGTAATACGTCTTCTCATCCTCCCAAGTGGCATCCCTCATCTGGTAGATTCCTTCCACCTCACCAAGCACTCCCTGACGGCCTCGCTCCGCAAACCGCTTCTCCCCGGTGACACATACTCGTCGCAACAGTATGCCCCTCATCATCCGTGGGTGGTAGCTCATCTGTGACCGTCACCTGCTGGCCCAATGCCTTTTTCAGGCATGATACGTGAAAAATGTTATGAATCTTGCTGCCTTGGGGTAGCTCTAGCTCATATGCAACCTGCCCAATCCTGCGTATCACCCTGTATGGTCCATAAAAACGGGGCTTAAGCTTCTCAGCCCCCTTCTGCTTAAGTGAAGACTATTGGTATGGCTGTAATCGCAGGTAGACCAAGTCTCCTACCTCAAACTGTCTCTCCACCCGACCCCTATCAGTGTACAGCTTCTGCTGATTCTGCGCTGTGGCCATGTTATCCTTGAGAGCTCGGAGGATATCTTGACTCTCTTGGATCTAGATCTTGGCTCTCGGAGCCCTGCTAGCACCAAACATCATGTCCACAAAAGATAAAGGATGATATCCATACAAAGCATAGAATGGTGACATACCAATGGTCATGTGATGCGTCGTGTTGTAGCAATACTCTCCCAAATGCAGCCACTTCAGCCATGCCCTTTGCTGTCCACTGACATAGTTACGCAAGTAGCCCTCCAGCCACTTGTTAACTATCTCTGTCTGTCCGTCTGTCTGTGGGTGATAACTAGTGCTCGGCGTCAACTCTGTCCCCACTAGCCGGAAAAGCTCCTGCCAGAATCCGCCCATGAAACGGCTGTCCCTGTCACTGACAATGGTCTTAGGTAGACCATGCAACCTGAAAATCTCCCTGAAGAACAGCTCGGCCACCTGTGCTGCTGTGTGGTGTGCGGATACGGCGAAAAAATGAGCATACTTCGTCAGTCGGTCAATGACGACAAAGATGCAGTCCTTGGCCTGCACCATGGGCAACCCTGTGATGAAGTCCATCGATATGCTCTCCCATTTCCCCTCTGGAATGGGAAGAGGCTGCAACAACCCTGCCGGATGGCTCATCTCTCCCTTGTTTCTCTGACAAACATCGCACTCCCTGACATGTTGGAGTACGTCCTCCTTGAGGCCCTTCCATGAGAACCTCTCTCTGATGGCCCTATAGGTCTTGGTGAACCCCTGATGGCCTGCCAATGGAGAATCATGTGAAGCATGGAGTATCTTCTCCTTAAGCTGAGACCCCTCAATCAAGAAGATCCTGTCCCTGTAATAGATAAGCTCGTCAACCACCCTGTACCTGTCATCTGCTACCTGTCCATCCAACACCTCACATGCAAACCTGTCCTTGGAGTACTCCACCAACAGTCGGGCTCTCCAATCAACGTCCAAGCTCATAAGAGATAACGTGGCCGGTCTCCGTGAAAGGGCATCTGCTACCACGTTATTCTTGCCTTTGACGTACTCAATGTCAAAGTCATAGGCTTGGATCTTATTGATCCACTTCTGCTGCCTCTCCTGCAACTGCTTCTGCTCCAGAAAGTACCTGAGGCTGTTGTGATCTGTTCTCACCCTGAATCTGCCGCCCACCAAATACTGCCGGTACTTGGCCAATGCATGCATGATGGCCAGCATCTCCTTGTCATATATGGGATACAACCTCTCATGCGAAAGGAGCTTCCGGCTCTCAAAAGCTATAGGATGACCACCCTGCATCAATACCGCGCCAATCCCCTCTCCTGACGCATCGCACTCCAAAACAAATGGCTGTGTGAAATCCGGCAATGCAAGCACGGGGCAGCTACTCATCACCTCCTTGAGCTTATCAAAAGCTCACTGTGCTGTGTCCGACCAACTGAATGCCCCCTTCCTCGTCAAATCTGTGAGGGGTGCAGCAAGCTGTGAGAAACCTTTGACGAACTTCCTGTAGTAAGTGCAAATGCCAATAAATCCCCGAAGCTCAGTCACTTTCCTCGGCTCTGGCCAATCTCCGATGGCCCTAATCTTCTGCTCGTGGACTCTCACCCCGTCCACTCCTATGATATGCCCCAAGTATAGCATCTCCGTCAATCCAAACTCACATTTGGAGAGCTTGGCATAGAACTGCTGCTCCTCCAAGATGCGCAATACTGTCTCAATATGTTGGAGATGCTCCTCCCACGTCCTGCTATAGATGAGTATGTCATCGAAGAAGACCAGCACAAATTTCCTCAGATGACCCCTGAAGATATGGTTCATGCACGACTGAAAGGTAGTGGGTGCATTGGTCAACCCAAAAGGCATAACCAGAAACTTGAAGTGCCCATAATGACACCTGAAGGCGGTCTTGGGAATGTCCTGTTCCCTCACGCGAATCTGATGATACCCAGATCTCAAATCAATCTTTGAGAAGAAGCATGCTCCCCTCAACTCGTCCATCAACTCATCGATCCTGGGAATGGGGTACCTGTTCTTCAGGGCCTTCTTGTTCAGAGCCTTGTAATCAATGCACATCCGCAATGTGCTGTCCTTCTTCTTCACCAACACCACAGAAGAAGCAAAAGGACTCGTGCTCGGCCGAATGTGCCCAAGGGCCAGCAACTCCTGAATAGCTCGCTCAATCTCATCCCGATAGGCCTTGGGATGCCTATAAGGTGTGGTGATCACGGCCTGTATACCCTGCTCCAGCTCAATGGTATGCTCAAACCCCCGATCTGGTGGCTGCCCTAGTGGAATATCCCCGAATACTATGGCATACCTGTCGAGGATAGTCTGTACCTCTAGGTGCACTGCCTGTCCTGTAGTCGCTGCCTCCGATGCCCGCAGCTCTACTGCCCACTCTATGTCTCCCTTACGGAAGGTCGCCTCCATCCTATGTGCCGACACAGTCTGAGGCGGATATGTGTGCTGTCCCCGTATCTTCTCATGCCTCCCTGTCTTGGGATCATCCCACTCCATCTCTAGGGCCTTCCAATCTGTCATGACCTTCCCTAGAGTAATAAGCCACTGAACACCCAGTATCATGTTGGTGTCCGGAATATCGACCACAAAAAAATGATCTGTTAATGTATAGGTGCCCATCGTCACTGACAACTCGGGAACATATCGAGCACACACCATGGTCTGATCTCCTAGGACCAAAACCGAAAATCCATCAAAACTCTCAGTCTGTATACCTCTCCGCTCAACCATCTGTGCATCGATGAAATTGTGGGTTGCCCCACTGTCGACCAAGACTGAGACTCGCTGGCCACGCACTGTCCCCCGTATCCGCAACGTCAAGTACTTGGGAACTCCCCGCAATGCTGCTAGAGCTCCTCCAGTAGGTGCAAACGACGCACCACCTGCTGGTGGTGGTGGAGGTGGTAAGGTACCCTGCGCTGCATAACAATCTCCTGCCTCCACATCATCCTCCTCATCCTCTTCCCCGCTGCTCTCGGAGAAGACCTCAATGAAATGTGCTTTCCCTGCAGCACATCTATGTCCCAGCGCCCACGGCTCTTGGCAAGTGAAGCACAACCGTTTCTTCTTCAGCTCCCTCCGGGCCTCATCATCACCCTGTCCTCGTCCAGGATTCCACTTGGGAGGTGGAAACCTCTTGTCCTTCCCCTTAGGTTGGAAAGCCTGTCTCTGGGGGTAAGGTGTCCGAGTCCTGGGTAAGACATCCTGTAAATCTCGGGTCCTGCTGATGGCATCCTGAAGTGTAGCTGGTCTAGTTGCCTGACTAGGCCACGAAGTGGCTCTGCTAACCCCTCCACAAACATGTAGACCATCCAAGCTGCGGATAGATCTGGCACCATCACTGAAACCCTCAAGAAATCTGAAATGTAAGTCTCTGGGCTCCCAGTCTGCTTGAGCTTCGTCAGCTCAACAAAGTGCTGCTCCGGATCCCTCCTGTCAAAACGCTCTATCACCCTCCGGGTAAACTTGGCATATGTCCCCACTGTAGAATGCCCAAGTGTAGTCATCCCATGAAACCACCAATCCTGGGCCTCACCCTCCAGATGTAATGTTGCCACCTTAATGGCCTCTGACTGCGACATCTGATTAAGCTGGAAATAGATATCCAACTTCTCTACCCAAGACTTTGCCGAACTGTTTGATGAACCATCAAATATGGGCAAATGAAATCTGCTAGCTGCGCGGTGGTCATCATGATGATGTCTGTGTCCCCTGTGATGATCACGGGGTCTACCATCACGCTGGAGCTGAACATAATCTCTAAATGAGATAAGATCTCTGATCGCCGGCCTGCGTGCCAGGTACTCTGCAATGTAGGCGTCCATCTGGCTAGGGTCAACCTTCGGCTCCTGCTGTGCTTCTGCCCCTGCGTCCTCTGCTAGGAAAGTGGGCATAGTGGATCGCGTGGGTGCATGCGATGCCATGATGGGGATAACATCACGCATCGGCATATGGTGTGACGTGCCTGATCCCTCACCGACCTGAAAACCCCTTGGGGTTTCCCGCTGCCTAACCTCCAGCGCAGTGAGTCTCTGTGACACATCCTGCATGTGTTGGAGGAGCGCCTCTCTAAATCTCCTCGAATCCTCCTCGTCTGCCATAGGACCCTGCTGCTCTGCGTCCCCCACAGGCTGCTCCTGCTCTGAATCTGTCCCAGGCTGCTCCTGATCTGTGTCCACCACTCGAACACTGTCCCCCTCTCCGTAGGTGTTCTCCAACCTACGCTCAACGTCTCTGTATTTCTTACCCCGGTAATCGATATGGGATCTATCCCTCGGCCTCATAGACTGCTAGCTCCACAGGCTGAGCCAGAACTATGCTCTGATACCACTGTAATATCCTGAATTGAAATAGACAGCAATACAAGCATACGACAATATAGAAAATGCCGGAAATAGAACATAAAGCAAATACACATAAAAATGCCGGGAATGCTAAGCCATTTTATTAATCTGAGAGTATAATGAGATACAATGGATAATCAGAATAAATGCACCTATCCTTGCATAAGGCAAGTGAAGAACCCTCTCAGAAAAATAGGAAATGGCTGCTACAGGAAACTGCGTCTCAGCTGCTGGAAGAAACTGCCGTAACTGCTGCTGCTGGAATAGACTGAAGCTAGGGGCTGATCCCTTTGTTGGAATGAGCTGAAAATCTGTAGATCACCTGTACTCACCGCTTCGGACAGAACCCAGAAACCATAAACAAAATGGACCACCTCCGAAAATCACCCTAGAAACCCTCCTCAAGGAAAAACGCTGTCCCTCCAGGCCCAGCGTAGATGCTAAATGAAATATGCCGAGATGGAGCCACAAACTCCTCAGGAAACTCTCCAACTGATAAATACTGAACCTCCACACTGAATATCACTGAATCTCCTGCAGAAAACCCCGCAATAGAACACCTCCAAGAACTGCGTCCACTCTCCTAGGGACTGCGCAGTTACCAAAAGAAACCCAGCTCCCCCGCAAACCGACAACCAAATCCTCCGCTGAAAACTGTAGAAAGGACCTTGCCCGAGCAGGGACTCGAAGTCCCCCGGGGCTAAGGGTGAGATCTCCGACCGGAGACACTCAGTCGCATAAACAGTGCTGCAGACAGGCTAAACAGCCAGCGTGCTCAAGAAGACAGAAGTCTAGCTCAAATATCATCAACAACAAGAATGCCAAATGAAATGGCTTTCCCACCTTTTATAACGCTAGCTCTCCTCAAAACCCTAACGTGGTCCCCCTCTCTCCACGTGCTCCTCATAAGTCTGCGCAGATGCTCCTAGAGGCTACGTGAGGCGTCCCTCATATGTGGTGTGGACCCCCAAGGCTCCCCTTTAAGTTATAACGTTGCTCCTACTAGGGAAGCACTTTATTTTATTTAAGTGAGTTGACCCCTCTTTTCTCACTTTTATTTATTAATTAACTATAGGCGGCAAAACTATACAAAAACAAATATTCCAATTAGCGGTGCTAATTAGGAATATTACATCCCCACATCAAAAACTGATTCAGATCTAGATTTGCCAAGATTCGACAAGATCCACATTGTGCATGGTTATTATCGTGCAAATATCAAAACCCAGACATAGTCTAATCCTGATGTTTTGGAACTTGATGATTTTTCGCTCTGAAATTTTATCTGCGGGGATCTAGTTAGAAACCATATGGTGCATTGTTACACAGTCAATGTTGCATAGCCTAATCTCGATAGTGTTTAGCTAGCTAATTCTAAAACCTCGACGTAGTGTAATTTAAAACACGTGTTTGTTGGTTGGCTTGATCAAACTTAGCATTCACATTCACACACGTGCTCGTGATTCAACATTAGCCCGTGTTCTCCTATTGCATTTTCCTGATGATTAAAAAAGAATTGTGCCATCCCCTGGATGTTATATATAATGTGTAATTACTTTGATGTTTTATTTCAAATTAGACATTGACCATGTTGCCACACAAACTGTCTAGGCACCGCGACAACGGCTTAGATCGGGGGCTGTCACCCTGATCCCCAATCTCTCTATCTAAGCTGTCTCCTTGCAAGTTAAGGGAGGTAGACCCTAACAAAAATGAAGGGAAAGAAGTGGTTGAAAATCAACCAATTCAGGAGACACAACTAGATAATCAAATACTTGTTAAGATTTACGAGATTCTATAGATCCAATTAGATTCAAATTTTTAAAACCAGTGTCTTATGGAGTCAAAAAATCCCGTTATAAAATTAAAGTCAAGTATCTGATATGCAACTGCTGCTATGAAAAATATATTCACCACAATGATATTCGATGAAACACCTTCACAATTATGCATTAACCATCCTCGATAAAGACATGCAATTTATCATTACTTGAAATATTTCCAAAGTGAACTTTAAACAATTATATACCAATTTCAAGCAACTTACAACCACAATTAAAGATAGCTCAAGAATCATTAACCACAACTAAGCATTAATCTTTGAACCAATGATTTAAATTCGAGATAAAAATATTATCATGAGGGTACCATCGAAATTAAATGTCAATATTTCCGAATTTATAATGTTCCAAATAATCCAAATTCGAAAATCAAAATTTCATAGAGTCAAACTTTAGATAAAAAATTTAAGCTCATCTGACTATGAAATTTTTTCTTTTGAGAATTTTTGAAATTTTTATATTTTTTAAACAAAAAACTAAAACTATGGATTAAAATCTAAATTTAAATCTAAAACAAAAAGAAATTAAAGCTAAACTAAAGTTAAAGTTGATTAAAATCTAAAAAAAATCTAACAAAAATTTAAATGAAAATCCTAAGAGGAAGATTTTTTTGTTTTTGTTTTTATTTTTTATTTTATTTATTAAATCTAGAAAAAAGAAATAAAAAATTTGAAATTTTAAAACGAATTCAAACAAAAAACTAAAACACATGTTAATTAAAACTAAAATCCTAAATCTAAAAGCTAAGAATTAAAAAATTGAAACTTCTAAAAAAAATCAACGCTAACCAAAATCGAAATTAAACTAAACGCTAACTGTCTAATATAAAAATGAAACTGATCTAAACAAAAAAAAAATCATGGATGTGGGGTTTTCGATTTTTATTATATGCGTGCCTTTGTTTGTTTGTTTTTTTTATTTTTATTTTGGTGTTTACTTGCAGGTCGAGGAGTTGGACGGCGGAGAGAAGGGGCATGACGACAGGCTTGAGGGATAGCTCGGCAGAGACAGTAGCAATGGAGGAAGTGGTTGAGGCAGCGGCTAAGGTAATGCAGCAGAGAGGGGACGTCGGATGGCAGGGGAGATGGATATGCGGCGAGGCAAGGAGCAGTGTGGAGCTGCGGGTGCGGATTTGCAAGTTTGAGAGGGGTCAGAATGGACGACGACAGGTGTAAAGTAGAGGAGGAGATAAAAGGAGGGCAGACGCAGAAAGAGGATGGCAAGGGAGAAAGGCAAGACAAGGGCAACATCTTGTGCAGCGTTTTATGTCGGATGCAAAGAAAACCTCAGCAAAACCCAATACACTTAAAAAAATTGTCTTTTAAAAAAATCGTCTAGCAGTTTAAATTCTTTCCACGTAACTCATATTTTAGAACATTGATTCAGGTACACTTGAAATCTTCTTTTTTGTATTCAGATCTGCCAACAAAAGCAATCCTGAGGGCAGATCTTACCCTCTAGGGGTTAGATCTGGCTCAGATCTAATTTTTTTTTGAGAAATCACCCTACAAACCTGCAAAACCAGAACAGATCCAAAACTATGCACAAAAAAATAAATAAACCCTTACAACCTATAGAATATTTACAAATTTACAGTGCTAATTTACAGATCATAAACGCTGTTGGCCAGATGTAAAACAGTTCAGCACAATTCAGAAGATAAAATTTTAAAAGAGAGACACAAGCCCAATAAAGAACCCTGCAAAAAACTGAATTTAAGATGAGCCCGAGGAATTAGATCCAGAGGGCTCTTCAGATCTTATCTCCTGGGAGTCAGCTGGTCCAAATTAGGACTTCCCCAAACGCCTAGTTCTAAATCCTGAAGATTTCTGCAAACTTAAAGTTAAATTGTCAGATTAATAGAGAAATAGTGATAAAACATAGAACTTTCATGAGCTAGAGATAACAGTTAGCTCGATCCAATTAATATTTTTACCCTAGATCCAGTAGCCTGGGCAAGATACCTGTACCCAAAATTACTCTACAAGAGCCATTAATCAACAATCCATTAAAATGATCACCAGCAGAATATTAAGAACAAGCTTACCATAAAATGCTAAAGAGGAACACCACCATCAAGATAAAACCCCAAAGTCTTCATTTGTATTATTTCAGAAAATATTACAGGAGAGCTTCAAGAGCGAGTGCACGATCCAGAGATCGGATGACTGAAAGACTGACAAAGACCTCTAATTTATAAGACAAAATCTCCAACGGCTAATTTGGTTGATCCATGTCAAAATAATCTCGACCGTCGAAAAGATTTGATGATTTTTTAATCTGGACCGTCGAAATTATAAATTTGAGGAAAAAACGAATTTATCATTTAATTCCATTTTAATTAACTCAAAAATACTATTTTTGAGTTAATTACCTCAGATTTTTGACTTTGACTTAACCACCTAGGCCCAAAGGTCCAAAATTTCTTGAAATTCTCAATATTCCCTTGGCCTGGGACCTTTGAAAATTCATTTTTTAAGGACCAACGAATTTTGCCTTTGAAGAATTTTAACTCACCTAGGACTTAAAATTAATTAAAATTCTGGCGTAGGATTTTTTAATTAATTTGGCCAGAAAATTTAATTAATTGACTGAGAGGGGATTTAATTATTTTTTCCAACCCTCTTTACATAAGATAAATACATTTAGACACATGAAGGGGAAAACCCATTCGTATAGACTCTCAAATAGGTACCCAATTCTGCGACTCAAAACATGATTTAGTAGACCAAGCAACTTGTAATAAAATAATCTAGCCAATTAGCTAGTATTATTCCCAAACTACTTTTACAAAGACTCGATAGAAAACACTAAGACTCACTTAGTATGCTGATGACAAAATCCATCCTAGCTTTGGGGTGAAGCTGGAGGGCAAAACTCTGCCAATCACTTGTGTCGAAAAACACATGTAAACTAGTGAGACAAAAAACCTCATAGGATAGAAATCGTCACCAACATATTAGGCTTACCTAGGTTGTTACATGCATGACGGTCTTACTTAGATCATTTACATCATAAACATGCAGAATGGGTTTACATCATTCATAAATTGTCAACTGATGATGGAATCTGATTGGCACGAACACGTCGAACATGATGAATCCTATTTGAAAAAACGGGGGTGTACTGCTATGGGGTCGTTGACAAAGTGTGGTCAACATCTGGCTCTATTTGGGGACACGTTGGTTCATCGGAGGAATGTGAGAATCCAGAATCTGTATCCAAGCAATACACAAAATTACATAAGTAGCGTCCATCCAAATATCATCATATATCATTAAGCACATGAAAAATAAAAGCTCTTCTATCATTTATTATTCTACTTAACATGAAAAGTAAATCTACTCTAACTACAAAAATGAAATGCTGAAATAACAAGGTGTAGGGTTAGAGATACAATACAAAGGATGCCCTGTGGCATCAGATGTGCTCAATATAGTGCATGCTGAGCATTTGCCTACTTTTAGGCAAGTCTGTAGGCTGCTTTTCAAATGTGCCATGTCCAATTTTGTTAATTGTAGGACTCTCTCTTATCCGATTGTCAAGCTGCTCTCGGCCATCAGACGAATCAAACCGCTTACTTCTTCTTCTCTGTTTTTTTCTCTTCTTCTTAGTGGGTTGCGATGTCAATACTGAGACCACTGTAGATTTCTTGTCATTATCTTGAAAATGCTTGTACAAAATGTTTGATGAACTTGGAGTGTGACCAATCTTATTCTGAATATATTCTGTTAAAAGTGACACATAAGCTTGGTCTTTCTTAACGTCCTTTGTAACCATAGTTAATTCTTCCTTAATGGGAAAAGTGACCTCTGTGTGATGAGATGGAAATTGCTTCAACAAACTGGGAGGCCTATGATTTGTTGACAAATCTGACTTGGGTTGGAAATTCTGCATGTGTGATCTTTCCATTTTTTCCAACTTATTTTGGATATCAGTAGAATGCTTAACATTATCAACAATAATTTCCTTCTCATGACTCTCTTCAATATTCAACAAATTGTGTTGAAGAGACATCTGTTTAGAATGATTAACTTCCATCATCTTTAACCTGTTTTCCATGACATGTATTTATTGTGCATGACTCTCTTCAATCGTCAACAATTTGTGTTCCATGTTTTTTGTTGATTCATCATTATTTGCTTTCATGGCCATGAAGAAATTTTGCATATAGTTCATCTCTTTCTCATGATTTTGCTTCCATGATCGTCATCTTTTCCTCTAAGGCCAATAACTTGCTCTGCATAGAACCAATTTCCCTAGCGTGATCCACTATTATTTTTTCTTGATTAAGTTCCATATTCTTAATGATTTGAGCCTAGTTGGCCTCCATATTCTTGATTACCTGAGCTTGATTTAGCTGTATATTCTTAATCATATGAATCAATTCATTAACAATATGCTTATCATTGTCAACACTGATTTGACAACTTGTTTCTACTTCACCACTATCATGGATTTGCGTTGTCGTGGTACAAGTGGATTCATCCTGAGAACTGTCTGGAAAATTCTTGCTGATAGTTGAGTTCTCTACAAGATCAATTTCATTATTTTGCATAATACTGGGAGCACAAGGCGAGTCATCTTGTTTTATATATTTATCTTTAAAAGCATTGATGATGTCTTGTAAACAATAATCCTCAGGACAATTTCGAAACCAATCGATAGCATCACCTTTTAAGGAATAGCCAAAGATACGTATCTTGACATCTTCATGATTATATTGTGAAGGACGACAATATTTATTTATAAAAAAAGTGACCATCTTTAGATGCTGTAGAGCAATGCCTGGATTACCACTTGAGAAAAAAGGCAGTTTAGAAATGGCCTCTTCTGGCATGTCATGAAAGGTGTCATCCATGATGACTTGCTTAAAGGTTAAGTGGATGTTAGAAAAAGAGATCCGTATTCAAGAATAGTCAAAGGTCCTCAAGAAGCAAGCTTCTTAGCAGGAACTCTTGTAAGAAATGAAAGAATTGGAGTCGCCACTTGAACATGAACCTAATTCTAAAACAGAAGAAATAGTCGAGAGAAGCAGTTGGATATCAGGGGGGGATTCTTGTCTGGGAGTAAATAGATGAATAAGTGGAGTCGCCACCCAGACAAGAAGCGAACCGAAATGTCCAGGTGCTAAAGGTGTAAATGATGAAATGATTAGTGAGATGACGAAAGATAAGATGATGAAAATATGAAGAGATGAAATGACGCCATAAAATGTTATGTCGTGTGACGGGCTAATGAATGGCGAAAGAAGATTAGAAGATTAAAAAATGTTGCTAAGACCAAGGATAGAAAAACTCTATCCCGGCAACGGCGCCAAAAAATGTTGTCGCACAAAATGTCTAGGCACCGCGACAACGGCTCAGATCAGGGGCTGTCACCTTGATCCCCAATCTCTCTATCTAAGCTGTCTCCTTGCAAGTTAAGGGAGGTAGACCCTAACAAAAATGAAGGAAAAGAACTGGTTGAAAATCAACTAATTCAGGGGACATAGCTAGATAATCAAATACTTGTTAAGATTTACGAGATTCTACAAATCCAATTAGATTCAAATCTTTAAAACCAGTGCCTTACGAAGTAAAAAAATCCTATTATAAATTTAAAGTCAAGTATCTAATATGCAACTGTTGCTATGAAAAATATATTCACCACAATGATATTCGATGAAACACCTTCACAATTATGCATTAACCATCCTCGATAAAGACATGCAATCTATCATTACTTGAAATATTTCCAAAGTGAACTTTAAACAATTATATACCAATTTCAAGCAACTTACAACCACAATTAAAGATAGCTCAAGAATCATTAATCACAACTAAGCATTAATCTTTGAACCAACGATTTAAATTCGAGATAAAAATATTATCATGAGGGTACCATCGAAATTAAATGTCAATATTTCCGAATTTATAATGTTCCAAATAATCCAAATTCGAAAATCAAAAATTTTATATAGTCAAACTTTAGATAAAAAATTTAAGCTCATCTGACTATGATTTTTTTTTTTTGGAGAATTTTCAAAATTTTTATATTTTTTATTATTTTCAAACAAAAAACTAAAACTATGGATTAAAATCTAAATTTAAATCTAAAACAAAAAGAAATTAAAGCTCAACTAAAGTTAAAGTTGATTAAAATCTAAAAAAAATCTAACAAAAATTTAAATGAAAATCCTAAAAGGAAGATTTTTTATTTTTTATTTTTTATTTTTATTTTTAAAATTAAAATCTAAAAAAAAGAAATAAAAAATTTGAAATTTTAAAACGAATTCAAACAAAAAACTAAAACACATGTTAATTAAAACTAAAATCCTAAATCTAAAAGCTAAGAATTAAAAAATTGAAACTTCTAAAAAAAATCAACGCTAACCAAAATCGAAATTAAACTAAACGCTAACTATCTAACATAAAAATGAAACTGATCTAAACAAAAATAAAATGCACGGACGCGGGGTTTTCGATTTTTATTATATGCGTGCCTTTGTTTTTTTTTTTTTGTGTGGAGGGGCACGACGGCAGAAGGGCAAGGTCGACGGTAGGCTTGAGGGATAGCTCGATGGCAATGGCAGAGACAACGACGATGGAGGAAGTGGTTGAGGCAGCAGCTAAGGTAATGCAGCAAAGAAGGGACGTCGGACGACAGGGGAGATGGGTCTGCGGCGAGGCAAGGAGTAGTGTGGAGCTGCGGGTGCGGATTTGCAAGTTTGAGAGGGGTCGGAATGGACGACGACAGGTGTAAAGTAGAGGAGGAGATAAAAAGGAGGGCAGACGCAGAAAGAGGATGGCAAGGGAGAAAGGCAAGACAAGGGCAGCGTCTTGTGCAACGTTTTATGCCGGATGCAAAGAAAACCTCAGCAAAACCCATTACACTTAAAAAAAATCGTCCAGCAGTTTAAAATCTTTCCATGTAACTCATATTTTAGAAAACTGATTCAGATACACTTGAAATCTTCTTTCTTGTATTCAGATCTACCAGCAAAAGCGATCCTGACGGCAGATCTTACCCTCTAGGGGTTAGATCTGGCTCAGATCTAATTTTTTTTTGAGAAATCCCCCTGCAAACCTGCAAAACCAGAACAGATCCAAAACTATGCACAAAAAAATAAATAAACCCTTACAACCTATAAAATATTTACAAATTTACAGTGCTAATTTACAGATCATAAACCCTCTTGGCCAGATTTAAAACAGTTCGGCACAATTCAGAAGATAAAATTTTAAAAGAGAGACACAAGCCCAATAAAGAACCCTGCAAAAAACGGAATTTAAAATAAGCCCGGGGAATTAGATCCGGAGGGCTCTTTAGATCTTATCTCCTGCGAGTCAGCTGGTCCAAACTAGGACTTTCCCAAATGCCCAGTTCTAAATCTTGAAGATTTCTGCAAACTTAAAGTTAAATTGTCAGATTAATAGAGAAATAATGATAAAACATAAAACTTTCATGAGTTAGAGATAACAATTAGCTCGATCCAATTAATATTTTTACCCTAGATCCAGTAGCCTGGGCAAGATACCTGTATCCAAAATTACTCTACAATAGCCATTAATCAACAATCCATTAAAATAATCACTAGCAGAATATTAAGAACAAGTTTACCATAAAATGCTGAAGAGGACCACCACCATCAAGATAAACCCCAAAGTCTTCATTTGTATGATTCTAAAAAATATTACAGGAGAGCTTCAAGAGCGAGTGCACGATCCAGAGATCAGATGACTGAAACACTGACAAAGACCTCTAATTTATAAGACAAAATCTCCTACGGCTAGTTCGGTTGATCCATGTCAAAATAATTTCGACTATCGAAAAGATTTGATCATTTTTTAATCTGGACCGTCGAAATTATATATTTGAGGAAAAAACGAATTTATCATTTAATTCCATTTTAATTAACTTAAAAATACTATTTTTGAGTTAATTACTTCAAATTTTTGACTTTGACTTAACCACCTAGGCCCAAGGGTCCAAATTTTTTTGAAATTCTCAATATTCCCTTGGCTTGGGACCTTTAAAAATTCATTTTTTAAGGACCAACGAATTTTGCCTTTGAAGAATTTTAACTCACCTAGGACTTAAAATTAATTAAACTTTTGGCTTAGGATTTTTTAATTAATTTGGCCAGAAAATTTAATTAATTGACTGAGAGGGGATTTAATTATTTTTTTCAACCCTCTTTACATAAGATAAATACATTTAGACACATGAAGGGGGAAAACCCATTCGTATAGACCCTCAAATAGGGACCCAATTCTGTGACTCAAAACATGATCTAGTAGACCAAGTAGCTTGTAATAAAATAATCTAGCCAATTAGGTAGGATTATTCCCAAACTACTTTTACAAAGACTCAATAGAAAACACTAGGACTCACTTAGCATGCTGATGACAAAATCCATCCTAGCTTTGGGGTGAAGCTGGAGGGGAAAACTCTGCCGATCACTTGTTGAAAAACAGAAGTAAATCAGTGAGACAAAAAACCTCCTAGGATAGAAATCGTCACCAACATACTAGGCTTACCTAGGTTGTTACATACATGACAGTCTTACTTAGATCATTTACATCATAAACATGCAGAATGGGTTTACATCATTCATAAAACTGTCGACTGATGATAGAATCTAAATGGCGCGAACACGTCGAACATGATGAATCCCATTTGAAAAAATGGGGGTGTACTGCTATGGGGTTGTTGACAAAGTGTGGTCAACAGACCATTTAATTTTAATGTGTCTAATTTAATTTGTATAAATAGTTAATGCATAATATTTATTTATTTTTATCGTAGAGGAGCCCAACAACCCACCTGACACGTAGCTACTAGTAAACCTCTGAGGGTCTACGACCTGTCCTCCTCTCTGTAAACTGGGTCACAACCGAGGGGATTTGAACCTTGGATCTCTTAGTTTACTTAGGACTCACATTATCTCGATCACTAATTGCGCTGCCCATGTATAAAATTTATTTTAAGTTCATTAATTTAATATATTAATTTTTTAATGTATAATGTTGATTCTAAGTTCATTAATTTAATATATAAGTTATTTTATAAAAGTATTACATACTACAAATATATATACATTATATATTATAAAATTTGTAATTTTATATAAATCCTATTTTTAAAAATTCTAAATAATATATTTATTTTGTTAGCACCTACTAGATCCCCACTGTATCCGGATCTTGGTTTTTCAAAAAATGAGCGGATTCATATTTGAATCTTGGTAACTTAGGTTTCAAGTCATCTTAGCTACTAGCATTCTAAGGAAGAAATAGAGGGAAAATTCTCCAAGCAAGCAAAATAAGCGCCTCCAAGATAGACATTAAGGCAAAAAAGTAAAGAAGTAAGCCCCCAAGGGCTAAAGTAAGCAAAGTAAGGTCAATTCAAAGGTAAAAACAAGCATCTTCTCTCAAATAAGGCAACCGTTGGAAGGATTAAGGGATAAAAAAGGAGGCCAAATCCTCTTGGGGCACGATTACGCCCTTCTCAAGCAAATCTAAGGAAACTTCTTGATGAAGGAGAGCCCCCAAGGGCAATTTCAAGTATATCAAAGTCAAATTCAAGCCTAATTTCAAGTATTATGCTCTAAATCAGCTGCTGTTTGCGTGAAAGGGAGGCTAAGCCCTCATTTTGTGTGCTAGAAGGTCAAGAAAGCAAGACGTTACATGGAAGGAGCCATCTACAAGTCAAGTTTGAGAAACAGAGCAAAGAAAAGTCACATTACAAGCAGGTTTGATCCAAATTCCAAGCAATGAAGACTAGCACATGCAAGATGTTCACATTAGCATAGCGGCCAACCCTAGCACAGTGGTTTAGAGGTCAAAAGAGGGTCAAATCAAGTTGTTCGACCATCAATAAAGAGCTGATTTTACAGGCGAGCTAGGCATGCAGTTACAAGTGGAACACTTGGTCATTTAGAGTTAAACGACCCTTCTTTCCTCATTCATGTAGCATGTTGCCTCCTTTTGGGGTTTATTCAATGTAAACTCGAAAAAATTAATTCTTAACTTAGCCTCCAAGCATTTTGTCGAAGTTACTTATTTTGTGGGAGACCATGGAGGAAAATTTGAAGAGTCTCATCTATCAATATAGGCCTTCTCCTTGGGAATCATTGTGAACTTGTTGAGCTATCTAATACAATGTGAGTTTTTTCATGAGATAAATGGGTTTACATGTGAATTCTCTTCTCTTGTTTGGTTAATCAAATTTATTTCAAAGGAAATTTTTGCCATTTGGAACATCACAAAGTTACTGCAAGGCTAAGGAAATCAATCTAAGAAGGCTTGGAAGGGGAGGTCTATGGTTTATCTCACATCTATCTCTTAATTCATACTAGGTACTGTTGTTCTATTTCTGGACATGATTCACTCTCTCCTCTAGGGGAAATGACCTTATATTCTATAATTGTTGGTTTCTTCTATAAGATAGCGTTGAATATTAAAACCCTAAAAAATTATATATTTCAAAAAATCCAAATTACAGATTATAAAAAATCCAAAAAATATTTCAATAATGAATTCCTTCACTAACTTGTTGTTTAAATTGCATTTATTGACTATTTTATTGGACCAATCACTACACAATTGCATTTTGGGAAAGCCCTAAAACCCTAAGTCTATACGACCCCCTTTATTTTACTCTATATTGCTATGCTAACATTGTTTCCAAGTTTTTTAAGGCTAATTACAGGATTTGGCAATCATCTGCAACAATTAGAAGTAATTGGAGGCAAACCCTTGCCTTGGGATACATGAAATTCAAAATAGATTCTATTTATCCATTATAATTGATTTAAAGAGGTTCTCCATTGATTTTTTTTGTTAGTTTTCTTTAAAACTCAACAATCTAATTTGTGAATTATGCTAAACAAAGAGCTGAAAACTGAACTTTAATTTCAATCCACAAATATATCGAGTTTACTAACTAGCACGCAGTGGAAAATAAGGAACAAATGAAGATAAACACACCATAACTGAACACAACAAATTTTACCTAGGAAACCTGCAAACTTAGTGTTCTTATTATGCTCAACAAAGTATTTAGAAAAATGATTACAAATGTGAGGGAAAATTTCCCTTTACATAGCTAATCCTTAGCGCAAGTGGTCTATGCACTTCTTTACAGCTCAACCTCCCCATGTGTGCACTGTGCGGACTCGTACGGACCTGTACGACCCCTCTGTGCAGCTGAATGCGGCCCTTAGCTGATGTATGTGCTGGATGGAAGTGATCTAAAGCTGTTTGGCCTCTCTTTTTGTCCTAATGTACTTGTTGTCGCACAGATTGTTTAGGGCACCGCGACAACGGTTCAGATTGGGGGCTGTCACCTCTATCCCCAACCTCTCTCTTTAAGCAGCCTCCTTGCAAGCTAAGGGAGGTAGACCCTATTAGAAAATGAAGGATAAATCCAGGAGACACAGCTAAAACATCAAATACTTGATAAAATTAATAGGATTTCTAGATTAGATTTCACGCTAAGACCAGTGCCTTATGGAGTCAAACAGAATCCCATTATGCAATTACAAACCAGTAAATGATGACTAACTGCTGCTTATTGAAATACGATTGATCAATGATATTCAATTGAAAAACACAACCATGAAACAACAAGATGAAATGCCAGATATTCGCAATATTTCCAGATTTATGATGCTTCAATTAAATTCGATCCAGAAAATGTTTCTATAGTCAAATCTTTAGATAAAAACAAAATTAGCACATTTGACTATTGAAATTTCGAATTTTTTTTATATTTTATATTTTTTTAGGATTTTTTGAAATTTTTATTATTTTATATTTTATATTTTTTATATTATTAAGACAAATTAAAATTCTAAATCTAAGTTGAAACTTTAATCTAAAAATTAAAATTTAAAAAATCTAAATCTAAATTTAAGTTAAAATTAAACTAAATTACAAATAAAGTGAAACATTACAAATCTAAAAATAAAATAAAATAACCAAACTCTAATTAAAAAGGTTAGTAGCTAAACTAAACCAATCGAACACGCCTAACGAAATCTAACTAAAGTTAAAACAAACAAAATTTAAAACTAAATTAAAGTCAAACTAAACTAATGTGAATAAATGAAAAAATTTAAAACTAAAATAACAAAATCGAAAAAGAACTAAACCTAGAACTAACGTTAATCAAAACTGACTATTAAAAATCTAAAAGCTAACAATTTAAAACTAAAATTAAAACTGAAACTAAATCAAATTAAAATATATACATCCTAATCTAACGCTAACTATGAAAGCAACGCAAATACAAATTTAAATCTGAAACGAATTAAATCTAGTATCTAAATTAAATCGAACAAAAATAAAATCTAACTGAAATGGAAATCGAGCCTGTGACTTAACGCATATAGATGTATTTCATTTTTTAACATGTGCGTTTGCTGTTTAATATGTTTTGCAGGTGCAGCTGAGGACCGGACGGCAGAATTGAATGAGGTTTAATGGACGGCGTGAAGAAATTTGGACGGAACGCGGGTCTTTCGAATGAGTTTATCGCTTGTTTGGGTTTTGCAGGTCGGAGCTTGGACGCGGGTCAAGAAAAAATGAGGACGGATCGATGGCTACGTGCAGAAATTTGAGTGATGGTGGAGAAGTGAGCTTGGAATATGGGTCAATCAAAGTTTCGATTTCAGATAAAGGCTGAAGGGTGAACGGTGGGCTCGACAGAAAGAAGGTAGTGTTGTGAGGCACGTTGTGTAAAGCCGGACAGTGGAGAGAACAGGGTTTGATGCGTGAGGGATAGCAAATGAGGGCAGATTGGATAGGAATGAACAGCGATTGAACCCAATACATTTAAATCACCCAGCAACTTAAAAAATCTTCAATTTAAGCTCAGATTTATTATGCTCTTTTAAAAAATAACGCCCAGATTCGTCCACAAGAGGGATTTGAGGGCAGATCCGGCCTTTGGAGGCTAGATCTGCTTCAGATCTTAAAAAAATTCGATTTGAACCCTGAATTTGCAAGAAACCAGCCTGATCTGAAGATACACACCAGAAAACGATTAAACCCTAACAGAAAATTTACAAATTTACAACTAGTTTACAATTTAAAACCCTCATGGTTAGATCTGAATTCGTTTTAGCTCAATTTTCAGAGATTAAAATTTTAGTGAGAGGCACAAGCCTTCGAAACCCTGCAAAATCACAATATCGTAAGATAGACCCGAAATTTAACAAATAAAGAGCTTATCAGATTTATGTTTATTGGGAGTCGGCTGGTCCAACCGAAGACTTCCCCAGACGCCCAATCTTAAAAAAAAATTCCCTGCACACTTAGATCCAGACTTTTAGACTGATAGAGATTTAAGAAAACAACATGAGACCTTTGCGGAAAAATCAGAATGTTATTTTATAAACCCAGAAAACTGCATAAGATACCTATATGCAGATTAATCCATGAGGCCATCAACCATAAAATGCAAGAAACCAAG
This sequence comes from Pinus albicaulis, assembly GCA_034641835.2. Taxonomy (NCBI): domain Eukaryota; kingdom Viridiplantae; phylum Streptophyta; class Pinopsida; order Pinales; family Pinaceae; genus Pinus; species Pinus albicaulis. The sequence continues at coordinate 754,470,874 of CM076577.1, forward strand.
TAGCAGAGTTTAGAGAGAATTCACCACATAGATCTGAGAAGGAACATCCAGATTTGTAACCCCAAAGTCTTTTGCTTTATTCCTCAAAAAAAAGTTTACAAGAGCTTCTAAGAGCAAGTGCACGATTCTGAGATCGGATGACTCAAGAATGACAAAGACCTCTAAATTTATAGGACTAGATCTCTAACGGCTAGTTTGGATGATCCTCGTCAAAATAATCTCAACCATCCAAAAGATTTAATTATCTTTTAATCCGGACCGTTGAAATTAAAATTTTGGGGAAAAAACGAATTTATCATTTAATTCAATTTTAATTAACTCAAAAATACTATTTTTGAGTTAATTACCCCATAATTTTGACTTTGATTTAACCACCAAGGCCCAAGGGTCCAATATTTCTTAAAATTCTCAATATTCCCTTGGCCTGGGGCTGTCAAAATCATTTTCCAAGGACCAACAAATTTTGCCTTTAATGATTTAATCCTAATTTAGGACCCTAAATTAATTAAATTTCTGGTTTAGGATTTTATTAATTAATTGACCAGAAAATTTAATTAATTGACTAAGAGGGGATTATAATTATTTTTCCAACCCTCTTTTACATGAGATAATACTTTTACATACATGAAGGGGGGAAAACCCATTTGTATAGACCCTCAAATAAATACCCAGTTATGCGACTCAAAACATGATCTAGTAGACCAAGTAGCTCAAGCTACTGTTACAAGGACTCGATAAAAAACACTAGGACTCACTTAACATGCTGATGACAAAATCCACCCTAGCTTTGGGGTGAGGCTGGAGGGAAAAACTCTGCCGATCACTTTCGTGAATCAGTGAGACAAAAAAACCTCCTAGGATAGAGATCATCAACAACATACTAGGCTTACCTAGGCTATTACATACACTGACGGTCTTACTTAGATCATTTACATCATAAAATGCAGAATGGGTTTACATCATTATAAAAACTATCGATCGGCGACTGATGATGGAATTTGAATGGCGCAACCACGTCGAACATGACGAATCCCATTTGAAAAAATGGGGGTGTACTGCTATGGGGTAGTTGACGAAGTGTGGTCAACATCTGGCTCTACTTGGGGACACGTTGCTTCGTTGAAGGAATGTGAGAATCCAGAATCTGCATCCAAGCAACACACAAGATTACATAAGTAGCGCCCATCCAAATATCATCATATAACATTAAGCTCATGAAAAATAGAAGCTCTTCTTTTATTTATTATTCTATTTAACATGAAAAGTAAATCTACTCTAACTGCAAAATGAAATGCTGAAATAACGAGGAGTAGGGTTAGAAATACGATACAGAGGATGCCCTGTGGCATCAGATGTGTTCAATATAGTGTATGCTGAGCATTTGTCTACTTTTAGGCAAGTCTGTTGGCTGCTTTTCAGATGTGCCATGTCCAATCTTGCTAATTGTAGGACTCTGTCTTATATGAATGTCACGCTGCTCTCGACCATCAAACGAATCAAACCACTTACTTCTTTTTTTCTTCTTTCTCTTCCTTTGAGTGGGCTGTGATGTCAGCAACGATACCACTGTAGAATTCTTGTCCTCATCTTGAAAATGTTTGTACAAAAAATCTGAAGAACCTGGATCGTGACCAATATTGTTCTGGATATACTCTGTCAATGGTGATACATGAGCTTGGTCTTTCTCAACAGCCTTTGAAACCATAGTGAAATCTTCCGTGTGATGAGATGAGAATGGCTTTGGCAGATAAGAAGTCTTATGATCTGTTGATGAATCTTCATAATCAAATTTCGGCTGAAACATTTGTATATGTAATTTTTCCATTTTTTCCAACCTTTCCTGTATGGAACTCATCTCCTTGGCATGCCCAGTCTTAGAAGATCGTTGCCTTGGGATACATGAAATTCAAAATAGATTCTATTTTATCCATTATAATTGATTTAAAGAGGTTCTCCATTGATTATTCTGTTAGTTTTCTTTAAAACTCAACAATATAATATGTGAATTATGCTAAACAAAGAGCTGAAAATTGAACTTTAACTTCAACCGACAGATATACTGAGTTTACTAACTAGCATGCAGTGGAAAATAAGGAACAAATGAAGATAAACACACCATAAAACTGAACACAACAATATTACGTAGGAAACCCTAACTGGGGAAACCTCCAAACTTGGTGTTCTTATTATGCTCAACAAAGTATTTAGAAAAATGATTACAAATGCGAGGGAAAATTTCCCTTTACATAGCTAATCCTTAGCGCAAGTGGTCTATGCACTTCTCTACAGCTCAACCTCCCTGTGTGTGCACTGTACGAACTCGTACAAACCTGTATGACCCCTTTGTGCAACTGAATGCGACCCCTAGCTGAAGTATGTGCTAGATGGAAGTGATCTGAAGCTGTTTGGCCTCTCTTTTTGTCCTAATGTTCTGAATTGAACTGAACACCCTTCTCTTTGTTGAGCAGAACATAAAAAGTTGTCTAGTGCATAATAAGCCATGTCTGCGCCCTTTTCCATCCTTGAAGTCGACGCGGGTCCACTAATTCCACGAATGGATGAGATTAGATCTCAATGCGTGGAATTGCTGAGATTTGATCTCAATGGATAGCTAAGATCGTTTCACTTTTTGACTATAAAGAAATTAAAATTTTCCTAAGTAAAAAATGATGAGAAAAAGTAAATCTGTGCCTTGGCCCCACTTGTGGGTTCCTTTGCCAAATTTAGTGCACCTGCTAAATTTAGGATGACCCTTCCTCCTTGAACTCCATTTAACACTCCCTCTTAGAGAGGAAGGTGTTCTGAACTACACCTAGTTTGTTCCAGAAATAGACAAAGCTCCCTCTAGGCAAAAGTTTGGTCAATATGTATACTGTTTGCTCTACTGTAGGAATGTATTGATGTCTGATCTTGCCCCTCTAAACACAATCTCTGATATGGTGGTATGCGATCTCGATGTGCGTGGAGTGGTCATGGAACACTGTATGTCAACGAGCTTAATGCAGCTCTGATTGTCACAATGTATGACTGTAAGCTCCAACCTCTGATTGAAAAACCCAACAAACAACTTCCTTAACTAGATGACCTCACAAGCTGCCATGCTAGTAAACATGTAGTCAGCCTGAGCTAAACTCAGTGCAACTTATCTTTGCTTCCTGCTGAACCAGGGAATAGTTATTGACCCAACATTGAAGGTGCAATTTGAAGTACTCTTCCTGTCTATGGAACCTCTTGCCAAATCTGCATCTTTGAAACCTTCCAACTTCACTCCATCAACCTATCTGTACAACAACCCATAATCCATTGTACCTTTGAGGTACTTGAGGACATGTTTGGCAACAACCTAGTGCACTCTAGTAGGTTCAACCTTGAACTGGCTCAACTGGTTCACTGCATAGCAAATGTCAGGTTGCGTGTTCAAAAGATACATCGACAACCCAATCAACTATCTATAGAATGTGGCATCAACCCGCTGTCCTTTGCGAGCATCCACCTTCCCTCTAGTTTGTCACTAGAGGCGTGGCCATGTGCCTGCAATCCTACATCTTGAGAATCTCCATAACGTACTTCCCCTGCCCCAAGAAAATCTGTCCATCACCCTGCCAAACCTCCAACCCAAGGAAATAGTGCATAAGCCCCATCCTTCATGTCAAACTTTGTTGCAAGATCATTCTTGCAGTCACTGATGAGCTTCTCGTCCCTTGTCAGTATGAGGTCATCTATGTACAACACAAGAATGAGAGGCAACCCCCCAATCACAATGTAGTATAAGTTAGGTTCAACTTCACTCTTGGAGAAACCCAGTCCCAGAAGAGCGCTGTCAATGCGAGAGTACCATGCTCGCGGCTTGCTTGAGCCCTTGTAGAGCTCTCTTGAGCCTACACACTTGCGTCTCCCTGCTATGGGTCTCAAACCCCTCTGGCTGCTCTATGTAAATCTCTTTCTCAATCACACCGTTAAGGAAGGAGGTCTTCATGTCCACTTGGTGGATCTTCCACCCTATCTGCTCTGCTAGTGCCAACATGGTCCTAATGGACGAATAGCGAGCCATGGGTGCAAAAATCTTGTCGTAGTCAATGCCCTCCACTTGAGAGAACCCTTTGGCTAAGAATCTAGCCTTGTACTTCTACACACTCCTGTTATCTCCGTGCTTAATCTTGTAGACCACCGAGATCGAATCACAGATCTGTCCGATGACATTGGCACAATCTCCCATACATCATTCTGCATGATGGAAGTGTTGGAATTTGAGTAGCCATGGTGGGTATTTTCATCATGTGAAATTTGAATTTAAATTTTTCCTCCTAAAATATTCAAGTCGGCCTCCTATTGTTCAAGTCGGTTGGGCCCCTTAGAGGTACCCATTTGACCCCCTTCAAAGACTATATAAAGGAGACCTCTCCTCCTCATTTAGAACATCGACTTGTGATGTTATTATCTCTATTCCAACAAAGTAGGCAGAAGGGGGCTGGAAATCAGAAGGATGGCTTGGCACTTGATCTTGCTCATGGTTACTGGTTTGGCTATTATCTTGATGTTGTTGTTTTTGATGTATTAATGAACTTTGAACTCTTTCTCTCGTAAGGAAAGATTTCTGGGTTTTCACCTTGTGGGTTTTTCCTTGGCCTTAGGCCTAATTTTTGTGTCCCTTGTCTTATTGTTTCATGGTTATTTTTTACTACTCTTTCATGTTTATTGGTTGAAGTTTTCTTCTGTATAATTGCTTAGTAATAATTGGATGTTATGATGCTAACTGATCATTAGAAGTAGTTATCTGTTGAAGAAAATTGTTCTAGCGTGTTTTCCCTAGATAAATCAACATGGTATTAGAGTTGTTTCGATGAGCAATTGAGACAAAGACCACATCACCTCTAAAATGAAGAAATTTGAGCCCCTTTCTTTGAGAATAATTTGAAGTATTAGTGGGAACCCTGTAAGAAGGGCCGAAAAATTTCTGTGCTTTAAGATCGGGTTATTTCTAGCTGTTGAGAGAGGGCCAAGTCTCCCTTAAAGTCTAGAGGGCTTATATGCTAAAGAAGGTTTGAAGAGTAGTTTGATCCTCCTCAAGGCACTGTCCCATGACTCCTAAGTGAAGATTTGTAGCCTTTGTGGAAGGATTAGTAACACAAATTGATGTTCGAACCTCTGTGGATGATGGCCAAGTCTCAACCTACTATACTTATGAAATAGATCCAAGTAGCATCCAAAATAATGGTATCTAAGTGGCATCGAAGTCACCTATACTCTTGCGGACCAGAGGCATTGATTCTCTATGGAAAGCAAATGCTCCGTGTCACTTTTATGCGAGTTTTGCGACGTGCTCTGCTTTTATGCGAGTTCTATGACATGCTTTTTGGCACCTTTATGCGAGCTTTGTAGCTCCTTTGTGTGAGCTTTGTAGCTCCTTTGTGTGAGCTTTGTAGCTCCTTTGTGCAAGATCTATGGCACCTTCCTATGCGAGCACCTATGGCATTCTATTCTCTGTGTTACATGAGCTACCTATGGCTCCAATTCTCTATGAAAAAATGCGGACGTAAGACACCTATCTTCTGTGAAAGTTTGTATACTAAGGCTCCCACTCTCTATGAAATCAATGCGAATTTGAGGCTTCGATAAGTGCAGATTTGAGACTCCAATAGCCTTGCGTATAGTGTAAATCTGAAGTGATTAGTGCGAGGTCTAAGGCATAGGGAAGTTGTGCTGTGACCAATGATCATATAGTCTGTATGAGAGTCATAGGTAAACTAATAGATCTGAAATCTCACTGGTGGATTTCATGGGTGCTTGATGTACTAAGCATCTAGTTGGGTGCCTAAAGGACTAGGAAAATCTTTTTAGTTAAGTTTTTGATTTGATGATGGCCGCAACCGATTTGAGGTTTGAGGATAGGTTGGAGGGCACATATAACTTCATTCCCTAGAAGGTGAGGCATTCACTAATTCCCATGGAGAATGACATATGGGAGTTTGTTAACACCAAACTCATCTCGCCTACAAATGTTGTAGATTTGGTCATCGACAATCAAAAGGATGTGAAAGGCGAAAGGATTATCTCGGATGCATTGAAGGATTGTGTGATTCCTCACCTATTTGAGAAGAATGCAAGGGAGATGTGGGAGTTTGTTAAAATTGGACAACTAGGTCCAAACTCTGGGTTGTGCTGCTCAGATGACGATCCCAATATTTTTATTGGATTCCTCTTTCGGAGAGGTGTAAGATTGATCTAAAGATCATCTCGATCAGATGAGCAGAACATGGACTTTGAATTTATTCCACTTATGTGCTAGGTTGGCCTGGAATATAATATAGACTTAAATGTCTTAAAGAGCGTGTCACACACCCCCAAAAATGCCTATATATTGGAGAGACTTGGAGCTCATTATACACACATTGTGTGGAGTATTTTCTTCTCTCTTGATGGCGATGGAGCTACATTCTTGGTGCTGCGTATTTATGGAGTGTTCTTTGTTTGGGTTGTTCTGGGGTTATGTATGACATGCTTGGCTGAATGACCTATTGGAGACTTTACTGGTAGAAGCATCCTGCTGATCGTCGTAACGCCACCATTCATTATCTTTATTTTGGTTTGTCTTCCATCGATCCATTAGTATGTTCTATCTGCTTCAATATTGTGTGCCCTAATATGAAATGGCATAGAACATGTTCTAAAATTAACATGGTATCGGAGTAGAGGAGAAGACAAAACCCAGATTCATGTTGAAAAGCAATCTCCGATCTATTGATCCATCAAGTGCAACACATCACAAGAGAAGAGTTCGGTGAAGAAGGAATGTACCCCTGAAACTTGCCGTAGAAAACTAAGGAAGGCCGAGGAAAAGAGCTGGAAGGCTGAAATGTTTGCGATCTTGTTTGAAGGTCAAACAGAAGTTTCAACAGGCTATTTTAAGGGCTGTTAGGGAGCCGCAGAAATCTGTGTGGGGCCGCAACAACACTAGAACAGAACAACGAAGGGTTTAGGGTTGTTTGAAGTCTATTTTGGGTAACCGAGTGCAGGAAGAGAGGCCGAGGTCCCCGTGGAAGAAGATCGCAGGAGATGGGCTACCACAAAGGTTGCGTGGTGCCTTCCAGGACTTGGTTGTGTGGCTGTTTCACCTAGCAACAGGGCCGAGTAATAGTGGATGATTTGAGGACTGTTTGGGCATGTTCTGGGTCCAGTTCTGAAGTTTTTTTTTTGGGCAGATCATTCATAAGAAGGCTGCAGTCTTGTACTGAAGCCTACCACAGAGGCTGCGTGGTGCCTTCCAACACTTGGTTGTGTGGCTGTTTCACCTAGCAGCAGGACCAAGTAATAGTGGATGATTTGAGGACTGTTTGGGCATGTTCTGGGTCCGGTTCTGAAGTTTTTTTTTTGTGCAGATCATTCGTAAGAAGGCTGCAGTACTGTACTGAAGCCAGAAGGAGGGCCGAGCCCTAGATCTCTGTTTGTGGAGGGCCGCGAGTCTGATAAGAGGGCTGGAAGTAGCCCTACCTACCAAAGAAGTATAGAGAAGACCCATAAAGAGGTAGCCGCAGTTTTAGAAGAATACTTCAGCAGAAGATTAGGGATGGAGATGATTGATGATTAGCCCTAACCAGACTGAGTTCAATAACAAAAGAAGTAGACCTAAATTAGTGAAGCAAAAAGATACGATTCCAGTAATGGAGGTCCTATCTGGACAATAATTTTGCCATCCTCATCTTCAGTAAAGAAGACTGCATAGAGGTAAGGAGAAAGTTGTTTTGGATTATGTTACAACATATTCTTGTGATAGGCCGTAGACCTCATCAACCTCAGATAAGGGCAGCGTGGGAGTGTTTGGGGCTAAAAGTGCCCAGAACTTCAGCCCTAGGGACCAGCGAAGGGCAGTGTAGAGTATCCCTAAAAGAGGCCGATTTTGCTGAAGATATAACAGACTGTTAAGGGCATAGCACACAGCTGGGCCAAAATTAGAGGGTTGTTAAGGGTGGACAACAACCTAAGGAGGCAGTGTGGCATTGGAGGAACCCCTCCAGGGTGAACCGCAACCTTAGAAGGGCTTGTTTGCTGACTGTGTGGTGAAACTGGGGCTGCTGTACATGCACTAACCAGAAGTGCAGTGAACTAACAGTGCAAACAGTATTACAACAGTGCCTTGTGGAGGTTTGTTGGGTCCATGATTTGTGGGCCACTGTTTGGATCATGTGCTTCTCATATTTATGATGTGCTAAGGTGACAAGGTGCCTTAGACTTGCTGTCATAAAGGACCTGTACAACAAAAGGTGGGCACACTTGGAAATTCATGATTCTGATGAGGGAGCCGGACTGGAGAGATCTAAATTTGGTACGCTGATAGAATGGCAACGTATGTTGCTGTATTGGGGAGTTGCTGGGACAAAGGACAGTCCATGTTTTGACAAGGTATGTATGACTATGTTTGGAGTGATCACCTTATTTTTTAAAAATCAAATACCTACTATGGATTGCACGCCTTTCTGTTGCAAAGAAGATATTATTCCAGGCATGCAGATCAAATCTGTAGATTGCACGAATTGTATGTTTAGCAACGCTCAAACTAGAAAACAGAACTTGTCATGCAAGCTTCAACTGTTCAGGAGCTGTCTGGAAAGTATTGTCTAGTCAACAAGGCAACATATCAGAATGACATAGAAGGCTTAATGGCCTGGGAGTTCTATGTACTTAGAACTGAATGATGCCCCAACTGAGGGTCTCCTATTTGTAAGGGAAGCTAGAAAAGCTCTATCCCTAAGTGGCCAAGATCTGTGCATAAACAAAGGAACACATGTAACATGTATTGATGACTTGAGGGGCAGTGCAGTGTCTCATCTAACAGTATTATGATACTAACACAGTTGACTAAGTCACTGTGGGTTGTGAACCAGCATATACCTGAACTTAATCTACTGGTAGTGACCTTAGAAAGATTCTTGACCAGATCTATCCTATTGGATGTTGGGGCAGAAACACTAATGAGCAGGAGTATCCTTATGACTGTGCTAAAAGAAAGGTGTCATATAAGGTCGATTTAGTGTTTGGAACAACTGTATGAGTGGTTCCTAGATCTATGCAATTTAAGAAACAAATTGTAGATTTGAGATCTGAAGATTTGTAGCCCTAGATCAGTTAACTATTAACTGTAGTTGGGCAGATATGAAAATAAGAAGCAGTGCAGGACTAAATGCCTGATGTAGTAGGTGAAGCCCTCAAGTGCAGAATCATGAGAGAAGGAATCATGATTGGATCCCTAGTTCTGTGGGTTGTAGTATGAAAATCTTAGAGGGCTGGTTGAGGAAGCTACAACAGATCTCCACAGAACATCAGGTAATTGTTGTAAGCTTGAAATCTTCAGTATTGTTAATGATGAAGAAAACAGTGATGACAGTTCAGAAGGTATCTCTGTAACTGCCATTTTGAGGAGCTAAATCTGTGATTCTATGTCACTGTCATTATGACAGTGACATAGACAGACACCCATGTTTACGAGATTCGTAATAGCAGTAAGCTTGTGAAAGTATCAGTCTTACATTACAGCGTAATGATAAACTTGAAGTGTGAACTGAGAAGTTTTTTTGCAGCCTTCAGTCACGTTGTTGGAGTCTTGAACCATGATCAATTATGCCTGTTTGGATGGCTTTGATTGTGGGAGAATAAGACCCCTTTTCCAGGTTGGTGTTTGGGATGCCCTCATTTAAAATAGATGTCTTCTCTCTCGAGAGAAGCTGGCATTAAGAGGGAGAATACATCTGTATATGCTCCTGAGCTAACATCATTGCTGGACGAAAGAAGATCCTCATGGCTCAAAGACATATGGCTTTAGAGGGGGAAATTCCGGAAGAAAACCAAGAAGCCATATAAATATCAGGGGTATCTAGCTGCCATGAGGACAATATGAGCCTGGATCATTTGAAGAAACTGTAAAGCATCAAAGTCTGCAAGGAGGCAAGGGTGATGTCTAGGATATGGTTCCTAGACCATAGATCAAAGCTGTTGTCACCTCGATATAAGATCGAGCATGGATCTGATGGGAAAATGTGTTGCCTGAGACTTCTCTAGGAAGGTACTGATTATTATTGCACCTATAATCTATTATTTCTCTTGCTGCTACGTAAGGACGAAATCTTCATCAGATGGATGTAAAGACTGCTTTTTGTGGCATGGTGCGATAAAGGAAGAGGTGTATGGAGAGCAACCTCTGGGGTTCGAAATGCAGGATCGGGACACCCATGTCTGCAGGTTGAAGAAAGCCCTCTATGGGCCGAAGCATCCACTCAGAGCTTGGTATGAGGATAGATAGCTACCTGATGAAGCTGGGCCTCACTCGTAGTAATGCTGATCCGAACCTTTACCTCAAGGTTGATAGAGAAAAGCCTCTCATTTTGGTGCTGTATGTGGATGACCTCTTCCTGACAGGTGCTGACCCTCTCATTCATTAGTGTAAGAGGGAGCTTGCTGTTGAGTTCGAGATGAAGGACTTGGGACTGATGCCTAGGCCCGGAGGTTTGGCAGAGACTTGGCGAGATTTTCCTTTCTCAAGGAAAATACATTATGAAGCTTCTGGTATGGTGGACTATAAGTCCGTGTCGACACTGATGAAGCTCAACTTTAAGATGTTGAGTGGCAGTGTCGCTGGGCTCGTGTTAGCAAATCCTACTGAGTATCGTCAACTCGTAGGGGCTCTGATGTTCTTAGTGAACACCTGTCCGGATGTATGTTGTGCAGTGGACACTTTGAATCAACACATGGTTGATCATAACATTCACTGGGTTGGTGCCAAAAAACTCTTGAGATATCTCTGTGGCACGATAGACCATGGGCTGAGATACACTGTCGGGAGCATGACACTCCTTGGATATACTAATGCTGGTTGGGCTGGCAGTGTGGTGGATCGTAAGAGCACATCTGGATACTACTTCACAAGTAGATCTGCTTTGGGCAAGAAACGGAAGTTGGTAGCCTTGAGCATCGCTGAGGTCGAATACATTGCAACATGTATGGCTCGTTGTGAAGTCACTTGGTTGCGAAAGACTCTTCAGTGAGCTGTTCGAGCATGTGCTAGATGCCACCGTTATCCTTTGTGATAACGAGAGGGGGATTCATTTGTCATAGAATCCCGGGTTCCACGATTGATCCAAGCATGTTGATGGCTGGTACCACTTTATCCGTGATATGGTACAGCAAGGCGCCGTAAGGCTCGATCATATAGGAACTAATGAGCAGGTCGCGGATATTCTCACAATGCCCTTGGGGAAGGTCATGTTCCTAACCTTCCATGAGAATCTTGGAATCATGGAATGACCCTATTCTGAGGGTCTTGTTGGACGATGAGATTTGGGAGCTCCAAGGGGGCTTTGGGGATAGCTTTGGTGCTATAAGCAACTACAGGCTAGGCTTGCCAAACCTAGTTGGTGTGCTTCTACCCCACCGTGATGATATTGAGATGGTTTACCTCTCTCTGATCTGTGCCTCGTATGCATCCTACCCCTGGAGTTTCAGACTCATGGGAAGTACCTCTCATTTGGCCAATGAGGTGGGAAATGTGAATAGAGACCATAGCAAGACCGATGGACGCATCGAAGATTGCCGTACCCTTTATGTTTAGGATGGCACGTGTCCAACCACTTGATCTGTGATAAAGTTTAGCGAGGTTTCAGACCTCCAACTGATTTCGGGTCAGTGAAACTAACTTCTGGTTAGTATATGAGACTCTTTGTGAGTCTTATAGAGGTTTCGGACCTTTGGGCTGAATCTTTCAGCCGGGTATGATGTCTTTGTGACTGTCCTACTTCTGTTCTGAAATAAAGAGGCCAACAAAGCAAGTTACGGCGGGATGACGCACGATGTTTGGATTGCACTAGTGGACAGAGTTCTCCCTAGTTGAGAGGGAGTGTTAAAATTGGACAACTAGGTCCAAACTTCGGGTTGTGCTGCTTAGATGACGATCCCAATATTTTTATTGGATTCCTCTTTCGGAGAGGTGTAAGATTGATCTAAAGATCATCTCGATTGGATGAGCAGAACATGGACTTTGAATTTATTCCACTTATGTGCTAGGTCGGCCTAGAATATAATATAGACTTAAATGTCTTAAAGAGTGTGTCACACACCCCTAAAGATGCCTATATATTGGAGAGACTTGGAGCTCATTATACACACATTGTGTGGAGGATTTTCTTCTCTCTTGATGGCGATGGAGCTACGTTCTTGGTGTTGCGTATTTATGGAGTATTCTTTGTTTGGGTTGTTCTGGGGTTATGTGTGACATGCTTGGCTGAATGACCTATTGGAGACTTTGCTGGTAGAAGCATCTTGCTGATCGCTGTAATGCCACCATTCATTATCTCTTTTTGGTTTGTCTTCCATCGATCCATTAGTATGTTCTATCTGCTTCAGTATTGTGTGCCCTAATCTGAAATGACATAGAACATGTTCTAAAATTAACAGAGTCTCTGTCAAAGTTATACAAGAGCGATAATACCAATACGAAGATGGTGTTCAGAGAGAAGCTCAGGAACACTAAGATGATCAAATTAGATATAGTGATCTCTTATCTCGCCAAGATGACACAGGTTCATGATGAGTTGGCTATAGTTGGGGAGATTGTGACAGATGGGGATATGGTAAGGACAACCTTGAATGGCTTCACCAAGCCATGGGCTCCTTTCATCAAGGGCATCGTGGTGCTAGAGAACTCTCTTGATTAAAATAATCTGTGGGATGATTTCATCTAGGAGGAGATTTAGGGGGAAACTCTATCAGGAGGGCAACATAAGGTTGATGATGAGAATCTTGCTCGTTAGTGAGACAATGGAGAGCAAAGGAAAAGGTTCGAGCAAGAGTAAGAAGATGGACTTGATTAAGGCCAAATGTTTTGCATATCATAAGATAGGATGCTATGTTGAGAAATTAGGGCGTTCAATTTCTCTTTTATGATAATTACTTGTGATTTCGTTATGCTTCTTTCACTTGGATCTTATCTTTCGTTACATTAATATCTTCATCAAGTCAATTATTAAATGCACAAGAGATACAAATATTTAGGCTAGCAAGCCAGGGCCAAAACCTATTCCTCTTGGAGAGGAAAACCTGAAAGTAATGCTTCTAGTTCTTATAGATCTTCCATTGACGAGTACCATGACCATGACACAGACCCTTGACATTAGTATGCCTCCAAGACTCTTGTCTTGCTCTTCTAGGCTCCTTAGGATGAACTTCGTTTCTGCACTACTTTGCACCAATGATAGGGAAGCTTGGTCCCTAGCCTTCTATTCTTTCTTCCTTGATCTAGCCTCGGTCATCCAAACAATTCTTCTTGGTCTCCTTTCTTCGTCCCTAATGCCCTAGACAAAGATCTTTGCTTCTACTGTAGCTCTTCGTTACATTGTATATGGCTGCCTGAGAATGAGATAAGAGATGTCCTTCTTATTCTTGTGAATAACTGTGATTCTTCTAATAAATGTAATGAGTGTGATCTCAATTCAGAGGCTAGCACTGCCTCTCCTCTGAATTGATCTCAATCTCCCTCACACACCTGGATTCAACCTTATCATAGTTCCCTTTTCTTTGCTATATGGTCTTCTCCTTACTCATTGCAGCTTTGGACTTCAATTGCAGACCTTGACCGTAAGGATGAGCTCAACACAAAGCCTCCTCTTTCTTTGTTGGACAACCACCTCTTTCTCGCACCAAATCACAGACCTTTTCCTCGGACTTCTTTCCAGAGCTGATCCGAACTGATGTGTACAATGAAACCACAGATCTATGTATTTATAGGGACTGTCTTTAATCCTTTAGGCCAACATGACCTCTTGCTAGTAGGCCGACTTGTCAAGGAGCATCTTCCAACCATAATATGAGCCGACTTCAAGGGGCATATGGACAAGGTCTTGGAGCATACAAATTACATCAATAATTTGTCTTTACAAATGTAACATCACTTCATATACATGACTCTAAATTATACATCTTATGACAAGATGACAAACCCCTAAAGACATCAAGAAGAAGTCTTTGACCTATAATAAAAACTCCTTACTCATGAAACCCATGATGCAAGTATTACAAAATACATTTTATTATCTTTGTCTTCTTCATTACATAAATTCATAATCAGAAGTCATTATGAAGACCGAACCTAGTTACACTTTTTAACACACTTTCATCACAATGTCCAGAGAGGAAGAAGGGCAGAAAGAGTACATAGTCAGTTGTAGCTGCATTGAAAAAAGCTTAGGTGGAAGAGTTTTCTAGGAAGTTTGAGACAAAATTCATGCTTATTTCCTTCCTTTCCTTGAGCACCATAATTGCTTGTGTGTGGCTGTTGGATAGTGGAGCGACGTGTCATATGATAAGAGCACGAAAGTTGTTTGACAACCTTATAGAGTGGGACTCAGAGATGCATGTGGAGTTTGGTGTTGATACCAAGCATGTAGTGAAGGGAGTTGGGACAATGTTATTCCAACTTGAGTCAGGTTGCATTTCGAAAGTGAAAGACGTGCTATGGGTGCTAGAGTTCAAGAGAAGTTTTCTCTCAGTCTCTATGATAGAGAAGAAGGGATTTGTTGTAGCATTCCAGGATAGACATACACTAATCAAATCCATGGGATCTAGCTCTAATGATGGCTACTTCATTAGAGTTAGAGAGGGAAACTTGTATAGGCCAAAGGGCCAACCTATTCGTGCAATGACAAGCAATAGGACCGTGATAAAGAACGAGGAGAGGGAAGCTCAAAAAGTTGAGCAGTGTAGAAGGAGTCAACCTTCAGGTTCAGGTGGGGAGGAGCAGTCAATAGATCCTTCTAAGTATGTCATGAAGGTCTCATGGTATGAGATGACTTTATAGGATGTTCAATTGCAGGATGCTTCTAGGAGCAAGTTTAAAGGGAGTAGGTCTTCGAGGAAGATTTTGAATTCGATAGCAGGGAAGGGTTCTAGTTCAAAGGGAGCAACCATGATAGTGGATGCAGTGTGGGACATTGTTCCAAGATCAAAGCCAATTCTAGGTGGTAGAAGTACCTCCCTCACTAAAAGGGATTGTTGATGTTCGTAGTTGAGACAGGTACTTCTTCATAGGCCTAAGTGTTTGGGCGTGAAAGAAGTTGCCTAAGAGCCCTTGAACCTTAACAAATTACTTTTGTAATTGAGGTAAATTCTTTTATAAGAGAAATATGAGTTTAATCTAATCTAATGAGAAGGTTACTTGCATTAGTGAATTAGATGAATCTCAACCATCGATCTCAATGAGGATAGATCTAATCTTAGTCGTTAATTACTTTGGAGATTAGGGTTATGGAGTCAGTCATAACTCAAGCTTATAAAAAAAGGGCTAGGCCAAGGGAGAAGACCCGACACATTGGGGCACAAGGCATTGAGAGAGGCATCTTAGTGGTGGGTGGAGAAGGACTTCTACTTAAGTGTGCTGGGTTCGAGGAAGGTGCAAAGGGGGCAACAAGGTGATTCATATTAGCCCAAGTCAAGGACTTTATCAACTGGATCAGATCTAGATTGCATATGCATTTTCCTCAATTTGGGCTATTTTCTCAGTAAGGGAGCCGAAGTAGGTTTTGATTAATAAAATGAAGGGCTCTTGATTGAGCATAAATTTGTGCATGTGCATGTGTGAGGTTGGTTGCTTTATTGCTTTTGCTGAATATTTTTTTAAAATCCCAATTGTGCTTTTAGTCAATAGACTTATATCTGTTACGAATTAATTGTTGGGATTATTAGGGTTAGAAATTAACATTGTTTAATACTTAATTGTCATCATCCATAAACATAACCGAGACAAAAGAATTCCACTTAAATTATCATAACTTTTCCAAGCTTCACCAATATTGATCCAAAAAAAGAGTGCAATCCACATCAACAAGTCCTCCTTAAGAGGTCATTGTACTTAAACATCCATAGTGCACAAGAGGAAGAGATAGAATACAATAGAAGAGAAGTCTTCATAACATGTAATAATCCCAATGCGGTAGCGCTTCCTCTATGAATAGGAGGAAACCAAGCACTAGCCTCTACAATAACCTAAATGAAGTAAAATTCCTAAAATACAATAAATTCATGATACAATGTGGATAGTTCAAGGATGACCTCCAAAGGATGCTTCATCAATGAGTAAAAGATGCTAAAAATGATAGGTGTCCATCATAAATGCCCTCCAACGGTCACAAATGAATGAGTGAGTGAAATAAGCATGATGTCATCCTCCAAAGTGGTTAATATTTCTCCGTTAGTCATGTCTCTTCATGAAGGGTGCAATGTCTCATCAAAGGTCATTTCTCATCTTCCAAAAGTCACATCTCATCATCAAAAGGTGCCAAATGTATCCTCATCATGCGAGGTCGGCTCCAATAGTAGTCATACATGATCATCAAGTGAAATGTCCCATCATAAGTGCAACACCCTAAAGCTAAGGCATGACACCAACAAGGGACCATGACCCCTCCAAAGGGACGTGTAATCATCATCACGTCCATCATCATCGAGAGAAGGCTCAACGTCCATCAAGATGGTACGATGCCATCATGGGGGTGTCATGCCCTCTCCAAGGGGTACAAGGTTGCTAAGAAACCCAATGACCTCAAGAATGGTCCAAATCATCATCAAAATAGGAGATTGTCTTTAAGGGTAATGCAAGGAGAGTGTAGTAATCATTATTATGTGAAGAAGGTCCTCTCCATTATGGTGTATCGTCATTTGCGTAGGCTCATATCCTCATACATTCGAGGCACACACTTTCGAAACAACATAATAAATGTGTCATGTGACATACACGAGTCATTAGGTTAGATCACACAAAGAATCCTCATCAAACTTCACAACAACACAATATTCAATACAATTTACTGAGTGTAGTTATGGTATAGCCATCACCTACCCTTATCACATGCAACAAAACCCGAGGCAGTAAATAGGTCCCGAAAAGCCCATCAAGGGGTCTGTAATTGTAAGATGAATATGGTAAAGGGGAACTCGAAGGGGTTCATTGGTTGTCTTGTTGCACAATCAAGTAAGGTAAATGAATATTCATCTCGTGAGTGCCTTTGTGGAGGATTTCCCTGATGCTTTGAGTTACCCTTTCCTCGACAATGTATCTTTCCACCCCTTTACTTTGTCTTTTAACTCTCTTTGTCCTTTCTCAATATTTGATTGGGGCATTTTGCTTTTAATTTCATAATGATTGTATATAAATTTCCATTTGTAGTTTGGTTTATTGGATGCATTGTTTATATGCAGTTTTGTTGGAAAGTGTAACTAGGTTCGGTCTTCATATTGACTATGTAATTATGTATTTATGTAATGAAGAAGACAAAGATAATAAAATGTATTTTTCTTAAGCTTGCTTCATGGGTTTCATGAGCAAGGATTTTATTATAGGTCAAAAGACTTCTTCTTGATGTCTTTTAGGGATTTGTCATCTTATCATAAATGTAAAAATTAGAGTCATGTATATGAAACAATGCTACACTTGTAAATAGTCAAAGAAACAATGTAAACACCCTTGCCACCTTGCTGGAATACTCCTTGGAGAAGTCGGCCTCATAACAGTTTGACAAGTCGGCTTAAGATCAGTCACACCTATTCATACACAGGTCGGCTTAGTTACAGGTTGAGACAACTATAAATACCCAACTAGGCTCAGCAGAACAGAGACAGGTCAACTCACATATCTCTGCAATTTTCAGACTTAATTACAAGAAGACAGATTCGGATCATCTGGAGTTTTCAGGAATATATTACAGTGTAAAATATACTATTCAGTGCAAAATACATAGCAAGAAAGAGGGATAGACAACATATAAGGAAGGGCCAAGGGTAAGGTCTGCAAGTAATGCATAAGGGCTTCACTACAGCTTGGATCTGAAGTATTATCTCAGCAATCATAGAAAGAAGGGCTCTCCATAGTGAGAAGAAAGGTAAGTTTGTCCAGCAATGGAGTACACTGCAAGAAGAGGTCTATTCATAGTGTGAAGAAGGTGGACTGTATAACAGATAGAGAAGGGCAAGATTTGATAAAGGAAACAAGTAGTTCACAATTAGGAACCGAGTTTCCTATCATTGGTGCAACACAGTGCAGAAAGAAGGATCTGTAATAAAGTGACAAGAAGAGTAGGTGACAAGGGTGTTGGAGGCATACTAAGGTCAAGGGTTTGAGTCATGGTCATGGTACTTGTCATCTTAAAGTCTATAAGAAGAATTACTTGTGGGTTTTCCTCTCCAAGAGGGAGACGTTTTGGCCCTGGCTTGAATAGCGTAAATTTGTGTCTCTTGTGTTTTGATAATTAACTTGATGAAAGAGCTAATAAGCTAATGAAAGAGAAGACATAAGTAAGAAGAGTAAGCTCACAAGTAATTATCAAAGTAGAGAATTGAATTAAACACTACCCTACCAAATTCTCAACATGGAATTAGAGCTAAGGTGCTATAGACAAGGGCTACTTAGCAAGGAGGCACTCAAGGAAGCACTAATCAAAGTCAAGGTCAAAGTTTGCGTTGAAAAGTCAAATTAGTTTGCAAGGAAGATTCTCAAGCTATTTCAAGAAAGATCTTCAATCTCATTCAAAGGATCCACTCATAAAGAAAATAATCTTTGCCATCAAAGATTTATATTCAAGACATTGTTGCAAGAGACATCATCTTTTTGGAGACATCCTTTATCACCAAGGATCCTAGAACACCTACATTGAAGAATTCAATCTAAGAGGAAGTTCCCGACTTCATCTTCATCATCGTCAAGGAAGCTGCTAGAAGGAGGAAGTCACTCTACTCAAGTAAGTATATATGACCTTATCTAAGTCTGTCAAAATGACTTATTGCAAAGAGAGCAACAAATTGGTTGGGTCATCAAACTTTAGTGCATGGAAGAGGAGGATAGATTTGAATCTAATTGAAGACGAAGTTATGGGCTACATCGAAGGATCTACAATTCACCGCTCAAAAGAAGATGCTCTAGCTCATGCCAAATACATGAAAGGAGAAATCAGAGCCCAAAGGATTATCATAGAATCCATTAAGGACTCACTCATACCCTATGTATTGAAACTTAAAACTGTAAAAGAAATATATGAGAAACTGGTGGAGCTATTCTCTGTGAGTATTGCAGGAGAAGCAATTTCTCCGAGACAAGAACTATACAAGATGAAATTGTCAAGAGAGGAAGGAATCACTTCCTATTTTATGAGGATTTATGAAATAAGAGACCAACTGCAGGAATTGGGAGAAGTAATGTCTGATAGTGAGATGACTACAGTGGTGCTGAATGCTCTACTGGAAGAATGGGGAAACTTCACTTCAAGCTTATATGAGAAGAAAGAAGTAACACCGTTCCACAATCTATGGTCTCTATTTAAAATAGAGGAAACAAGATTAAAAGCCAACGCTGATACGAGATCAAATGAAGGGAATCAAGCCTTTGCAGCCATGTCGAGGAAGAAAAGAGGATTCGGAAAATTTGGTACTCATAACATAGGAGGCAATGTATATTAAAAGCATCATGATAGAAGCATGGGAGGAGAACTTGAAGAAGGAGCTCCTGGAAACCTCACTGATAAACAACTTTGAAGGAAGGGAGTCATCAAGATCAAGGGTCATCATTCATTAATCAATATGGAAACATGTGCTGACATTTTCTAATGGAGTTCTCTATGGATTCACTGGTTAGAAAGAAAGCAAAAGGTTCCATCGAGAATTCTATGTTACAGAATTTTGAGATTAGGATATGATGACATATTGATGAAGCAGGTCAAGAGAATGAAGTTCTTCATTCTAGTAATATTGCTACAAGATGACTCAAAGGGAAAAGTATGAGGTACATATATCTATATGTTGACACTGGAGGCTGTGAAGTCATGTCATGTGGTTGTAGGTGATGAACTTCTATATTCTATGGAAGGAAAATCTCTCCTGGTGCACAGGTTGCCACTAACAGATGAAATTAAATATGTCCTCATATGGAATAAGAGGTGGTTGTATACAAACAAGGATCTGGATACTGGAAGTTCCTAGGGATGAAGTTGTGTGGAGAAAGAATGGAAGAGATCATGAAGTACAACCATGTAAACATGCGGTTATCATCCGGAAGCCAAGAAGGTGTGACCAGGAGATCTCTTGGGAAGATATGTGGACTTTGATAAAAGTATGGTAAAGAAGAAGACCCTTGAGAAGACATATCTTTAGGAGATGTGTCAATCTGAATAAAGGATGTCGATGCCTACAGGAAGATGTCATGGTGAAAGATCATCACTAAGGTAACTTTTAATTTAAAAGTTCTTATCTATATGTTTATCTAGATGAATTTATGCAGAGCTGCCAATCATGTGGAAGGATGTAAGATCCTTGAGAGATGGTTCGAAGGAAAGCAACATGGCATAAAGGTGGACCAGATGAGAAAGACTGATCACTTTTTGATGGTTGACATGACTTGTGGATGAAAGTGATGGATGATCTGTGCCGTATGGAGCCAAAAGGTTGAAGATTCCTCAATATCGAAATCCATGACATCGAGGGGAGGAATTCTTCACGAGCAACTGGGTGTCTCACCATTGCTACTACAGGTCCCTGGTTGAGAGGGAGCCTGGTGATAAGTTTCTTACTTGGAAGAAACTTGAAGTATGTCCTTCCTGGGTTAAGAGGGAGTGACATATATGATTCTCTAATTCATGTGTCATGCACTAGACCAGGACTAACAGCTGTAAGTCTTAGTGAAGGCCATGTGGAGAGAATGGATAGACACATCATTCCGTTCTTCACCTGGAAGACAGAATGGAGGATTGGGTAATCATCTGATATCTGATACTCTTTGAGAATAAGATAGGGCATTCAAGGTAAGAGTAGTTGGGGACTGATATTCTTTCAGGGCTCTCTACCCAAGAGAAGAATAGTCCAAGAAGGTCATACTCTGGGAAGTATGTACCTTGGAGAGACAATGACTATGGTGTCTATAAGTCATGTGTCTCACTAGCATTGTAGCCCATTGTCTCGTTGAGAGATGGGGCTGCTAGTCAAGGCCTTGCACTAGAACAATGCTGGTTGATATGATGCTATTCAGATGTGATTACCAATCTGATTATTCTTATGAGATTCTTCAGATTGAAAGTGACCATGTATCATTATGAATACCTCCCTAGTTAAGAGGGAGTGTTTGAAAGTGTAATTAGGTTCGGTCTTCATATTGACTATGCAATCATGTATTTATGTAATGAAGAAGACAAAGATAATAAAATATATTTTTGTTAAGCTTGCTTCATGGTTTTCATGAGCAAGGATTTGATTGTAGGTCAAAAGATTTCTTCTTGATGTCTTTTATGTCATCTTGTCATAAATGTATAAATTCGAGTCATGTATATGATGCAATGCTACACTTGTAAATAGTCAAAGAAACGATGTAAACACCATTGTCACCTTGCTGGAATACTTCTTGGAGAAGTCGGCCTCATAACAGTTGGACAAGTCGGCTTAAGATTGGTCACACCTATTCATACACAGGTTGGCTTAATTACAGGTTGAGACAACTATAAATACCCAACCAGTCTGTGCAGAACAGAGACAGATCAGCTCACATATCTCTGCAAGTTTAGGACTTAATTACAGGAGGACAGAATCGGATCATCTGAATTTTTCAGGAATATATATTAGTGTAAAATCTACTGTTCAGTGCGGAATACAAAGCAAGAAAGAGGGATAGATAGCATATAAGGAAGGGCCTATATGACAGCAAGGATAAGGTCTGCAAGTAATGAAGGGCTTCACTACAGCTCGGATCTGAAGTATTATCTCAGCAATCACAGAAAGGCTCTCCACAGTGAGAAGAAAGGTAAGTTTGTCCAGCAAAGGAGTACAGTGCAAGAAGAGGTCTATCCATAGTGCGAAGAAGGTGGAGTATACAGCAGATAGAGAAGGGTGACATCTGATAAAGGAAAGAAGTAGTTCACAATTAGGAACCGAGTTTCCTAGCATTGGTGCAGCACAGTGCAGAAAGAAGGATCTGTAATAAAGTGACAAGAAGAGCAGGTGACAAGGGTGTTGGAGGCATACTAAGGTCAAGGGTTTGAGTCATGATCATGGTACTTGTCATCTGAAAGTCTATAAGAAGAATTACTTGCAGGTTTTCCTCTCCAAGAGGGAGAGGTTTTGGCCCTGGCTTGAAATGCCTAAATTTGTGTCTTTTGTGTTTTGAATCTTGATAATTAACTTGATGAAAGAACTAATAAGCTAATGAAAGAGAAGACATAAGTAAGAAGAGTAAGCTCACAAGTAATTATCAAAGTAGAGAATTGAATTAAACACTGCCCTACCAAATTCTCAACAAGTTTATCACATGGGACATTGAGGTACTTCATTAGTCCTTTCTTGGTAGATATGTTCAATGCATAGGACTAAGGGTGATGGCCTTATATGATGGGGCATTTATCATTTTTCTGTGGCTTTTGTGGCATTATGTATCCTTTTTATCACTCTTTTGCGTTTTGACATTTCACAATTGCTCTTAACCTTCTTTTCATTAGCATCAGCCTTGGACTTGCTATCCCCTTCTTCTCATGGGATTGCTGGAAGGTGGACTTTTGATAGGGGACATGTACAATTCAAGCATGATTGGGAATATGAGGGAAAGAGGGAAATTGATATATTTGGTGGGGATATGGACACAATACCCCTTTTCGACCACTTTCCAATAGTACAACCAATCCCGAGAAATGCCACTCTTTACTAGAAGAGGGTGATGACAACAGATTGAAAGATAAAATCAAGGTAAAAAGCACAAATAGTGTTTGGACCCATTAGACAAATCTGTCAATGTTCTTTGGGATGACCCCTATATATGAAAATAGCACCCATTACGAATAATGGAAATAATATACCTTGTAAGTATGTGGCACCATAATCATCGGACCTGAATGAGAGTTGAGAAAGACATTAGAGGCATCATTGATCGTTTGCATTGTGGAGAAGTGAAGAACATGTGTAGTTGCTGGTTAGAAATCTACATCTTAGGAGACAAATTTTCTGCAGTGGTTACGCATGCATGTGGATGGGTAATAAAGCCCCTCATTGTAACTCCATCAGCATCATCTCACATATTTTTATTCAATGTAATATTTTAATCCATTTGGATTCTTTTATGTTATCCCATTTATTTTGGATATTCATTATATGTACCCCATTGGTTCATTCCATTTAGTTAAGTCATTTCTTTTCATTTGGATGTGCCTCTTCATTAACTGTTAATTACTATTAATTTTTGATATTTATATTTATATATATTTATGTTTTTTATAGTATGTATCTTCTTTTCATTTTTTTTTTTGCTAGTGTGTCTATGACTTGTGGGACTAGCTTCTGGTCTAAGAAATCATGAATTGGGGCATGTAAGCCATCAAAATCACTTGGAGATTGCATTCAGCCTCGGCCACAGCAACCCTTAACATGGATGGATTTTTTGGATGTCTCCTTCTCAACTATCATGAGTTTCAAACCTTGGCTGCTTTACAGAACAAAGCCCTCAATCTAATTGTGCTTGCGAGATTTGACTTTTTCAAAAAGGCATTTAGGGTGGGGGTTGATCCAATTATGTGTGCATGTATCAGAAGACCATTAATATTATCTCTCTGCATGCAACCACTCGTTCAACCACTACCTCAAGGTGTCTCCATGGCTTCTAGGGTAAGCAGTCCTCACTCGAATTGAATCTTGCCCAATGGTGAATGGATCTTCTTTTTCGAATTTATTTGGTAACACAATTTTTTGATGTTGTAAATTTTCCATAACCTTTGTGACTTGTCCTGTGCTTCTTATTAAATAAATCAGACCTTGAAATTTAATCAATAACAGAAATAGAAATCCGATCACACATCAATCACACAGATGGCTGGAAAATACAGCAGAAGTATAAGCATTACACACATAGGTAATTACTGCAAATCCACTTTTATTCCATTGAAAAACTTGGAAGAAAATCTCAACATGTTGCCCGAAAAAACGACATGGATAGATACTAAAAAAATGTACTGAGTCTATACAGCCTGCTGAAAACCCAAAAATAACAAATAACTGCTGTATGACTTGCAGGACAGCAGAAAACTGCTGTATGACATACATGACAGCCTGTATGATCTATCAGTATGACAATATGCACCTGTACGGACTTTCCCCCATGACTGTACAGAACTGTGTAGCTCACTGTCTAATACTACATGCTCCTAGAGAGTGCCTTTTCCCCAGTGTTATCAGAACTGAACCGGTCAGCCTGACCATTTTCAGTGGAAAATTTGTTCAAAATGGTGTCACTGATTAGAAAAAGTTTGTACAATGCTACCAACGATCCTTTTAACACAACTTTTTTTTAAAGCAATAATTTATGAGTAGGGAAGCCTAGCATTTGACTGTATTTTCCTACTATTGCTCTGCAATTAATGGTAATGTTCATTTCTTAATGTAAAAGTGACCTTTTATTTAAATTTTTAACATCACCATTAATTGACTCAGGATGTTTGAGAGTGGTTCCAACCCCATTGGACTTCGTATGGAGAAAGTAGAACTTTAGTTTTCTCTCAAATTCCATCAGAGTTAACATATTTCAGGATTGGGGGGATTGCGACGTTTCCTTTGGATTTTGTCATGTATGAGGGTATGGAACTGGCATTTAATCAAGAGCACGGTGCTAACGATGTACCTTGATGTTAGAGGCATTGATTGTTGACCTCTATCATGACCCTATTAAAATTGTACCCATCATCGAAACAAAATCTTGACTTGACATGCTAAGTTTTTTCTATTAAATTTAAATGCTTAGAGGGTGATATTGATGATTAAGATCCCAATGTAGGCATTGATTTTGATGATATGTAGGTATTTGTTCTAGCATGATTTTTTTCGATGCTAGAGGGCATCTAGGGCATTTGTTGATGTATTTTCGATTCAGAGATGGATTGCACGCGGTGCTATCTTGGTTATATGCACCCTTACATGCTATATAAAGGAGAAATTTTGCTTATTTGTGTATAAATAGTTTGTATTCATATGGATGCACATGAATATATATGTTTTTGTTTAAAACTTGAATATTTTGTGTTGACACCTAATCCTATGGATGGGTGTGCATATTTAATATTGTATATTAATTAATATTAGGAAATAAGGAAGGCCAAGAGTCATTGGGAGATGAATCCCAATAGCCTCACCTCCATGTATAAATCCATGTGCATTCTTCAGCTAATACACATTCTGATTTTGAGGAGTTACCTCCTGGTTTGACATGGTATCAGAGCCAGCTCCACTATTGGCATTTCTGCCTGTGGTGTAACTCCCTCTCCTTTGCTCAGTCAATTTTTTTATTAATAGTTCTCTGCTGCTCTTAATTGCTAGACTGTTATTCTGCATTTTTTTTTCTCTATATAGCCCTGACATTTGCAGCTTCAGCTCCTGCAGCTCCTGAAGACTGCAGGCTCTCTGTCATTCTGCAAATTGCAGGTTCTGTCATTCTGCAAGATTCCATTTCAAATTTTTTTTGTAACGGCCTTTTGGGCCTCCTACATTCAATTCTCCATCGACACACCTCCCATCCCTCAACTCTGCGCCCTCTCCCTCACTGGTCTACGCCTTATCTTCCCCACTCCCTGCGCTCTACACTGTCTAGCGCATGCCTCTTCCCTCATACGCTCCCCCTCTACGTGCACCTGCAAAACGCCATTCCTCTACCATATTCAACACGCTAGTTTTTAATGGTATGCGTTGTATTGTGATTACATGCTATGGGTTGTATTAATTACATGGTATGCGTTATATAAATTTAAACGCTGTCAATTGTATTACGCCCTCCATATAAATGCGCTGTCAACAGGATTTTTAAATGCGTTTTTTTATTTAACCTTAACCCGCCGATCCTTACCATCTGCAGTCCCACTGCTCCACGCACGCTTGCAAACACTACGCTCACTCCACGTAGCCGGCCTGCTCCCAAATGGCCGCTCGGCCTCCCTCCCTCCACGAATTCTAAATTCGATTTTTTTCCCTCGACACAGTCTCCATCTGCATACTGCCGCCCTCGACTCCTGCGTATACACTCTGTCAGTTAATGCGCAGTCATATGTATATTCAGTCCTCCCCTCCAGCGTTTTAATGAGCAGTCACAACGCTGCCTATCCGCTCACTGTCATCGTGGTCCTCCCCTCCAGCGTTTTAACGAGCAGTCACAACGCTGCCTGTCCTACATAAGTTACGCCCTTTCCTATATACCATACCGCTCCACGTTATATATACCGTCCATTGTATATATTAATACAACAGTCCATTGATATTAAACACTGTCAATTGATATTTAAAACGTTGTTCATTGCATATGTAATACGCTGTCCATGGGATATTTAACCACCGCCCCTCCTCTAATACTCCCACTATCATATCACTTAACATTCATATACCATTCCATCTCCCCCCATTCCATATAACATTCATATACCCCCCACCACATTACTCCATCTCCTTCATATCATACCGCCCCCTTTCCAATCATATAAATTTTTTCCAAACAACAAAAAAAATATATATATATATATATATATATATATATATATATTTTTTGGTGCACTCCGCTTTCTAGCAGCTTCGTTTTTTAAATTCAAATTTTTAGCAAAAAGAGCTTCGTCCTTTTAAACCTATACATTTTCCAAGAAGATTTTTTGTTTTCTCTCCTTCAAAAGAGATTCTCCAAGAAATTTTCCAGCAAAGTTTTTTTTCTCTCCTCCTTCAAAAGAAGATGACAGTCCCTTCATCTTCTAAAGAGGCTGCCTACTTGGCACAGAGAGAAAAGAGACATGCTTCAGGTCCATCCAGAGGAAGAGAAGGCAGAAGACGAAGAAGAAACTTCAGAGAAAAGGGGGGCAGACAATCTAAAGCTCAGCAGCAAAAAAATCAAGACAGAGGTAAAACTAATGACAAAGACAAAGGTAAACCAGCTGAATCAGCTCATTCTGTTCTAGCACATTGTAACAATGGAGTAATTGAAAACCTATTTGATGTTTCATTTACTTCATGGAGAGATGATTGGTTGCTAGATTCAAGAGCAACATGTCACATGACATTTAGAAAATATTTTTTTGAAGAATTCACTGACAAAGTTGATGGAGCAGTATATTTCGCAGATAAATCCAAACTCAAGCCATCAGGGCTTGGCACAGTCAGGCTTAAACTGCCTGGTCTTCCGGATCATATCCTACATGAGGTTCTATACCTCCCAGAGTTGAAGAGAAACTTGCTGTCCCTGGTCGAAATCCGGCAGCAAGGACACTCAATTCACTTGTTTGATGGCAAAGCAGAGGTCAGAAAAGCATCAGATCACTCACTTGTCATGGAGGGAATAGAAGAAGGGAGACTCTTGAAGCTGAAAGGTTCATCTGCTCATGCTCAAAACTTTGCATTCAGTTCACATCATGATGAAGGTACATTTTCATCAAGTCTTTTATGGCATGCTAGATTTGGACACTTAAATTATGACAGCCTTCGTTTGTTGAAGAAAAATGGTGTTGATGGACTGCCTACAATTCCTAGAAAACCTAAGGAATGTGATGCTTGTATTCTAGGAAAGCATAGCAAACATCCATTTCATGATTCACACTCAAGAGCACATAGGAAACTTGAACTTGTTCATTCAGATTTATGTGGCCCTATGCCTATTACTTCTGCAAATGGAAACAAATACATGATGACATTTATTGATGACTACACCAGAATGTGTTGGATTTACTTACTGAAGAATAAGTCTGATGCTTTTCAAACTTTCAAGAATTTTCATGCATGGGTTGAAAATGATGCACAAACACATATTGGCTCTCTACGTACTGATAATGGAAAAGAATGCACTTCAAACGAATTTGAAAATTATCTTCGTCAACATGGAATCAAACATCAAACAACTGTGCCATATAATCCACAACAGAATGGTGTAGCTGAAAGAATGAACAGAACCATTTTAAATATGGTCCGCTCCATGTTATTTTTCAAGAATGTAAAATTGATGTTTTGGGTTGATGCAGTTCTATGTGCTGTTTACATAAAGAATAGGTGTCCTTCAAGTTCAATTAGAAATAAAACTCCTTTTGAAATGTGGCATGGCCACATTCCTTCGGTAAAGCATTTCAGGGTCTTTGGGTCCACCTGGTATGCCTTGATACCCAAGGGTCAAAGGAACAAACTTGGTGCTAGAAGCAGAAAATGTATCTTCTTGGGGTACTCCAATACCTCCAAAGGATATCGTCTCTATGATGAAACAAATAAGAAGTTTGTGATAGCAAGAGATGTCATATTTATTGAATCTTCCAAGAGTGACAAGGTTGTTGAGCGGCAACTTGATCGCCTGGATAGATTCACACATGCAAAGTCCTTCCAAGAATTTGATAATGTGATTCCACATCTTGAAGGGGGGATTCCGATATTGAATCAAACTGTGGAATCATGTCTCGAAGCACTCTCTCCCCCACATGAAGAAACAACCACGGATGACACATTGGATGATGTGATTGACAGAATTGGGAGATTGAATCTTGAATCAATCCCAACTCAGTCAAATGACCAGCCTGGGCCATCTCAGAAAGGTCCTCCCAAATGGCTGACAAAGACACTGGAGAATGTTCATCCTGATGAGGTTGGAAAAACATGAACAAGAAGTTCCACTCAACAAATCGAAGGTGATGTAGATAATTCTGATTCTCCTGTTGATATGGATATTGCTTATAACTGTGAATTGAGTTTGTCTACAGATCATGAACCAACTTCCTTCAAAGAAGCCGCTTCTCATGGTGAATGGAAAGAAGCGATGCAGAAGGAGTATGATGCCTTGATAAAGAATGGCACTTGGAAGCTGGTTGATCCGCCTTTGGGAACGAAACCAATTGGCTGTAAGTGGGTCTACAAGAACAAGTACAAAGCAGACGGCTCACTTGACAAGCACAAGGCCAGGCTTGTGGCAAAAGGATTCGCACAAAAAGGAGGAGTCGATTATGAAGAAACTTTTGCTCCCACAGCAAAATGGACCACCATCCGGACTCTCTTTGCCTTAGCAGCTCAGAATGGATGGAAATTCCATCAGATGGATGTAAAAACAGCCTTCTTGAATGGAGATCTAAAGGAGAAAGTTTATATGTCGCAGCCAGAAGGATTTGTGATAAAGGGTCAAGAACACAAAGTTTGCAAACTTGTAAAATCCTTGTATGGCCTCAAGCAAGCACCACGAGCCTGGTATGAGAAGTTAACTGAGCATCTTCTGAAACTTGACTTCAAACATTTTGATCTTGATGATGCAACTTTGTTTGTTAAGAAAGTTGGAAAAACGGTTGTATATCTTGTGGTATATGTAGATGATCTTTTGATAACAGGAAACAATGAGAGCTATATTGCATCCATGAAGAAAGAGTTGAAGAAAGGTTTTGAAATGACTGATTTGGGTCATGTTCATTACTATTTGGGTATTGAAGTAATTCAACATCCTAAATTCATATTTCTTTCTCAAAAGTACATTGGAGATCTCTTGAACAAATTTGGCATGGATGACTATAATCCCTTAACCACTCCAATGGAACAAAACTTGAAGCTCACATCTATTGAAGGGAAGGAATTTGAGGATGCAACTAAGTATAGACAGCGTGTAGGAAGTCTTATCTACCTGACCACCACCAGACCTGACATTTCATTTGCTGTTGGAATCCTCTCAAGGTTCATGCAAAAACCTTGTGAAGGACATTGGTCTGTTGCAAAAAGAGTGCTAAGGTACTTGAAGGGGACTCAAGACTTTGGACTCAAATATACACAGGTAGGCGACTTCAACTTGACCGGATACTCTGATTCAGACTTTGATGGCGACAAAGAAACAGGGGTGTCTACTACAAGTTACACCATGAGTCTTGGATCAGGAGCTGTCTCATGGAGATCACGCAAACAGTCAGTTCCAGCAGATTCCACGACCGAGGCAGAATATGTGGCAGCAGCTGAAGCAACAAAGGAAATTGTGTGGCTCCGGAAAATCCTGGAAGATTTGGAGATGAAACAAATGTATTCCACTCCACTCATGATCGACAACACTTCTGCAATAAAGTTGGCCAAGAACCCAAAGTTCCATGATCAAACAAAGCACATCAATACAAAGTACCATCTAATTAGACATCATGTTCAGGCCAAAACCATCCATCTACATCATTGTTCCACAAATGAGCAAACTGTTGACATCTTCACCAAAGCACTTGGAAGAGAAAAGTTTGAAAAGTTCAGATCGATGCTTGGACTCACCAACATCCCTTCGGATTAAAGGGGGGAATGTTGACACCTAATCCTATGGATGGGTGTGCATATTTAATATTGTATATTAATTAATACTAGGAAATAAGGAAGGCCAAGAGTCATTGGGAGATGAATCCCAATAGCCTCACCTCCATGTATAAATCCATGTGCATTCTTCAGCTAATACACATTCTGATTTTGAGGAGTTACCTCCTGGTTTGACATTTTGTGTGACTGGTTTTTTGGTCTGCTTTTGACTGATACTTGGTTTGGGGGGTCTACCGGTTCGGTCAAGGGTTTGGTTCTGATAACATTGCTTTTCCCTAGTAGCCTTCTCTATCTTTCTTTGTTGTTCAACTACCCAAGTGTGTGTAATAGTCTCTACCTCGCCCTGTTTATAGCAATGTTGCGAACCTCGCGATTAGGATTAAATCGGTGAGGGGAAAAAATTGGAAAAAATAGTAAAAATCGGGAAAAAATCGGCCCATACAAAATATTCATTTAAATTTTTTTTTTTTAATATCTGAAGCATCCACATCATAAAATAAATGCATTGACACATAAATACGAAAAGAAAACTAATATATAAGATGTGTAATATCATGTCTAGTGCTACATCACATATAACAATGATCATGTCTTGAATACTAAGACTTGAGTTCCAACTCAGCCTCAAAATATCAACAAAAAATACAATAATGTATCTCATATCATGAGTCATAATGTCATATACAAAGGAATGAACCAAATAATAATACTACTGATTTCCTCTGCCCCTCTTGCAAGAAAATGTAACAACTTTCCCTCTAGATGAAGAAGCTGGTGGGGATGGTAGTGGACCCTGTTGTGCTTTAGAAGCTGAAGCACCAAGAGCTATAGGAGGTAGACCACATCCTCTACCGGTGACAGGGGTAGGTAGTGTCACCTCGCCCTCCCACTCCACTACCTCCTGCTCTAATCAATCAGGGGCCGACTCCATGATAAGCCTCTCATCTTCAACCCTCCATGCAACAGTGGTGTCAATCGCATCAAATGAGATGGCCTCCACATTAGGTGTCCTCTCAAGTTGCCTCACCCACAATCTAATATTGTAGTAGACGTAGACCATGTTATTAAGTCATTGAGACTCCAACTTGTACAAGGGTCATAAATTAAATAAATTAATAAATTATATAATATAATTAATAAATTAATAATTATAAAAAAATTATTTAATGAATTCAAAAAATCAATTGGAATATTTTAACCTGTTGCGCTTTTTGGTGTGTATTTTTTAAAATAAACTCCGTTGCGCTCACATCTTAAGAAGCTACATGTTTGACTGAGTATTTGAATAGCAAGCCTTTGGAGATTGAGTATTCTACCACTGTAGTTTATCCACCATGCATCTACAACGAATAAGATAAAGTTATAAACATAAGAAAAATAATGAAAAATTGAAAATTGAAAGTTGAAGCAAAGTATGAAGTTATGAACTTGAAGAAACAATGAGTTTTAAAACAAACTAAATCTTACATAGCATTTTAGTATTCATATCATGGATAGCCATGTCAAAGCTAAATGTGCCACCTGCCATTCTGTATATCTCCATTTCTCTTGAGATTTATGCACGTTCTGTTGGAGATGGCACCATCTTTTGAACACAAGTGAAGAATCCATATATGACCTTAGCATCAAATAAGAACCATAGGGGTAAGAAAATGCGTGGTTTAGGAAGATCCCTATAGCATGAATGGGACGATGGAGTGTGTTGTTCTATCCCTCATCAATCACTTTCCATAGAAGAAGTTGTTTCTGAAACCCCTCATCTCCCTTATCATTATAGTAGCTTCGAATGGATTCTTTGGCCCTATCCATTGCTTCATTGAAGTAGCCGTTTGTGGGCTTCTCTCCATCAACTAAACGAAGAACCTTTACCAAAGGTTCAGTACTGCTGCACACCTCTTGCACTCCTGCCCAAAAGCTTTCCTAGTATGAAACTAACCTGCATATGGCCTCTTCCTCTGGTTCGCGGCTATATATCAAAGCATGCCACTCCTCTGAAAAAAACATTATTTTCACATCCCACATAGAATTCAGGAGGGATTGAAGAGATATGAAATTGGTGGAAAATTGTGTAATGGCAGAGTGCACCAACTCCTTTTTGTTGGTGAATGTTCTCGTCAAATGAAGCACAAATTCATGATTATATATAAATTTTGTAATGCTTTTTGATGATTCAACAATATCCTT
Organism: Pinus albicaulis; assembly: GCA_034641835.2. Classification (NCBI taxonomy): domain Eukaryota; kingdom Viridiplantae; phylum Streptophyta; class Pinopsida; order Pinales; family Pinaceae; genus Pinus; species Pinus albicaulis. The sequence continues at coordinate 754,503,364 of CM076577.1, forward strand.
GACAAAAGGAAAATTTCCTATGTCATCGAACATGAAGATTCAAATCATTGCAGTGTGCAGCACAAGATGTCCAAAATAAGTTAGGATGCCTATCCATAAGCATCCTGCCAACATCAACATAATTTGTAGCATTGTCCGTTATGACTTGGACAACATGTTGTGGACCCACCTCCAGAATGAACGCATCCAATAAATCACATAATAATTGTGCATCTTTGATATGTGCAGATATATCAATAGATTTCATTAACATTGTCCCCTTGGCACAACTGATCAAGAAGTTAATAAGGGTAAAAATTTCATAAACATTGTTCCCTTGGGACAACTGATCAAGAAGTTAATAAGGGTTTTACCCTTTTCATCGGTCCAATCATCTGACATCACAGTGCATCCTGTGTGTGCCCATGATGCCCTTAACTTGTCTAATCTCTTAGTGCAGTCAACCTTTTTATTTTGAAGAATGCGCCCTCTATAGTCATCATATGAAGGGGTTTTGTACCTTGGGCCAATAACAACAATAACATCAACCGCGCCTTGGTAAAAGGAATTGTTTCTGGCAACACTGAAAGGAATATCACTCCAAAGAAAAATCCTACCAACAACTTGTCAGTTTCTTCCTCCTCCCTTTTTTTTTAATAATTGACGGTATAGATGGTTGTGTACCAGGTGTGGTTCTAGGAACAAAATATGATGAGGCAACTGTGAGGTTGGGTGTAGAAGATGCTGATGGTGAAGGACCAATACCACTTTCATGGTCACATCCCAATCCTGATACTCCACTTCCTGCTATTTGACTCTTTAGAGCTTCCTTGGTAAGTTTGGTTGTCTCTATTCCTTCCAATGATTTGAGGGCTCTTCGGATGATTTTTGGAATTGTATTTGTGCAAAGCCCTACCTCATGTCCAGGGATTTCTGCAAATTGGAACTTCAATTTGTATACCCCCCCTGTCATATGGTTTCCACATAACTTGCAACTCAAATTTGATCTATCAAACCCTCCCATCAGGTTTACCAAATTCCCACATAGGGTCCAATTTCCTTGGCATGTTTGTAACTTTGTTGAACTCTTGAGTTTTAATGTAATATGAAGTTTGAAGTTTGAATTTGGACACAAGAATAATTGCAAGTTAAAAAAATAAAAATAAAATTTACTTACAACATTTTGAATTTTTGACAAAAAAACCCCTCAACTCAATGCAACATAAAGGCAAAAAATACACATTCAAACCCAAGCAAAAATGATGGAAAGAAACTAGGACACAAGAAGAAATGAAACAAATAAATCTAACAATCAATTTTTTGCATTTTTGACCAAAATAAACCCCTTTCCACTAAATGCAAAAAAAAAAAACACACAATAAAATCCAAACAAAAATAATGGAAAGTACATGGGTAATAGAAACCCAAGGAAAAACAAGAAAAAAACAAAAAAAAAGTCCAAATTTGATGCTTATACCTGGAAACCACACTTTGCTGAAAAAACTTGGTCCAAACTTGTTTTTTTTGGCTTGGGATGTTAAATTCTCTTACTTTTCTCCTCTCTTTCCCTTGTAGATGACTTCTCCTCCTCCTTAGCTCTCTTTCTTGCCCTTTCTCTGAAAAAATGAGAAAAAAAAAAAATCGAATTTGCTTTTATAAAGTCGTTTTCCACCCCCACGATTTTTTCGCATCAGATTGCTATTTTTTCGAAAAAGGTGTGATTTTTTCAAAAAAAAAAAATGCCGATATTATCGGCGATGTTATCTTTTTGCCGAAAAAATCGCGATTTTATCAAGATGTTCGCTTCACTGGTTTATTGTTTTAGTGGGTAATCTAGTTTTAAGATTACTTCTAGTCTAAGTACAATTTTAGACTCAACTACTTGTTGATTTTTCTAGTAGAACAAACTAGAACAATTTTCTTGCAAGATAACTACTTCAAATGATTCATTAACATTAATTCCATATAGCATTCGATATTATCAAGTAGTTATACATAATAAAATTTCAACCTTTAAACATGAAAGAGTAGTAAAAATCACAATGAGACAAGATGTAGAAATTTAGGTCAATGACTAGGGCAAAACCCATAAGTAGAAAACCCTGAAATCTTTCCTTATGAGAGAGAGTCAATGTTCATCAATTCATCCAGAAATAAAACTTCAAGATAACAACGAACCAGAGATAAGAGACCTCCCACAAGTACCAAGCCATCCTTCGACATCTTTTTGTTTTTGTCCTTTTCCTCCTAACTTCGCTTGGAACAAAGATGATACTCGAGATAATTCGATGTGCAAATGAGAGGGAGAGCTCACATATATAGTCTTCAAAGGGGGTCGAATAGGTGCCTCCAAGGGGCTAGGTCAACTTGATCAACAGGGCCGATTTGATACTTGTGGGGGCTTAAATAAAAATAAATAAAATTTTCATTTTTCTTACTGATGATAATACAATGTTCCACCGAGTTTCCGGGACGGGGAAACGCGGGAGCGGGGATACGCACAAGGGGGACGTATATAAGCAACTCCAAAATTTGGGGAATTTTCGGGGAAACGGGGGGACGTCAAAGTCATAAAAATTATAAAATTATAAATTATTAAAAATTTAATTAAAAATAACTTAATAGAAAATTTAAATAATTATTCTTTGTACATCTAAAGAATAAATATGATCATTATTGCATATTAGACTATTATCATTGATTCATTTAAGAATTATCATTTGACATTTCTGCATTATAATTTAAATTTATAAATTTAGATTCTTGAAGTAAATTACTAAATTGAATCCATCATTTGACATTATGCAATGTTCCATCTAAATTCATGAATCATCATTTGGCATGATGCAAGGTACATCTAAATTAAATTAATAAATATATCGTTTGACAATTGAAATTCAAAATATGCTATGCACCTAAACTTATACTATATAGGTTTAATATAATTTCATATTTCAAATTTTTATTTAAATTTTAATATAATTTAACTTAATTTTTAAGTTTTAACAAGTTTGATGTTTTAATATAGTTTAAGTTTTTCTATTTTTGTTGTGTTTTTTGAATGTCATATATTTAAATTTGTATTTTTTTTTAAATTTTTAATGTTTTATAAAAATTATTAGGCAAAAAAATGGGGGAACTCATATGCGTCCCCTCGACGTCCCCCCGTCCCCCTTGCGTCCCCCAGGCGTCCCCCCAGCGTCCCCCCGTCCCCCTTCAAGGGAGTCGCGTTTCGCTCCCCAAAAAATGTCCCCCCGGAGTTTCCCCGGGTTTCCCCAAAAAGGGGACGTGGGGGAAACGTTTCCCCAGGAGTTTCCCCGTCCCCGGGACGTGGGGGAGCGCCGGCGTGGAACACTGTGATAATACCGACCATGGCTACAAAATTTGCAACACTACTAAAAATAAGACTTTCACTTTTTTACTAAAGTGAATTACAACATAGAATTTACTTTTCCAAAATTAGAATTACTTTTAGAAAATGAAATTTTCAAAATTATATTACTCCTCGCATGTTCACATTGAACATATGTGGAAGTTCCTATCCAAGCTATAATTCTTTACAATTGTTTGTTTATATCTAAATAACAAACAAATGAAATACTTTTCGATTTTTACTGCTTGGCCTTTTTTTGCCTCCTTTTTCTTGATTTTTCCGATAGTGTGGTTTGATGGCCCCTACTAATTTTTTCTGATTATGATATCTTCAACATTGCTATATTGATACTTTAGGTAGCTTCTTCCTTTACTCCTTTTTGTTTTACTTCACTTTTACAGCTCGCAATTTGTGCATAGATATATTATTTTTGTTGGAAGGTGCAGGGGTCCTAAAATTACTTTTCAATAAGAGAAACAACTTTTTACGTAAATCTAACAAATTAAATGCAAGCACGTACTTGATTTTCCCGTCTGATGTCAATCCGTGGCTGACGTAGCTCTGAGTCCTCTACTTTCGTTACCAAACCGATCGATTCCTCCCTGCTCATCTGGGATCAAACTCTTTGGTTCCCAGATCTAAAGGACTTCGAGATCGAAGTCTTCTGCCCCCCATGCCCATAACTCCAAGAACAATGCTCAAATTTCCAAATTTTTAATTGAAAATCGAGCTCATCCCTCAGACTAGTTCCATCTCAATCTCACGTAACTCCCCTATTTAGTCTGTTTCCCATTCATGAACCAAAAAAATCACCACCCCCCGTAGTCCGTTCGCCCTCTCTATATCAAAAAGGTTCCTTCCTTGTCACGAAACTTGTCCACCGCTTTTGAATTAAAAAAAAAGATTCTTCACTCCTTGCTGGCTACCTCCTGTTTCATCTTACAATCAATGGCAGCGACCACCTCCCTTTATTTTTTATTTTTAAATATATTGATGGTGGTTATTTCGACAGGCCTTTATGATCTTAGGCAGTTATTGTCTTTTTATATACAAATATTTATTTTTAAACAATTATAACCTATGTTGCTAGGAAATGCCGGTTCAGGTACATGTGCGGGGACGGGTGCATCATTTTCTGAAACAGGTTACCTGGGTTCATCGGGGGTATGTTATAATTTATATATGTTATATATTTTATAAATTATAATATATATGAATTTTGAAATCTTCCAACTGACAACAAGAAAAATAAATCATTTAAAGACCTAAACATGAACATGCACTTTGAAATTTCAAATTTGATATCAAGTGCAAATGGCAATTTACATATTGAAATTAAGAAAATAGCTCCTTTCAAGAAGAAAACCAAAGTAGAATATAAAATTAATATATCTGTTTAAAGAAATTTAAACCATAAAAACACATTCCTCATATATGGATACTACTGAATAAATAAAGAACTTAGTATCAAAGTGTTGTATTGAGTGTCATGAAACATTTATATTATATGGCTATTGACATTGTGGAGAAATTAATCAGAGTGGAAGAAACACAAGGAAATTAACGAACGCTTAAGACAACAAAACGTATTTTTTAAGTGCATATATCCTTCAGGCTTCAGATGACTTGTACTTAATGGTATTTCTATGTTTTTTTAAATGCATATATCATTCTTAAGATGACTTGTACTTGATGGCATTTGTGTAAAAGGATGTCGTATTTCAGGCAGAGGCATGCATTACTAATTAGTGATTATATCATTAAGAAATAAAATCCAGGATCTAATTCATGGAAAATAAATTAAAAAAACCTGTACTTTTGAAATGATGGGACTTTAAGATCTCAAAACTTTAGATTTGAAATGTTTTACTAAGATATGAATTTTGATAAAAATCATGACAAACAAATTAAAAAAAAATTGGACTTATTTCAAAATGATGGGACTTTCAAACCTCAGAACTTTAATTTTGAAATGTTTTACTAAGATAGGAATTTTTTTTCCTTGCCCGAAGCCACATAAAAACCCATAATGCACCCATTTTCAGGGTTTAGGCACCCATTTTCTAGGGTTTGGCGAACCCATTTAAGCAAACAAACCGAAGCCATAATTATTGAGTATCGGGTTCCTATGGGAAGAACCTGGTTCGTATGGGTGCGTCAGGGAAGCACCCGCTCCAACATCATGGGGATGAGAACCTGGGATGGGTTTGCAAACCCCACCCCTGGGTTTGTGAAACCGTGCTACAAATATTAGAACCAAATCGGATTTGGTTGATTTTATCTGGTTCCTAAATTTCTTGGAAATGACCTTATTAGTTAGCATGTTTCTATAAAATGGGTTTAACTAATCAATGTTCCACCAGGACTCTGGTGCGGGGAGACGCAGGTGTGGGGAGACGTGTGGGAATACCCTCAAATTTTAGGGAAATTTTGAGGGTGAAGGTGGGGGGGGTGTCGGGATATATATATAATTGAAGTTCATATTCAATAATGAAAGCATAAATAGGCTAATAGTAATACATTGATCCACACATAAAAGTTAATTCATAATTGAATTAAATAATGATATACATTGATGATTGATCCATCCTTATCATTCATTTTGATACATACATCTTTCATATGACATACTCATCATTCATCCATACCATGAGATTCAATAATGAAATATTCAAATACATTGATCCATATCATTTATCATTCATCTTTCATTATTCATCATTCTATAATCTACATGGATTTAAAAATTAAATTCATCATTCATCATTCTAGAAGAGCTCGATGACAGGCAAGAGGGTAGAGCTCGACAGTAGGAGAGCAGAGTTCGACAACTGTAGGAGAGCACAACTCGAAGACGACAAGAGAGCACAACTCGATGGCGACAAGAGAGCACTCAACAGAGCTTGACGACGGGCAAGAGAATTTAACCTAGGTAAGTTTTAACTTTTAACTTTTTAGTTTAGTTTTATTTTATTTTATTGTATTTAATTTTTGTTTTATTTTTTATATACTTTCAAAATTTTTAATACGTGAATTTTCATTTTTTTAAGTGTTATTAGACAAATTTGAGGGGGGACACCCAAAAGCACCCCTTTTGGGGAGTTGCGTCTCCCACATTAGGGAAACGCACCCCCTTGTGTCTCCCCACAACTCCCCAAAAGGGGTACGTGGGGAAACACACTCCCAGACGTCCCCCTGTCCCGGGTGTGAGGGGTGCATGCACTTGACCCTGGGGGACACGTCCACGTGGAACATTGTAACTAATGGGTTCGTTAATTTAAGGCTTTATTATTTAATGGATTATTAAATGGGTTAATTAATTATAATATTAGTTTATTAAATATATTTATGACATTCTTGATAGTTAAGTATTTATATTAATTCTTTTATCTATATTTAGACAGTCGTCATAGCCACTTTGTATAATATGCATGCGATGCATGCATATGTAGCTATCATATGCATGCCTCGTATGCATGTTAATAATCACTTTCCGCCTGTAATTCGAGATGGGTCATTACAGAGGGTGTATCAAGCATTGCCAAATTGAAGGTACCCTGCATGTTAACTTGCATATCAGTTCCATTGAGAATTTTTTATTGCACCCGACCCTGGGGGACGCATCCACGTGGAACGCGATAACTAATGGGTTTGTTAATTTAAGGGTTTATTATTTAATGGATTATTAAACGGGTTTATTAATTATAATATTAGTTTATGAAATATATTTATGACATTCTTGATAGTTAAGTATTTATATTAATTCGTTTATCTATATTTAGACAGTCGTCATAGCCACTTAGTGTGTATATATATATATATGATATGCACGCAATGCATGCATATGTAGCTATCATACACATGCCTCGTATGCATGCTAATAATCACTTTTTGCCTGTAATTTGAGATGGGTCATTACAAAAGGTGCATCAAGCACTGCCAAATTGAAGGTACCCGGCATGTTAACTTGCATATCAGTTCCATTGAGAAATTTTTATTGCTTGATGACATGAACATAATCCCAATTTCAATCCACTTACTATTTCAAAGGAAGTGTTTCAGAAACTTAAAGGACAGTCGCATTGATTTCTTAAGAGTTATGTTAAACTGTATTCATTGTGAGCACCACAGGGAGAGCCTAAGAACCTAAGAAGGTGATGTGTAGTATTAGGAAAGTCGTAAAAGGGGTACCACAAGTTCCCTGGTTTTATATTTATGAAAATGTAGTTGGTATATGGGGTTGATCGACAGGGAACACATCTGTGAACGGGTACATCAGATAGATTTTTGGGAATGAAAGAACCAGATATTTTTTAACTAATATGGCAAAATTTTTTTTTACGCCAATTGATATACCACTATCTTATATATCCAAAAATAAGCATCTGGTTACTAATAACGTAGTCATATTTTGAAGTATTTATTGTTTCCATTCTATGATATATATGAGCTTGATTTGAATTTGTTTGATTTGTTGCAGCTGGAGAAGGGAGTTGATGCCCTATTTGAGAGTTTTAACAGGCTAGATTCTCGCATCTCAGGTGTAGGGCAGACTGCAGCAAAGATTGGTGACCATTTACAGGTGTAGCATGTTATCTGGATGGATTAGAGTGTCTTCGATCAAAGTTTTCTTAGAAATCTGTCTTGCTTATGAAATTAATTGGAATTTAGAGTGTTTGGTGTATTTGAGAATAATGATTGATAATCAGTTGGAGTTTCTGAATTTCACTTGAAGTTATGTTTGCTAATTGCTTTTCAACAATTTGGCAGAGTGCGGATTCACAGAGAGAAACTGCAAGTCAAACTATAGAACTCATAAGGGTAAATATTATGGATATCGGTTGGCCTTTGGCTGTTATAAAATTACCAGTTTTTGCGATCAATTTTGATTATAAACTCTTGAAAGCTCCTGCTTATTTTCTGCATTGCATGTTGTTATAGGTAAGATGAAATTTTGTTTTAACTTTTTTTTTGTTTTTGTTTTTGTTTTTACTTTAATTCTTCTTTTCTATCTATGCATGCAGTACCTTATGGAGTTCAATAGTAGTCCAGGCGATCTGATGGAACTCTCACCTCTCTTCTCTGATGATAGTCGAGTTGCTGAGGCTGCAGCAATTGCACAAAAACTGCGTAAGCAAGCTTGTCCTCCTCTTGTTTGAACTTTAATACATTATGTTTGTTATCTGCCTTTGTACTGTATTTATTTCATGCTTCCTTTGTCCTTAATTGCTACTTTAACTTGGTTATATATACTTGGATATATTGCCTTGCAAAGCTAACAAAGTTATCTGTTTCCTTCTTTTTCATAAGACACAGATTTCAGCTTACATCTGTATCATTATGACTTATGCTTTTTGCACATTCAGGTCTAGTCCACAATGATCTAATTTTCATCATATCTTATAGTCATGCTCACAATTTTCTTCACATCTTATGATCATGCAATGCTGGACATTAACTAACTGTAAAAAGAAAGCAAGAGATGCAAAACAGTAGAAATTCTGGTGTGTTTCAGAATTGAGGCTTCTAAGATTTGAATAGTGTTGAGCTTCTTCTTCCGGATTCATCACATTTGTGATTTTTGTGCCAAATATTTTGAACCATCAAGTGTGGTTCTTTATCAGGATGGATGAATGATGAAAATCTGATCAAGCCAAGAGAATAAATGGGGAGGAACCTAAAATGTAAGTGACAAATATGATAAGTCAAACTTTTTTGTTAATTCAAATTTTTATCATTAATTTAATAAAATATAACCATTTAAAAGTTAATTTAATATTAAATAAAATTGAACGCTAGTCAAAGTATGGATTAGATGAAGAAAGGGAATAATTAATATTAAAAATTGTTTTAATAAGAATAAATAACTAGTGGAAAGAGGGAGAAAGGGAAAAACTGATAATTATCTAGGGATAGAATAATTATAATTGTCATTAATAAGTTAATAACTAATAAAACTAATAATCTAATGGTAATAATACTGAGTTAAAAAGATTAATACGTAAAACAATCAAAATCCAAGGACTCAAAGATTTGACTATGATATCTCCATAGGAAAGATATGAAGATCCTGATAAAGTCTGAAAAAGAAAGAGACCCTTGACGTTATATATCATTTTGGAGATGTGTCAATATATGTGCAGGTTGTTGATACAAGCAAGGAGATGTCATAATGAAAGACCATCACAAAGGTAATTTTGATTTAATGATCATTTTCTATTTTTGAACAATATCTGCATGGGCTAATGCAGGGCTACCAAGGGAAGAGTTGTAGATGTCATCTACAACTGACACTCATGTGGTAGGATGAAAGATCCTGAAGGAAACATGATGCAAAGAAGGTAGCAAGGTATGAAGGAGGGCCAAATATGGACTAATGGATCACTTTCAGATGAAATGAAGTATGACATGACTCATGAATGGAAGTGATGGATGGCCTTTGCCCTACAAGAAGTCCCAAAAGAATGCAGGCTCCATATCAAAGAAGAAAATTAGGGACATCGAAGGAAGGAGTCCTACAAGCAACTGTTTGCCCCATGATATCCAGGGTCCAGCTAAAGAGTTGTTAGAAGCAAGTCCCTGGTCAAGAGGGAGCTTGGTCAAGTCCCTGATTAAGAGGGAGCTTGGGTACATTCCTTTTATAGAAATGGGTACATTCCTTCATTGGAATTGGTATGTCCTCCCTATTTAAGAGGGAGAGATAGACACATCATTCTTGTCTTCACTTGGGAAGATGGAATAGAGGATTGGGTAAGCATCTGTCATCTGATACTCTTTAAGGATGTGGTAGGGAATCCAAGATAAGAGTAGTTGTAGAGGAGCGATATTCTTTGGGGACTGGGAATCCAAGATAAGAATAGTTCTGGTGGAACATATTTTTAGAGAACCCAGGTTGGTATGTTCTAAGCGAGACAATGATGAGGGTGTCTATAAATCATTGGTCTCGCCAACATTGTGCTTTGAACTTGTGGAGAGATAGAGTTGTTGGTCAAGACCTTGCTATGTGACAATGCTGGATGATATGATGCTATACAAATGGGTTACCAATCCGACTCTTCTTATGAGAATTCTTCAGATTGAGAATGTCCAAGTACCTTGTATGGATTATGAATACCTCCCTAGTTAAGAGGGAGTGTTGAAATATGTAACTAGGTTTATTCTTCATAATGAGATATGTAATGTTGATTTTATGTATTCAATGTAAAGAGAAAAATAAATTTATTATTATTGTTCTCGAGGCATGGGTTTCATGCTCAGGGAAAATTTATTTTAGGTCAAGCTCCCATTGTGAGCTTCTAGGATTTGTCATTGAGTCTATAAAGTCAAAAGAGTCATTGTCATGTATGAATAACCTTTCTTGGGCATGTTACATATTGTAAGAAAATTATTTGAGTCAAATTAGAGTAAAAAAGACCCTCCAAGACCAAGTCAAACATGCAAGTATCAAGTCAGCCTAATGGAGCAACAAGTTGGCCTAAGGACATGCCAAGTCAGCCTAATAGGAGGCTCAAGGATGCCTATATATAGGGCACTCGACCTCATTTGGAGAATACACTCTCACTCACACAAGTTCAATCATAAGGACGAAAAAAAGTGCGAAGAAGAGGAAGACTAAGGAAGGAGAAAAAGTCAAAGTTTTGGGTTTGTTTTGGGCTACTTATCTCCACACGTGCACAGGAATTAGGGCACATATTGTTGCAGTGAAGTCGAGTTGCAAAAGTGAAGTTAGGTCACTAAGAAGAGTTGTTATGGAAGCCGAGTTCTTTAAGAAAGAGAATCTACCCAAAAAGGCAAGTCGAAGTTGCAGTTTTTGGGCAAGTCGAAGTTGCAGTTTTTGGGCAAGTCGAAGCTGCAGTTTCTGGGCCAGTCAAAGTTGCAGTTTCTGGGAAAATCGAAGTTGCAATTTCTGGGCAAGTTGAAGTTGCTGTTTTTGGGCAAGTCAAAGTTGTAGTTGCAGTTGCAGTTGCTGAGTAGGTCAAAGTTGTTGGAAGGAGAAGCTATTCAAAGAAGAAGCGTTGACTTGGTCTTGGAGGGGTTCTTGGTCAAGGGGCTAGGTCTGGGAATTTGTCAATTGAAGATTCTATAAGAAGAAGAATTCTTGTGGGTTTTCCGCTCATGTTGGAGAGGATTTGGCCTTGGCTGATCACCTATATCTTGTGTCCTTTGTCTCATTGTTCTTTATTGTTTGATAATTGTTTGATGAAGAAGAACACATAATAATAATCAAGTACAAGAAGAACCTAATTAAGAAAAGTAAAAAGTCCTCACATGCAGTTATCATTGTAAGAGAAATCATCTAATATTTCTGCCCTTGATTTCTCAACATAGGGAATTATTCAAACACAAATTTTTGGCCCTACATACATCGCATTGTGTGAGGAGATGACCTTGACGATCACATCATACTTTCAGGTGGATACGTGTTAATTTCTGAACATGTTCTATGCCATTTTAGATTAGGGCACACAATATTGAAGGAGATAGAACATACTAATAGATCGATGGAAGACAAGCCAAAACAGAGATGATGAATGGTGGCGTTACGACGATGATCAGCAGGATGCTTCTACCAGCAAAGTCTCCAACAGGTCATTCAGCCAAGTGTGTCACACATAACCCCAGAACAACCCAAACAAAGAACAATCCATAGAAATGCAGCTCCAACGCCATCAAGAGAGAGAGAATTCCTCCACACAATGTGTGTCAAATGAACTCTAAGTCTCTCCGATATATAGGAATTTTTGGGTGTGTGTGACACGTCCTTTAACACATTTAAGTCTATATATTATTCTAGGCCGACCTAGCACATAAGTGGAATAAATTCAAAGTACATGTTCTGCTCATCCAATCGAGATGATCTTTAGATCAATCTTACACCTCTTCGAAAGAGGAATCCAATAAAAATATTGGGATCGTCATCCGAGCAGCACAACCCGGAGTTTGGACCTAGTTGTCCAATTTTAACACTCCCTCTCAACTAGGGAGAACTCCGTCCACTAGTGCAATCCAAACATCGCGTGTCATCCCGCCGTAACTTGCTTTGCTGGCCTCTTTATTTCAGAATAGAAGTGGGTCAGTCACAAAGACATCATACCTGGCTGACAAATTTAGCCTAGAGGTCCAAAACCTCTATAGGACTCACAAAGAGTCTCATACCAACTCGAAGTTGGTCTACCTGACCCAAAGTCAGTTGGAGGTCTGAAACCTCACTAGGACTCAAGAGAGTCATATACTAACCCGAAGTTAGTTTCATTGACTCGAAATCAATTGGAGGTCCGAAACCTCGCTAAACTTGATCCCAGATCAAGTGGTTGGACACATGCCATCCTAGACATAGAGAGTACAACAATCTCCGATGCGTCAATCGGTCTTGCTACGGTCTCTATTCACTTTTCCCACCTCATTGGCCAAATGAGAGGTACTTCCCATGAGTCCGAAACTCCATGGGTAGGATGCATACGGGGCAGATTTCAGATAGAGGTAAACGATCTCAATATCATCACGGTAGGGTAGAAGCACACCAACTAGGTTCGACAAGCCTAGCCCTGTGGTTGCTTATAGCACCAAAGCTATCCCCAAAACCCCTTTGGAGCTCCCAGAGCTCATCGTCCAATAGGACCCTCATAATTGGGTCGTTCCATGATTCCAAGATTCTCACGGAAGGTTGGGAACATGACCTTCTCATGGGCACAGGAGAATATCCGCGACTTGCCTCCACCGCCCCATGATTGAGCTTCGACGGCGCCTTGCTGTACCATATCCCGTATAAAGTAGTACTAGCCATCAACATGCTTGGATCGATCGTGGAACACGGAATTATCTGACAAATGAATCCCCTTCTAGTTATCACAAAGGATAACGGTGGCATCTAGCACATGCTCGAACAACTCACCGAAGAGTTTTCGCAACCAAGTGACTTTGCCAACGGTCATACATACGTAAATATTCTGACTAGCTACAAGCTTTAGGCTACCGACTTTTGCTTTTTGCTCCAAGCAGTATCTACCAGAAGTAGTATCCAGACAGCGTTCGTCGATCCACCACACCGCCAAACTCAATTGGCATGAGTATATCCATGGAGTGTCATACTCCCGATGTTGGGTATCTTGCACCATGGTCTATCGTGCTCTAGATATTTCCAAGATTTTTCTTTGGCACCAACCCAGTGAATGTTATGATCAACCATGTATGTTGAGTCAGCACCATCAGACAACATACGTTCTGGGACGGCACAAGCCATTAAGAACACTGCAGGCCCCCACGAAAGGACGATACCTGTGAGGATTTGCTAATGGCACGGTTCAAATAGTCATCAACTTCTTGAAGTTGAGCTCCACCGCAAGGACACTAATTTCAAATACTTGCAAATATCAAGAGTTTTCGTTAATGTATTTTCCTTGAGAAAGGAAAATCTCAATGTAGTTTCTGCTAGACATCCAGGCCTAAGAAGTAGTGTATCAGTCCTAGGTCCTTCATCTCGCTCTCAGCAGCGAGCTCCCTCTTGCACTGATGAATGAGAGGCTCAACACTTGTCAAGAAGAGGTCGTCCTTATACAACACCAAAGTGAGAGGCTTCTCTCTATCAACCTTGCAGTGAAGGTTCGGATCAGGATTACTACGAGTGAAGCCCAGCTTCATTAGGTAGCTATCTATCCTCTCGTACTAAGCTCTAGGTGCTTGCTTCAGCCCATAGAGGGCTTTCTTCAACCTGCAGACATGGGTGTCCCTAACCTGGACTTCGAACCCCAGAGGTTGCTCAACATACACCTTCTTCCTTTATTGCATCATGCAGAAATGCGGTCTTTACATCCATCTGATGAAGACTCTATCCTTACGTAGCAGCAAGGGCTATGATTGATCGAATGGTGGTATATCGGGCCACAGGTGCAAGTGTGTCATCATAGTCTATGCCTTCCTTACGGGCAACGAATCTTGCCTTGAACTTTTCAGCACTTCCATCAGATCCATGCTTGATTTTGTATCAAGGTGACAACAGCTTTGATCTGTGGTCTAGGAACCATCACCCTCGCATCCTTGCAGATTAAGATACTTTACAGCTTCTTCACATGATCTAGGCTCATATTGTACTCATGACTGCTAGATACCCCTGGTATTTATATGGCTTCTTGGTTTTCCTCCGGAATTTCCCCCTCTGAAGCCATATGTCTCTGAGCCATGAAGATCTTCTTTCGTTCAACAATGGTATCCGCTCAGGAGCATATACATATATATTCTCCCTCTTAATGCCAGCTTCTCTTTCGAGAGAAGACATCTAATTTAAATGAGGGCATCCAAGACACCAACTTGGAAAGGAGTTTTATTCTCCCATAGTCAAGGCCATTAAAGACTCATAGCCATATACAGCCATATGCTTTCATGCATCTTGACACGTATCATATGCTTGTCAAATAATGGAAATCATATACATCATTTCTTCATAACTTTACAGTTTTTGCTAAGCATGGTTCAAGACTCCAACGACGTGACTGAAGGCTGCAAAGACGTCTCAGTTCACACTTTATCATTACGCTGTAATGTAACACTGATACAAATTACTACGATATCGCTGATTATGATGTTGTCATAATTTTATCTTACCCATCACTATCTTCTTCATCATGGTCATACTACCATATAGTATTTGAAGATTTCAACTTTCATGGTTATACATATTCTGCCATATGTCATTGTCAAACAGGGATAATGTATCTACAAGCCTTAGCTTGTGTCTTATAGCAACTACCTGTTATTCTGAGATCTGCTGGAGCTTCCTCAAACAACCCTCTTTACTGCGACCCACAGAACTAGGAATCCAAACATGATTCCTTCTTTCATAGTTATGCACTTGAGAGCTTCATCTACTACATCTGGCATCTCATCCAGCATTGCTTCTTAATTTCAGATCTGCCCAACTATAGTTGACGGATCCAGGGCTACAAGACTTCAGATCTAAGTTCTGCGATTTGTCTCTTCAATTGCACAGGTCTAGGAACCAATTATATAGATGTTCAAAAAACATAGAATTTTCCCTTCTTCATGCCATTCCAGACTCCATACCTTACGTAATACCTTTCTCTTATGCAGATATAACATACTCATAAGATATTTCTGCTCATCAGAGTTCCATAAGGATACATGCCAATCCTGCTCATCAATGATTCAGCACCAATCATCCAGCAGGATAAATCTCAAGTCATCAATAAATGTTACATGTGTCATGTTAATGTACAGATATGAGTCACTAAGGGATAAATACGCAGCCTTTATGGAAGGGCCAAAAAAAAAATTGCTCTACCTTAATCTTCCTTAAGTTCATAGGCTAGAAAGGACATTCTTCCTTCATGCTGAGGGTAACAGGCAAATTTTTTTTCCCATACAAGACTTGCTGTTGTGGTATGGCCTGTGGCCTACCACAACACTCAACATGCTGCCTTCAAACAATATTCGGCAATACTGTATTCCAATGTGATGTCAAGACAGAGAATTGATGGAATGATAAGATTCCCATAACAATGATACCCATATGTCTTCAATCTGTCATCCCATGCTGTTGCTATATAGTTTTCATACAAAGTTAGCATAGAAGACATACCTTAATTGCTTAAATCTGGCCCATAATTGTTTCCCTGAGCTGTGGCTGCTCTTCAATGGGAGGCTGTCCCTTCACACAACTCCTTGAGGTAATTTACAATGCTTTTAGAAAGTAGCGACACCCTACAGGTATACAAGCAGACTTGTAACAGCCTCTTATTAGGGCTATCCACCCCTAAAACAATTCTGAATAATATCCAGTGCCTCGGCCTTCTATCCCTGCAAGTAGACCTTCTAACAGTCCCCAAAGAAATGCCCTACAAGGCTTTGTTGTTATAGCCTTCCTTGCTGCCCATCTGCTGACTTGATTTCAGCGTACACAACATGTAAGCTTATGTATAGCTTCCGGCCTGCTGGCCTCTTTATTTCTGAGGAGATCTGCTGGAGCAACTTGCAAAACAGAAAATATTACAGCATTAATGGCAACAATAAATGTTGTACGACCACCTCGAGAAGCGTGCCGAAACAAGCTGTACGGTGCTATACGAACTGTACGCATTTGTACAGCAACCCTCCTCGAAATCCGAGCTCAGAAACTACCTAGAAAATCGTGCTGTTGCTGTTGTACTTTTTCTCGGTTTTGTGCCGAAAAATCAGCAGCTTCTCTCCTCGAAATTTGTGCCCAGTTTTCTGCCTTGGACTGCGTGCTTAATGCTGCTGCCCTCTTCCTCAATTTCTGTGCCTCCTATCTTAGAAACTGTGCCTCTCTCTCTTGCTGTACGAATTTTCTGCCTTGGTATTTGTGCCAATAAATGCTGCTGTACCTTTTGCTGAATCAACTCATTGTTGCCCTCTTTCTTCTCACTGCTCGGAAAATCTCCTTAGCTTTTTCTTCTCCTCTCTCAATCTGTTCATGAAAGAATGAATGACCTTTTCCCTCTTTTTTGTCCTTTAACCTAACCCTAAGTGACTTTTGGGGAATCCCTAAATCCAATGGTTGGGATGCTTTAGATCTAGGGCATGTGAGGGCTGCTCGCTTTGTCTCCTCAGCACCGCAACCTTGGCAACTCCTCATTACCTTTCTTCATGTGTATCTTGATTCGGTGGATTCCACGCATAGTTTGTTGGTGGTTCCCTACGCTGACCCCTGACCACCTTTGATAGATGTTTTTTCGTTGCTGACGCGTCCATGTTGGCAACTCGACCCAACAACGACTGGTTGCGGAAACCTTGCACGTGACTCAAATTGTTATTTAATTCCAAGAAACAACCTATTGAATAAACATATAGCTAGTTTCCTCACGAAAATATTTAGCGGAATCAAATAATGATCTGCATCAAAATAAGACAAAACATATTTCTGCCCAATCAGATCGGTTCATTATTAAAATGATTCAGAACCTACTTGGGCTCCCATCCTAGGATACTGGCACTCTCTTCTCTTCAAAGAGAGTGCGGATTAGTCCTTTTCGCTACAATGGGAAAGGTGTGATCTTTTATGCTGCAAATTTCTTATGGAGTTGAACTTTTACATGGAGATGTTTTTCTAGGATTGAAAGAAGTGCTTCTTTGGAGGATTTTGTAAATTTAATGCTTTACCATTGATATTTTGCATATTAAATATATGTATTTTGCCATGAATAGATGTTCAATTTATGTTGAGATTTTGCTACATTATTGCATGCTAAATTTCTCTCCTTAAGGTCTATAGTGGAACTTTGAATGTGCATTCCCTATATATATATGTGTGTGTGTGTGTGTAGTTCGTGGGCCCTTGAGATTGGTGATCACTACGTCCACGTAATATTTATACTAGGTAGATCCACCTGAAGGGATCACTTTTTGTCAACTAAACCACAGAGCTTGACCACGAGAGCATTGAGAGAATTGAATGTGTGACCTCTCAATAACAAAGGTGCTTTAACGATGGGTACTCGACCAGTGATGTGCATTCCCTATATTTAAGTTCTTCCCTCACAAAAAAAATAGTTAGGGTTTTAAAAGTGGATGCCCTAGCCATCCCCCCTTACTCCAACAAAGTCTTTCCCATGAAATTTGGCCCTAAAAGACTCCATTGAACCCTTGTAGCATATGGCACTAATCCTTGTTGTGTTGATCATTCATAAAACTTTTTAAATTGTTTCTGTTAGAAATACTGAGAGGGGGTGATTCAATATTCAATATTTCTTTTACTATTGTTATATTATACCAGGTAAGATCACTTAGTTACTTAACAAAAATTGAACACTAAACAAAATAATTTTATTAATGAGAAGGATGAGGACTCCAATCCTCCTTTATAGCAAACCAGTCTCCAACCCGTACAACAAAGTCTTTCAATTCTTTCCAAGGCTCCAACCTTCAAAACCAAGCTCCATCTTCATTTCCTTGAGGACTCAAATCCTCAAGTCCAGGTTCCAACCTGGTCTTCCACAATGCTCCAACCTTGTGTGAGGACTCCAGTCCTCTAGGGCTGCAACCCTCTCACTCTGCTTCAATTCTTCAAGGTGATTTCAATACTTTTTCAAGATTTCCAAAACTTCTTCAACAAGTCCTAAATGACATCTCTCACAAAGTCTTCAAAGAATGTCTTCAACCAAGGGAGTCTCTAATGTTTCTCCAAAGAATGTGTCCAATAGGCTTCAACAATACTCTAAGGACTGCTTCAAAAAGGTGTCAATTCTTCAATGGTTGCTACAAAGGAACTTCTACAATTCTACTCCAAAGATGAAAGTCAACTCCACAAGGCATAAAAGGTATCTCCAAAGTTCTTCATATCTACTTGAAGTAATCTTCTATAAGGATACATCATCAAGGCTTCAACAACACTGATTCTAAGGTTGTTTTCAAAAATTGGTCCAAAGAATGCCCTTCAACAGATCTGCACAAGATACATTAGAATTTTTACTGAGAGATTTTCTGGTAATAATCACATATGAACAAACTTTGTCGACACGTTTCGAACCAACCAGTGTGGTCCATCTTCAGGACAATATGAGAGGTCAGATCGTGGCATCAAACTTAAATAGATAAAGAGAAGGTAAACTTCTGTGATCCATATCATATTATAATAAATCTTCCGGGAAATCACATAAATCTTCCAGTTCTAAAATTTCTTATGTGATTTCCCGAAAGATTTATTATAATAAGATAAAGAGAAGGGTTAACCAGTCGTTATAATATAACAACTAGTTTGACTTAAAAGGGAAAACTATAATAATTTTAATTATTTTAATTTTTATCATATTTTGTTTTTATTTAATTTAATTTTATTATGTTTTTTATTTTATTTTTATTTAATTTTAATTATTATATTTTATATTAAAATTGATTAAATAACCATTCTAATTCGAGAATGGTACTTACTCAATGGTCAAAAGAGATAAGTATTAAAATTAAGAGAAAATAATTAATAATTTTATCTTTGTTTATAATGTTTCTAATAAACAAAGATAAAATTATTAATTATTTTCTCTTAATTTTAATACTTATCTCTTTTGACCATTGACTAAGTACCATTCTCGAATTAGAATGGTTATTTAATTAATTTTAATAGAAAATATAATAAATTAAAATAAAATAAAAATAAAATAAAAAAACATAATAAAATGAAATTAAATAAAATTAAAATATGATAAAAATTAAAATAATTGTATTTTTCCATTTTAAGCATTAGAGGAAATTTTAACCTAAAAGTGCCCATGAAATTTTCACATAATTTCCATGTCATAATATGTAAATTGTAAACCAATCAAAATCCTTTAAATTTAAAAAGAGGTACATGTAAATATTTTGGAGGGAAAAGAAGAAAAAACTACTTTTTTTACTTGTATTTTTGGCTTATCTCCTTATTGGTTTACCCAAATTTAAAGTGTAGACGCTCGTTGGATGCAGAATTAAATTCCACATCCAACGAGTATCCATTATGCATACTTTTGAGAAGACCCACATTGATAAAAATTGAAAATATGGCTTATCTCCTTATCGGTTTATCCAAATTTCAAGTGTAGACACTCGTTGCCACATCCAACGAGTACCCATTCTGCATACTTTTGAGAAGACCCACATCCATAAAAATTGAAGATACATCTTTTGATGTATCTTCAATTTTTATGGATGTGGGTCTTCTCAAAAGTATGCAGAATGGGTACTCGTTGGATGTGGAATTTAATTCCGCATCCAACGAGTGTCTACACTTAAAATTTGGGTAAACCGATAAGGAGATAAGCCAAAGATACAAGTAAAAAAGTAGTTTTGTTCTTTTCCCTCCAAAATTCATTACTCTTATATTATTATTTTAACTATTATTTTCCTTAGGAGGCCACATTTAGGATGAAATTTCCTATAATGTCTGATGCCACGATCCGATCTCTCATCTTGTCCCGAAGATGAACCACACTGGTTGGTTCGAAACACGTCGACAAAATCTGTTCATATGTGATTATTACCGAAAGATCTCACTGTATAAATTATGGATCACAAAAGGCAAATTTCAAATACATCAGAATTGTGTGCTCCAGATCTGAGTATAGTTTTGGCTTCAAGATATTTTCTACAATCTAGTTTCTACAAGGGTGCCTCTTATTGTCACATTGTTGCTATGATAACAAGTCTAGACCTTGATCAAACTGTCTTCTTAATTGATCCTTTGCTTCTCCAAAGATTTTAATATTTAGGGCTTACTCAATAGGTCTTTAACAAGCTTCAATAATACTCCAATTTTGCCTTCAATAAGTCTGCTCCAACAGGTCTTCTTAATAGCTCCTCTAGGTCAACTTCTCAAGTGTTTTTCAATGATGCTTCAAGGTTGACTCCAAAGATTACTGTCTCTACAGACAAGTTAGCTGCCTTTTGTACATCTGGCATTCGTACCAGTTCCACTGCATTTAACATCCATACACAGTCAAAATTTTCATCCATAGCATTTCCGTACTATTGTCTAACCTGTGCGCTGTAGGCGTTTAAAGCATTAGCTCAAATCATCTGCACTTTGATTGGTATGCCATCAAATTTCGAACATCAAATGTAACAACCAAATTAGAAGTTGTGGCTATACATTTACTTTAGGGATTTTTAAATGAATGCTATACATAAATACATACTATCTAAAAATCAAATAAAGAATATTATATTTACTTGATACAAATTAAACATTAAATATTTATAGGAAGATTTTGTTTTCCTAACCCTCGAAAGGCATAAAAAAGTATAAAGTAAGTCATCAAAAAAGGTGTGACATAATATATTATTAAAATGATTTTTTTCTTATAATATTAAAAGAAAGTGATTCAAAGCATATTCCAAAGTGATAGTAAAGCTATTATATATATAAAAATAACAAGGATTACAAGGAATCTTAAAAGGTTAGCAAGTTAAAAAAAGTAATAGCTTTATAAATTATCGAGGTTATTATAAAATATTAAGGTACCTTTTAGGAAAAAAATTGGCTAAGTGGATATAATGTATTTATAAGTATAGCTGGGTAAGTTAATTTAAAAAATAAATAAAAATACCTAAGCCATAAGATATTAAAAATAAAAATAAAAATAAAGATATAAAAGACTGATTTAAAGAGAAAGGTGAAGTCTCACAAGAAGTGAAGAAAGGATGAAAGATGAGCTCCATGAATAAGTCAACATTTTAGACTAAATGTTTATTTTGTGAAACGAAAATTAGATTAAAAAATTTGTAAATTATGTTGTTCAACATGTGAGAAATTATTTAGTACGGAAGACCATCAAGGTAATACATAGAGACAATTAAAATATTAGAGGAAGAACTCACAAAACTTGAACAAAAAAACAAGGCATCGAAAAAGTAATATAAAGATCTCAAAGATTTGTTTTACAAAATATCAATAGAAAAGGACGAGGAAATTTTTCTTCTAAGAGACCATAGTCAAAAATTACTTGCGAAGGACAAAAAATCCAAGGTTACCAATAAACGAAAAAAAGAGAAGGAAGAGGAAGGTCTCAAGAAGAGATTGAACGAGAATTTATTGTAGAAAGAAGAATAAAATTTGCGCATAAAAGATCTTAATCAAAGATAATTAGAACAAATTAGAGTTTTAAAAGTTGAGAAGCTTGAACGTCAAAATGAAGTTGAATAAAAAGTTGAAGAACTTTCATGTCTAAAATATCATAACCAAAATTTGCTTACTTAGATTAAGAAACTTAAGGATGATGAGAAATCATTGAAAAACAAATTAGAAGAACTTATCACAAAAGAAGTATCGAAATCTTCAGATGTAATAGTCCAAGTTGAAGAAAATGGAACGGATACCAATCCAGTTATTATCACAACTCAAGAAGATGACAAACCAGATGAATTAAAAACATATTCAAATGTTGTAGTTTAGATGATGAAAATTCCAAGTGAAGATTATGCAACCAACTCAACAATATCAGGACCTGAAGTAAATCAAGAAATTGCCACACACATGATAAGAGAAAATCAAATCACAAGAACTCCTTATCGACATCCAAATCACAAGAGCAGACATCTCAATTAGTCTGCGTATTTGTATCACCCAAAACAGAAACAACAAACTTATGTTCCGAAGAGTATTGATGTTTTCAAAATCTAGTCTTGCGATAACATTTTATCCCAATTATCAAATAATTGCAAGTTTCCATAGAAAATTGATTTAGGATGGTTAGATGCCTTCTCAGTTTGACAATTTTGTTTATCACTCAAAGGATCTTATCATCTTGTATCATCAAAGATGACAACTCGAAGAATTCCGAAAGATGCGAATAGATTAGAAGACAAAGAAACATGTGACACACCTTGTCAACAATAAACTTCGATGACAAAGCTTTATGAAGAGGAAGATCATGTTATGAATACAATATACAAAAATAATATAAAATAATTTAAATAATAATAATCATAATAATAATTAGTTACTAAAGAGGCACATCTTGAAGGACATGACTGTTGATGAAGGGGCACCTACCTAGGTATATAAGCGGGTCCTCATTTGTAATAATATCATATCTCTTGTACGTTTAACATGCTTATAAATATATTACTTGTCCTATAATGGATATTTACATATTCTAGATATTTTTTATATTTTGTTACGTATACGAACCCTGTTTGTTATAGTTTTTTTGAAATGCCCTTTTGTGTAGAAGAATTTTCTAATTATCAAGAGTCAATCACAAATTAAAGTGTCCCTTGCACAAAGCGTTATAAAATGTTTACTTTAATAGAGTACCGAGGTGACACGCAATTACAATTTCATATACTTGAAGGATTAAAACAAATCTTGATGAAACTTGAGCAATTTGCAGATAACAAGAAAGGACATGTAGCTCAAGAATCGAAGAAAACAAAACCCAACTTGCAAGTTGAACACCAAACACTGCTCCTACAGGACACCACAAATGAATGTAACCAAAAGTCGCAGTTGGAAGATTAAGAGAACTCACATATAAAAAATTTAAAAAATTAGAAGACAAAATAGCAAACTTCAACAAAACAAGTAGGAATCCTAACAGAGGATATGTTTTACTAGGAAGTAGTGGAAAATGGAGAGGAAATTTCTTGCTTAAAAGATCACTAGGGAATTTCTTGCAGAAGTTAATAAGTCCAAGGTTTTTAAGCAGAGTAATTGAAGATTAAAACAAGAAAAGGAAGATCTTGAGAAAGAATTCAAGAACCTGTCAGTGAAAGACGAGGAAAAATTCACACTTAAAGAGCTTTAATCAAAAGTTGCCAAAAAAATTAAAAAATCAAAAAATGGTGAACTTGACAATCCAGGCATCAAACATGTCAACGAATTAGAAGTTGAAGAACTTTCATGTCTTATGAATCATAATCAAAACACAAATTAAGAAGTTCAAAAATGATATGCTGTTAGTGGAAAACAAAATAGAAAGACTTATTCGGAAAGAAGCATCAAAGTCTTCAGGTAAAATAGTCCAAGTTGAGGATAAGGTAACAAAAGTAGATTCCATCAATATCATGGTTTAGAATGATGCTAATCCAATTGAAGTAAAGACATACTCAGATGTTGTAGTAGAAATGTTGGGAATTCTAAGTGAGGATCTAGCAATCAACAAGGGAACACCAAGGCATTAAGAAGAAATTTTATAAAAAATAAACGAAAAAAATGCTACAAGCACGATAAGAGAAAGTCAAATTCCTAATCATAAGGACAAATATTTTAACCAGTCATTGTAATAACATCGCTTAAACAAAGAAACAATTAACCTATCTTCTGAAGAATACTGATACTAACAAATTTGGGGAATTCTATAAGCACAATGCTTGGCAAATGATCAAATTAGGATGGTTAGATCATTTTATAATTCGACAATTCTGCCTAGTGCTTAGAAGTTCATGTCGTCTTGTATCATCAATATTACAACAACAAAAAAGAAGGAATCAAGGGAAGATATTACAAGCAAAAATAAAAAAATAAAGCCTTTTCATCAATTTGCTTTGAGGACAAAGCATTTCTAAGGAGAAGGCAATGTTATAAACTATATATATATATATATATATATATATATATATAATAATTAAAGGACACGTCTCAAAGGACATGGCTTTTAATGAAAGGTCACTCCTGCGTAGTTTTACATACATAGGGCTTTTATTTGTAATCGTATCATATCATTTCTACTCATATAAACCATTTGGTCCATGACAAATCCATCATTAAACTATATTCATTCTCCTTCTCTCATGAAAATGTGATATGTCTACAAAATCCTCCATTCTAGCCAAAAAACAAGCAGATGCTTCCCTCACTTAAATTTGTATAAAAATTGGAAGAAATCTCGGGGAGGTTTTCTTCACTCCATTGGTCATCTCCTTGTCCTTATGCGTAGTTTGCCTCTTCCCATTGGTTCCAACAAAGAGTTTATCATAAAATATTGGATTTGGAGCATGTTTCAAAGTGTGGTTCGCACAAACGGTGAGCCCCAAACACTTGAAAATTAGCATCAACAAAAAGGAAGAGTCGGAGCCTTCTGTGTAATAATTCCATGGTTTTCTCAACCATGGTATCCATGCCATCATAAATATCTCCTATGAAAGTTTTTTTTTTGGTCTACATCTTAAAGAAACTTGAATGCAGGTAACTTAAACTTGAGCAAGAATCCTAACTTTCTACATCAATCCTCATGAATCAACACCCTTTACAATTTCCCCTCTCAAAGCAGTTGTTGAAATGTTCTGCTGAGTTTTTCTATATATGATAGTTATTGCCAATGTCCGATAATCTTGGAGATACGCTTCTACAGTTAGAGTGATATAAGCATGTTTTATGCTTTGACTCTGTAGATGTCCAATTAGGAGCTTAAAATTTCCAGTTCAATTTTTTTCTTTTTTAGCATTTCCCTTTGCACAATATCTGAAATTTCTTTTTGGATTTTTTGTCCATTCTGTGCAAGTTCTCTACCATTCATTGCAGACGATGTTTTTCATGTCTTTTACCTTGAAAATGATGTGTTTTTTTATTTCAAAAAACAGGTGTAATCTTCAATTGTTTTTATCGATTTTTTGTTCAGGCGCATTTGCTGAAGAAGATGTGGGAAGACAAGGAATGGCTGCTGCATCTATCAGGGGCACTTCAAATGCTAGCAGGGGCCTAGAAGTTGCTGTGGCTAACCTACAGGATTATTGTAATGGTTAGACCATAACTTGCTTAGGTTTTAAGGAGCGCTTCAAGCTAAATAAATCATATATTTCATTTGAAGATACTGGTACTTTTTCTCAGTTCATTATTTATGTAGTGAAAATTTGTCTTTATTGGTGTTCTTAAGACCACTGTAATATGTCTGTTTCCAGAATTAGAGAACAGACTCTTGTCTCGCTTTGATGCTGCTTCTCAACGACGGGAATTGTCAACAATGGCAGAGTGTGCTAAGATATTGTCTCAGGTTGGTTTTGTTTGTGCTGAACTTTCTTGTTGTTCAGGGTAGAATGTGTATACAATTTTCCATTGTCAAACATTGTACAATCTGAAAATTCAAGTGTGTTTCCAACTTTATTGTGGAAGCGATACTTTTATTTCTTCCTAATTGTATTTGAAGAGGGGTTCAAACTGGAAGCGAATCTAAACCAATGCAGATCAATGTGTGTTTCTGAAAACTGCCAAAATTGATTGAAAATTTTCTACATCAAAGCTGTAGTGTATCTAAAATTTTAAAAAATAAAATGGAAGGGAAGGAAATAATTCCAGAATTAAGAGCCTTTTTTTTGGGAAAATCTCATTTGTGTAGCTGTTTGGCAGATTCGGAGAAATAATAAAACAGTCATTATGGATGTAAAGCAGGGAAGCTTTGGAAAGCATCATATCCTAGGCAAATGAGAGGTCATTAGCATGAGTTTTAGAGATCTGGGAAGTAATGTAAGAACACGATGTGTTACAATAGTACTTGTATTTGTGATTGTACTTAAAGATCAAAAATTACTAAGGGATTGCCAGGTATGCAAGATGAAAATGGTGTATGAGACAACCATCCTGTCTCTGTGTGAAAAAAAAGTCATCTATTGCAAGACACCCTCATCTTGTTCTCCTTTCTTTATGGATGCTAATGAAGATATGTGCCAACTATCAATCAGTCCGCTCATGTGTTTGTTTTCAGTTTTTTTTGTATTGTATATATATATATATTTGGGTTTCACCATTTTCTTTATTTTGTTATTCTTTTTCAGCAGATGCCTTATGTGAAAATTTCTGAAAGTTACTTTCTGCAGAAATCTACTGTTAGATCTGGTTATGCTTCTCCTACTTAAATAAGTTATTAATGCTGAATATTCAGATTAACATTGAAGCAAACACATAACAGACTTTCACTGATTGAGATCTAAAACAGAAAAGTACATGCACACATAGACAAAGTGACACAAGATTTTCTGGAAAATAGTCCTCGGAAAAATCCAATGCGGGAAAACTGGTATTCTGGCTGCTAGAGGATTTGTATTATTAAGTAGTTTTCTGAATACGGCAAATCTGGGCACCACACTGGTTAACCCGACAGAGATACATATAGATCTGCAGCTGAACTGCTGTGCTGAAGCCAAAACATTCACTGATCCACACCCTCAAATGGGATTTACAAGACTTAGCCAGATCTTGGCCCTAGAAACCCTAACATTGCCCCTGAAGCCCCTGCGTTAGCCTAGATAGCCTCTGCGTGGCTCTGAGTTGGTATGGAGAGGGCTGCGTAAGCCCAGAATGGGTGACGCAGACCCTACACTGTCCCTAAGGGTCTCTGCGTAACCCAGATGGGTCCCCTGTTGCCCAATGCTGCCCCAGAAGGGGCTGCGTAGCTGAAGCGGCCTCTGCGCTGCGCAGTTGTGCCTCTACTTCTCTGTGCTGCCTCTGCAAGCTGCTCTCTGCCTCTTGTTGATTCCAGGCATTGGGATCAGACCATCCCCTTTGCCTAAACTACCCCTCTTTGCAGCTGAAACACTTCTGGAAATTCTTAGCAAACCACGCCCTAGAATTCCAGCTTAGTTTTACTACTCTGCCTCAGTGTGTGTGTTCTCCAACTGACCCTAAGCCTTTTCTTTATACTTTCTCGTTGGAAAACCAATGGCCATGATCAAATCTTGAATCAATGGCTAAGAATAAAAGAAAGCTTGATTCGTGTGACTTAAGTCAATTTTATCACATGTTTAATTTAATTAACTTTAATCTTTTAATTTTCCTAAGTTAGACTTAGGGTCCTTAATTAAAAAAATTAATTAATTAAATATCTCCCAAACCAGATGGAATTTCTCAAATCCTTTTATGGGTCTTGGAGATTAGGTGTACTCTAGTCCCTCCACCAAGTTTCAGGGCTAGAGCACATTCGGTGCTACCCCAATACACAAAATCTTAACACTCCCTCTTAGGATGGAGTGTGCTCTAGCAATACATCACACTATGTATGACAAGATCTTGGCCCTGGTTTCTGTCCTACTGATGCTTGGTCTGCTGCCTTTCATCACTGCTGCCATTCTGTACTGCTGCCCATGACGCTGCCACTGTCATTGCCACATTTGTACTGCAGCTCCCTCTCAATCTGCTGCATCATGTTGCCAACTGCAACACTGCATCTTCAGTTGCTGAGAGAAGCAACTGAATCTCTGTTATGGAACCAACTCCAAAAATAGAAGAAAAGAGAGATCAATGCCTTAGAAATTAGCCACTTCGAGGGGGCAACCTCCTTTACATTACATAAATGAACAATTCTTGGATGATAAAATGACAAAACCTCCTTTTTATAAATAGGAGTCCATGGGGTCACAATATAATCCTAGCTGACCTAACCATAATAATATAAGGGCACAATAATAACAATAGTGGCTTTTATGGGGCACGATAATAACAATATGGGCGATACAGGGGTACAACAATAACAATAATGGGGCTACACTAACAACGATAAGGGGATACACTAGTATTATAGGGACCTAACATTCCCCTCTCCTTCAGATAAGTGTTGCCCTCAAAGTTTGATTATTTCTCGATGATTCTATATAAAATTTTCCTCCTCCCATGTGGAATCTTCAACGGGTAAGTTCTTCCACTTGCAGAGATACTCTGAAATTGATAGATTTCGTAGTTTCGAGTTCTTGTTTCTGTGACTGCTTCAAAACTTCTTTCGCTGTGATGTTGATCTTCATGTTGTTTCATTCGGTTTTGCACCAAAGTTAGGTTATCCTTTAAGAGTTGGAGAACTTGTTGTTGATGCTCAATGTAATTTCCACTACTTTATTATCTGTTAGTGTTAGTATTTGCATCCTGCCGTCAGTGATGAAAATCCTCTTTTCATATCATTTTATGAGTCCCACTCAGAAATTTTTATTCATTCCACTAGGTCATGCAAAAAATTAGTCATCGATGGTAGCCCTAGTCCAAAAACATCACTCTTCTTCAAATTTGATTACTTGCTGGCATAGTTTCATTCCTTGCTAACTATACACCATCCATAAAGTCAATATCAATCATGTCATCTTGAAATTCAGTCCTTCAAGGTCTCATTAGGTCTTTTAGGGTTTTCCAAGGTTTCATTAGGTCATTAGGGTTTCCAAGGTACAATAAAACTCCATTCCACTGCATAAGACCAACAAGTAAAGGGTGATCTAATAAACATCTCTTCACCATGTGAAGATGATTTGTGAAGAAAATATCTTGTTTGAGCATGTAATTCTGAGTTCAAATGTAATTTTTTATATTTTCATTATTTTATTTTATGTCTTTCAAATGTAATAATTTCACCATCCCAAGCTGCTAAGTCAGTGTTCCAAAGATGCCAAAACACCAAAATGTAAATTCAAAGAGTTCTCAAAGCATATCAAGTGATCAATTTGCCAAAGGAAAGAGTCAAGTGAAAAGATAATGTTTCAAAGGTTAAGTGAATGATAAAGGAAGAAAGTGGGTCCCAAGGCCCAAATCGTCAACTTCATGAATTGTAAAATCCCTCAAGACATCTAATCCATCCTCATTTGTCCCCTACAACATCGAGCAACCATCTCCACAGCACGATTTTAAAATCTAGAGAGCGAAATTGGGAGAAAAGTGGCAACGCTGCGCTCCTGGACTGGTCGCGCTACGCTCCTGCATCACACGCTGTGCATTGCCTTCAGGCGCTGCGCCCCTGGCAGAGGAGGTGCTACGCTCCTCCCACAGGCGCTGCACACCTGCCTGACTTGCTTAGTGAGCTCCAAAACAAAGCGCCATTGCTCTAAACCTTCAACATTGGTTGCCTTCGCCCTCTAGCAAGTAACACCAAATTACCATCTCCTAGCATTCCTCAAGTCAAATTCTCATGGTGTTTGAATGTTCTATACAAAATTTGGTGTCTTCTTTGTTATAAACCCTAGTTCCATTCTTAATTTTCAATTACTCTTCCTAAGACTTCCACTACCCTTCCCACATTACAATTAACCTTTCCCATCCCTATTTCACTATATCCCTTTCCCCAGAGCCTTTTATCCCTTAAACCCTAAGACCTAGGTGTTTCAATTTCCTAGGCTCCCAAATCGCCATACGTGTAATAAAATTCCTATTCTCAAATTCCACAACATTTCTACTCTCTGTCACCTCCTTCAATTTAATAATCCTTTCCCCCATCTGCCTAATTTTTTCCGTCCCATTCCCCACTCCCCAAACCTACATTTCACTCCCAATTCATCTCCCTAGGGTTTCTAGCCAACACACTATGGCAGAAGAAAACAAATATTTCAGTGAGGAAGAAGAAAGGGAAGAGAGGAGGCCACACAAAGGAGGGAGGATCCTCAGACTTGAACCTACAAACAACAAAGAACTCATGGCCTCTCCCATGGTTGTGACATGTTTCAAACATGTAGGATGCTTTGACTTTTGTGAAAAAATACAAAGGGTCCAACATCACCTTGTTTTGAGCAGGCTTTTCATCTCTAATATTCATGACAACCAGGTAACCCTTGCTGGTTTCACTTTCACTGTATCCACAACCATCATAGCAACTGCCACTGGAATTCCAAATGTTGGTGAAAAGTGGTTCAAGGCAAAAGACTTGGAAGATCATTATTATGAGCCATACATCAAGCCAAGGTACAAGAATGAAGGAAAGAGGGTTTTTCCTTTTTCTTACCTCCTGGATAGGTATGCCCCCATGATGAAAATCATCATGAAGTACTTTTCTTGTGAAGGAAGGTTCTCTAGACTCTACACCTACCATATCCAGTTATTAATGCACTTCACAAGGGTCAAAATGCTCAACATACCTTATTATCTTTTTAGGAACATTGACAAAATGACATACATTGTTCAAAAGAAAGATTATGACTAGCAGATGAAAGTATTTTTCACCACTCTCTCATCAAGATCATTGTCCTCCATCACCTCAATCAATTGAACATCTCATGGGACACCTTCATAGCTAATGACATCTTTACTGCTCCACCAATTCAACATGCTCAAGCTGTGCCTCCAACATCTCATCCTTCCATTCCTCCATCTCAGCCCACAATACCTACTTCTACATCAGCTCAAACTACTTCACCCATTTCACCACCATCATCACCATTTCACACTCAAATTGGGTCCATCTAGCATGGCTAAGATCAATGATCTTCAAAAGACCAAAGTGGCTGAGATAGAGACATTGGCAAAAACATATCAGAGAGGTCATAGGCAAGTGTTTGCCCCACAGGTTCTGGAAGGGGCCTTGCCTTCTTCATCAGCAAAGCAGGAAGAAAAAGGAAAGCAAAAGATGACAGAGGTAGATATTAAGGAAGAGATCAAGCATAAGGAGGAAAATCTTCATGAGACACAAATGGAGTTTGACCTTGTTAACTTGGATCGGCAAGATGATTCTGAGATCACTAGCATAGTCATCAAGGAAAAAGAAGCCAATATTGGAGAACTACAAACTAATCTTGATAGATCTAAATTTGTCATTACCTTTCTTGAGTAGGAGAACCAACTGCTAAAGACCAAACACTTCATGGATGAAGTGAAATTCATCAAAGCTCAAAGAGAGGCAGAAAAAACTAAAGTCTTGCTTGAAGAGACACTAGAAAAATACAGTGTTCCACGGGGACGCGTTCCCTAGGTTGGGGGACGCGCTTCCCTGCTCCCCCACGCTCCTGAGATGGGGAAACTCCGGGGGAAACTTTCCCCACGTCCCCTTTTTTGGAAAACTTGGAGAAACTCTAGGGGGGTGTTTTTCTGGTGACGAAATGCGTCTCTCTTGTGGGGAGATGACGGGATGCAGGGGGATGCAAGAGGGAAGCTTCCTCCAAATTTTTTCGCTAATAACAATTAAAAAAAAAACAATTTTCGAATTTCACTGCTTTCTATGCTTATTTTAGTTCAGTTTTCTATGGTTGTTTTAGACTTCAAATGTCATTTTCATATGATGAATTTAATTTTTGATGTGCATTGGGTAGTTTCAATTGTCAAATGATGAATTTAATTTAGATGTACATTGCATAATATTAATGCCCATTGCCAAATGATGAATTTAGATGGAACATTGCATAATGTCAAATGATGAATTTAGATGGAACATTGCATAATGTCAAATGATAGATTCAATTTAGTAATTTATTTTTAGATTTACATGGATGATTGCAGAAATGTCAAATGATAATTTTACTTCACAATAGTCTAATATGAAATGATGATCATATTTAGATGTCCATTTCATAATGTCCCTCGTTTCCCTCGTTTCCCCAAAATTTCCCTAAATTTTGGGGTTGCTTATATACGTCCCCCTTGTGCGTATCCCTGTTCCCGCACTTCCCTGTCTTGGAAACTCGGTGGAACATTGGAAAAATATGGTGTGCTAGATGAAACAAAAGAACAAGTGCCAAGAAGAAGGCGAAAGACTAGAGGTTTGAAAAGAGCCCTAGAACTAGGAAGGTAGAAAGAAAGAGAACTAGCAGATGTGGTCACTCTTAATGAGCAATTTGCAGTTGTAATCAATGAGGATAAAGAAGGTTGGCTTCAGGCAATAATTGACCACCTTGATAAGCTGTTGAAAAGGGCCAAGAAAGACAATGATATAAAGAGAAGGATGGCAAAGCATTATGCCAAGAGAAACAAAATTGCAAGGTCAAAACTTAAGAAAGCCAATGCAAAAATTGAAATCCTAACCATGCAAGAAGGGAAAAGAAGGCTTGATATCCTTGTTGAAGCCTCACTCCATGCCTAACCCTTATCATCAGTCACCATTCAGCAAATTTTGGCAAGTTTTGATACACTTGCAAATTTTTGAAGTTTTTGTGCATTCCTTGACAGTGATGTGACAATTCGATTGCTAGGCGCTGCACTTCTGTTTGGGGCATATTTTGGTCAAAAGGAGACCACCATTGGATTCAGAGTAGGGAAAACATACAGGTCAACCACTTTGCTAGTCTTGTTTGGTCAAATTGGTAGGTGAAAAAGTAAAAAGACACTCAAAAAATCACAGTTCTGCCTCTTTTTTCACCTTGGTAGTGCGCTCCTGAGCAGTCTTGGGAGAATCACTTTGTGGGAGGTCAAATCAAGTCAACTCTGCAAACCAAGCACAAATCTGGAAAGTAGACTAGATAAGCTTTCCAATGAGCTATCTTGAGCTCAGTTTGGACATCTGCAACCCATCCAAAACTCAGCTGCAAGATGGAGGGCACTCCTAACACTGGGTCTGCGCACCTGACACGACGCTACGCTCCTGACCAGTGTCTAAGTTTTCTGAGTTTTCTCTGCAATTTTGATTGGATCATTGATGTATTTGGTCAACACTCGACTAGATATATGTTTTGCGATTAACACCATGAGTCAGTTCATGTGTGAGCCCAGGAGAGTGCACTGGGTGGCTGCGAAACACATTCTTCGTTACTTGCAGGGTATTGTGGATTATGGTCTGGACTATAGATAGCGTGATGGAGTGAGACTGGCAGGATACACAGATTAAGATTGGGCAGGATGTGCTTCAGACAGGAAGAGCACTTCAGGGTGCTGTTTTGGGTTGGGTTTGGCTGTTGTGTCGTGGTTCAGCTGGAAACAAAAGTCAGTTGCATTGAGCTCAGCTAAGGCAGAGTATATGGCTGCTAGTTTGGCTAGCTGTGAGGCCATATGGCTTTGCAAAATGTTGTTTGGTCTATTTGGTCAAGCATTGAGACCTTCTATGATTCACTGCGATAATCAAAGTTGCATAAAACTCATGGAGAATCTAGTTTTTCATGACAGGTCAAAACATATTGGGATCAAGTATCACTTCATTCGAGACTATGTCCAAAAGGAAGCAGTCAAGCTTGAGTACATCCACAAATGAGCAGGTAGTAGACATCTTCACCAAAGCCTTACCATGGGGCAAACATGTCTTACTTCAGAGACAAGATGGGAGTGGCGAGGAACACTTTCCTCGGTAAGAGGGAGTTTTAAATTTTCAGTAGCAAGGAAAAGTGGTTCCCCATGGCTTTGATCTTTTGCCTAGGGAAAAATGTCCACTCTATTGTACTTTTTATCCTAAAAGTGACTTTATAAGTGGTAAAGTCAGTCTAATTTAAAAGTGACTTTATAAGTGATAAAGTTACGTTCTAATTTAAAAGTGACTTTATTAAAGTCAATGAAGAATTAGAAAGTGAAAACGTGACTATGGAAATAAAAGGCTAAGTGGATGAATGATTAAATAGAAAAAGTGAAAATAATGCACATTTATTTTCAACCTTTGATCTAAAGCTTTCTCAGCCATTGGATCTAGGGATCACCCAAAAGTCACTTCGGTTAGGGTAAAAGGAGAGAAGAAGAAGAAAATATCACATTATTCTTTCATGAGCATTTGAGAGAAAGCAAGAGAGAGCAAAGGATAATTTTCTGAGCAGGGAAGAGGTGAAGGAGAGCAGCAAATCTTTGGCATGCATCCCAAGGAGGGCATTTACAACAGATCCGTACAATAGCTGTTTGGTATGCATTCCAAGGAGGGTCGACACAGATTTCGAGGGAAAAAGGTTGCAGGCTGAAGGCACACAAATCGAGGCAAAGCTGGGCATGATTTTCGAGGAGAAAGGATGCTGTACTTTTTCTGTACAGTCTGTACAGGCTGTACAATGATCTGGGCACATTTCCCGAGACTGTCCATACAACATTTATTGCTGTATTTTCTCTCTGAACAGATTTTTCTATGGCACAGTTTTCGAGGTGGAGTCTATGCGCGGAAATCGAGATAAGTCTGTATTTTGTAAATGCTGGAATATTTCCTGTGTATTTCATTTTCTCTGTAAAAGATTTTCAGAAATAAAGAAGCGCTCTGAAACTGGTTTTCCCCAAGAGTTGTAGGGGGTTTTTTCAGGGTTACATCGACAAAAAATCACTGTGTTATTTTTATGTGTATCGCTGTTATAATTTTTCTGTGCATTTTCTAGTAGTAGTAAAATCTCCCAATTTGTATTTTTAGAAATAAATGTCATTTCCAGATTTTAGTGTTTTTATCATGCTTGGATTTAACATTAAATGAATGGAGTGATAAGGGAAAACTGATAATCAAAGTGGGGATTGAAATTTTACATTCAGGTACGTTCAACAATGAAAGATGGGTAACGTGGGCCCTCAACTCAATTAATAATCCAGCAGCTCACAGCTCATGGTCCCCACTCATCAAAAGTCTCTTCTTTGTATTAATGCAAGTCTCAGCTACGTCTAGTCATCACCCAACTGACTATCCTTAGTCCAAATAATATTCATGGCCTAAAACTCAATATTCTTGACATCTACACACAATAACAGAGGCATGCAACATTACGTTCAGCTGGGAGGTGAATGCAACCATGGTTTTACAGAGAATTAGTCCCCACAAATAATACACTCAACTCAACCAACTGCACACAGTCAAAGAGGTGAAGATGGCCCTTCCAGTAGTGAACAAAACTTAGTACTTGACTAGATTCTCGGGCTGCCTCTTCCAGGAAGAATTTCGAGCAACCCTTTCTTACAGTCTATGGCCACTCTGAGAATCATAACTTTCAGATTCAAACTCGGCTTCAGTTTGGTCTTGTAGCCCGATGAATAAAAATCCACTGTAGACTTTGTTTTCAGTGATATGACAAATTATGGAAATTCAAATTTTTGACTTAGGGATGCGGCCCAAGTCCTTAAATAATCAATCTTTAATGTGGCCTGTTGAAAATTTAAATTTTGTTTTGATTTTAGGCGCTTTAAATATTTGTACGACCTTATCCAAAAAAAAGTAACTTGGGCCACCAATATATTTGGTCCTGACAATATTTATGGCCCACCATTAAAATTTGATCACGGGCCTTTTAAAACAAAATGTTCACTGCCTAATTTCCCAAAATTTTGATCTACATAAACATAATATTCCATTGCCCATAAAAATTTAGTACGGCGTCAAACTTGGTTCATGAGATTTTTAATTCTTGGCTCTTTGACAACTTTTCACAACGGGTTCAATTTGTAGAATGGTTATTATGCATCACACAATTTTCTCATGGGACGACAATTTGTTGTTCATTTTTTCAAATCATAATCACTGCAAGTCCACAGGGTGAGCCAAGACCAAAGCTTTGATACCACTGTAATCTTCCTAATGAAAATTTCAACTGTAGATACCAGAAATGAACTTGAACAACAAAATAATTGTAAATCAACACACAACCATCAAATTGACAATGTTCCACAGAGTTTCCGGGACGGGGAAACACGGGAGCGGGGATACGCACAAGGGGGACGTATATAAGCAACCACAAAATTTAACAAAATTCCGGGGAAACGGGGGGACGTTAGAGCCATAAAAATTATAAAATTATTAAAAATTTAATATATAATAATAAAATAAAAAAATCCCAACAATATGTTAATAACTAAATTAGTAGATAGTAAATCTTATTAATTATGAAATGCACATCTAAATATGATCATCATTTCGTATTAGACTATTGTGAAGTAAAATTATCATTTGACATTTTTGCAATTATCAATGTAAATCTAAAAATAAATTACTAAATTGAATCTATCATTTGAAATTATGCAATATTCCATCTAAATTCATCATTTGGCAATGGGCATTAATATTATGCAAGATACATCTAAATTAAATTCATCATTTGACAATTGAAACTATGCAATGCACATCAAAAATTAAATTCATCATATGACAATGACATTTGAAGTCTAAAACAGCCATAGAAAACTGAACTAAAAATAAACATACAAAGCAGTGAAATACAATTTTTTTTTTTTTTTTAATTGTTATTAGCAAAACAATTCGAGTGATGCGTTCCTCTTGCATCCCCCCTGCATGCCCTCGTCCCACCCACAAGAGAGATGCATTTCATCGCCAAAAAAACACCCTCCTAGAGTTTCCCCAAGTTTTCCAAAAAAGGGGACATGGGGAAAGTCTCCCCATGAGTTTCCCCATCTCGGGAGCGTGGGGGAGCGGGGAAGCGCGTCCCCCACCCTGGGGGACGCGTCCCCGTGGAACACTGCAAATTGATACACAAATAGATGCCAATAAAATCACTGAGCCATTTTATTAATCCACTGAAAAGAGTACATCGACATGAAGGAATAGTGTAACCTGAGCTTGCCAAGCAAGTGGAGCAAAACCCATAAAAAGATTTCTGACCATCTGATGAATGTCTCCTACAATGATGTAGATGGTCCTGTGAGAAGACTGCTGCAACCGGCTACGACAGGACTGCTCTCTCCAAAACTGCTGCAACTGGGTTCTCAACGTCTCATACAAGAAGAAATATCAAATCCAAGATGATCCCTAATGGCCTCTTCCTCCTCTTTTATAAATCGGATGGACCCCTCTAGAACCTCCTATTTTATTATTATTTTAATCATGGAGCACTTTTCCCTGTTTTTATTTCAATTAAATATTGTTTTTAATGTGGGAAATGGTAAATTGGCCACCATACTCTCTCCGATCACTGAAAGCCACTTCCTAGAATGCCACCTCGAGCATAATTTATTAAGTCAGGCCCCATAATAATGCAATTTTTTGAAAGTTGTCGGAATGCAACGGAATGAAACTGCAAACTGTGCAGGTGATGGAATATGTGAAGCGAGTGCCATCAGATCCCACTAAAACTCCTCAAAACTCCCTCAGAACCCTTGGTAACATAAACTTGCTCTCATGATCTGGCCATCCCGTGTCCTGCAAATCCATCCTGGCTGTACTATGGAGGAAAATAAAAATGGGGATATGACACTGTTCAAGTATGCACAAGATGGTTTTCAATGGCTGCTCAGGGGGTAGTTCCAAGGTTTCAAGCCTCCACAACAGGTCTGCTCTAAGTCTTGTCTTAAAGTCTTCTAAAAAATCTGCTTTAAGGTCTGCTCAAGAATGCATTAAAACAGCTGCTACAATAGGTCTTTAAGGCTACTCCAGAAGATACCAGGAATGTGCACACAAGGACTGCTTCAAAAATCTCCAAAGCCGAGGGAAAAGGTGTACTGAGTCTGTTCCAAAGGTCGAAATTCTGTTCTGTGAGGTCTGTTCCAAAAGCCAAACAATCTGTTTTAAGAGAGTCGAGAACCTGTTTCTAGAGGGCCGAAGTTATGTTCTTTGAGAGGTGTGCTCCAAGGGCTGAAGTTATGTTCTTTGAGAGGTGTGCTCCAAGGGCCGAAAACACTACTCTGAAATGTCTGCTTCAGGGGCTGAAATATTTTGGTCTAAGGGCACTGAAATAGTTCTGCTCCAAAGTGAAGGTACAGGGGTCCAAAATCTTCTTCATAGGATAGCATGAAAAAAATGATCAAAACAAGAAATTCTCCAATAAATCTTGATTGTCTTTTCTCCAAGTTCATGAGCTATGAACTTGTTTTTCTGTTTCAGGTCCGTGCTCCTCCTTATCTTACTTCACCGAATTGGATTGACAAATGAGAAGCCGTTCATATGTATTTATACTAGTCCAATGATCTGAACCGAAACATTTGTTGGGATGGAGGGCCGACCTGACTATATATTGCAGCCAACTTGAATATATGAAATTAAATATTTATTATTTAAATTTATTTTAAGAGTCTATTTGATTAGATAGGGGAAGGCTGACCAATCATTTAATTGTGAGACTGTCTGTAGTATTCCTTCTTTTAGCCCTTTTCTCATGCACAACATGTTCATTTGATGAACCAACTTCTTGTGTAAGCTTTCTTCAAGCTTTTAGTTCTTGAATAAATGGATCAATATCTATTGCACCATGTGATTCAAGAGAAGGAAGGGCTATTTGAATGTTTTCCAGAATATAGCAAATTGGCATTTTGCAATAACCACTTAAACAATTATCATTCAGCTCACATGATAGTTAATCATTAATCTACAAGACTTATAGATTATCACAAGATAGAACTTATAGGGCTGCTGCTCAAAATATCTTCAGCCTGCACATGATGAATCCATTCATTTTGAAACACATGAAGATGGGCAGAATGATTACAAACAGTAGTGAGAATCCCACTGATATGTTGATCAAGCCTCTCAGGATAAACCAAACATGTTGTAAATTTTAATCTTGATATGGCCAGAGTCACCAGGTTTGTGTTCGTGTTCGAGTTCGGTGACGTTGAAATTCGAATAAAGTTCAGCACTGAAAAATTTTCCGATAAAGTTCGGCATAAAATTCGACATATAGAAATTTGAAAAAAAAAAAAAATATATATATATATATATATATATATATATATATATATATATATATATAACAATTTTAAGCATGTTGAAAGATAAATATGATGCACATAAATAAATAAGCATGTCAATTTTCAGAGTGCATAATGCACATTGCAAGCACATAGATGATAGGAATATTGCTCAAACATTTACATCATTTCCACATATAAACCATGAAAGTGAGTGCCAAATTTCCAATAAATAACCAACTTCAGTGTTCCATACATACTAAACAAGGTGAGAAATTCATCATAGACATTAGTAGTAGGCTAGTAGCACTATAAGAATATCAAATTCAACAAAACCATGGGCCATATCAGATTTCATATATTGAAAACAATCTGATAAAAAAGTATTCAAAATATATAAACTTTAAAGTACTTTGGCAGTTTTAGAATATTGTTCATGCAAAAACTAAAGTAGAAGTCTAGCAAAAAGTAAACTAGAAGTCTAAAACGAGAACACAAGTTTTATTTTTGATGTTCTTGTGGCCCACTTGTGATATCAAAAAGTTCTATATCATCAAGAGCAGTATGGGTTGTGAATCTGCTAGATGCCTCAGCATCAAATTCATCGCTTAGTTCCTTGTCAATGTCACTATCATTGTAAAAATCAGCTTCATCCCTTGATGCATTAAGAACAGGATCGATGTACGGAGTAGAGGAATTGGATGACTCTTTTGACACATTTTTCAAAGCCAAGTGCAAGTTACTACGAACATAAACAAGATCTTCTAATCTTCCAGATAACAATCTATTTCGTTTCTTGGAATGAATGTGGTCAAAGGAACTCCAATTCCTTTCACACGCTGATGCACTTGATCCCTGGCTTAAGATACGAATTGCAAAAGTTTGCAATTCTGGTGCCCCTGGACAATAAAACTCCCACCATACTGCTGGATCACTTCTGCTCCTATCATACTTTGCTAATTGTGTACCAAATAGCCCTTCTTCTAACTTGTATGCCTTCAACTGAGATCTAACCAAACCTGCAATTGTTGGATCTGGATTTAGCCTCTCAATAGCCTGAATAAGTCCATTCATGACTTCTTCATCCCTATGTCTTGGTAACCCAAACAATATGGGGTGCAAATAACATGCTGCTGCATGTAATGGACTATGCATCATCTTCCATCTTTGATCAATTACTTCCCATATCTCCTGGTAATCAGCTTCCACATTATTAAAAGCACTTGCAATGACCTCTTTCCAATGATCAATACTTTCATAAACAAAACCCATACAAGGTTTTTCACCATCAACCATGCGGAGCACATTAACAATTGGGCCACATATTTTTAAAAACTTGTCTGAATTTTCCCAAAAGCCATTATTGAACACTATTTGTTCAACATGTTTCCCCTTAGATTTCTTCTAAAGGGGAGATCTTTCCCACTCAGTATTGCAGAAAACAGCTTTTAGGCTTCCTTTTTCCTCAACAACTCTTTTCAGAGTAATATAGAAAGTAGCAAACCTTGTACCACAAGGCCTCAACAACTCTTTGGATGCATTCTTCCTGTATATGCTCAAAGTGAGACGATAGTGGATGATGAAGTTTGCAATTGTTTTGGCTCTTCGTATTGTTTCATTAACCCAAGGAAATTTGGCTAAATCATGCAACATCAAATCCAAATAGTGAGCTGCACAAGGGGTCCAATAAATATGATTATACTTTTCCAGAATCATTTTCCCTGCACCAGCACAATTTGATGCATTATCTGTAACAACATGGACCACGTTTTCCACCCCAACCTCTTGAATTGCTTCATCCAAAATTTCAAAAATAAATTCTGATGTCTTCACCTGATCCATTGCATTGACTGCCTTCAAGAAAAGTACCCCTCGAGGACTATAAACAAGCACATTGATCAATGGGCGATGACACGAATCTGACCAACCATCACTCAAAATTGTGCATCCTATCTGCTTCCAAGACTCTGTAATCTCAGACAATTTTTCTGTGACTCTTTCTTTTGTTTTCTTTAGCAAAGTGGTCTTTAAAGCTTCAGATCCGGGAGGAACATAGCCCTTTCCAAAATCAATGGCCTTTTTAATTAGATTTTTAAAATATGGACTCCTAGCCACATTAAAGGGAATTGCACATGCCTAAAAAAATTCTGCACAAGCATCATCAACTTCTTGTCTCTCCACAGGTTTTCAGAATTGATTTAATGTTTTGGTTCCACCTGTTTTTACAGCAGTAGAACTTGATCGACTAATGGCTGAGATTGAATTAGTGGTGTTTGAGGAAGACATGGCAATCTCCCTCTCAATTCGCTACCTTTTCTGCTCCCTTTTTTCCTTTTCCGCCTTTGAAGAGGAATAGCTTTTCTCCACTGCGACTTTTTGTTCATCTGAGATCTTAGTGCAGCCCTCAACACCACCTCCACTGCCATTGCTAATATTGAGAAGGTGATCCATAGCTCTAGTTAAAGAGCCAGTGAATTGATGCCCACAAATCTCACACACAAGATTTTTTCCATCTTTGCTGATAAAATTCCATGCTACAACAGTTGATTTTGGGGGTGCCATTGTCTTCATAGCTGAAGTGAACCACAGTGGGTGAAATTGTCTGCAATTTTTTTTAAAAATAACATTAGAATTAGTTCTAAATAATTCTGTATTATGAAATTTATTCTAAACTGTAATTTAACTTTTTTTAATATACAGACTTACAAATAAAAAAATCACATTCATTTATTGTTAAAAATCTTCTAGATAACAGAGGACCAATATTGCCTGGCAGAGTGGGATAGACACCTCTGGAAAACACATTCTATTATTGTTAAAAATCTGATGTGAGATAGACACCTACAGCCATTTGTTCTTCTTTGCTCAGTGGTATTTTCCGTCCCATTCATATTCTAGGCTATAGCTTCAATTTAGAGTTTTCATTCTGAGGCTATTGATATGATACAAATCACAATTGACTGAATATAAGCGATATATCTTAATATCGAATCCCCTTAATCAAGAATATATTCAAAGTCCTGATATAAAGTTACAAAAGGTGGCTAAGACTTTTTGAGCCTCCAAGGAACAAATTTTATCACTAAAAATTGTTGGCTCTTGAAGTCTCTTTAAGGCCTCATGCCTCTGTCCAAAATATTCATTATCTTTGTCTTTTATACTCAGAAAATTCTGTTGATTCCAAATGAAAGACTGCTGAAAGATCTTCATTTTTCCCCTTCTCAAACCTTCATTTTCTCCCCTTTTCTCCATCAAAGCTGCCTTGTTTTCATAAAGTCCTCTTCTTCCATTTATGAAAAATTCCCCTTTCCATAGTTAAAAACTCACTTTTTAACTATTTCGGAACCCCCATTTCCATTGAAAGACCAAGAAAAATTCATAAAAAATGCAAGTCCTTGCTATGGACTTAAGCCCTTTGGGCTAAGTACTAAACCACTTCCCCTCCACATGCCCATGCGTTAGAACCAAACGCCAAAGCCTTTCGGCGCTAATTGCATCGCACACATTCAAACAGCGCAAGTCTTTTGCCATGGACCAAAAGTTCCGATTGCAGTTAGCCTTGATGTTTGCGACTCCTGATCATATTATTTTCATATATAACCTTGATCCCGCCCTTGGCGCTTAGACCTTGTGAAAATTTCATTCCCAAACCCATTTTTCTTTATAAAACCCAAAACCCGCTTATCCAAAGTTTCAACTTAAAAACTTGAAATCACGTGTTTAATATTTTAATGGGTTGATTGAAAGACCGATCGCGCAATCGCAATCGGAGAAATAAAATGGGTAGATAAAAAATACCCGCATCCAAAGTTCCGATACGATCAGGTCCTATGTATTATAAACCCCACCCCTTTTATTTTCTTTCCATAAAACTTTTCCCCGGGACCAAGTGTTAAGGACCCTGGGTGCTAATCGCATCACATTTTTTCAAAAAGGTTGATCGGAAAGACTAGGCCCGCGGTTCTGATTGCGATTGGCTCCTTTGAATCTATAAAGCCTCGGGCCCATTATAGCTCATATATCCAACGGCCCCACAGTCGGGCGCCTGTCCGCCTTGTACATATTTTTTTTTTTTTTCTGCCCCCAATCCATAAAAACCTTTGATTATTCCAAAAGTTTTGGATTTCATAAAATATACAAGGGTTTTCCCCCGGCTCATCTCCACCGTTGGTTGTTGGCCGATCAAACGGCCATCGCTCCGTCGCATCGGCGATTTCAATCGCATCGCAAAAGTTTAATCGCATGCATTTTGTTTGCCCTCCGATTGTGGCTCCCCCGATCCATTCTCCATCGTTGATCTCGTTCGTAGATCAACGACTATCGCTTAATCGCTTCTGCCCTCCTGATCGCACAATCACATCGGAGATTTTCAATCGCATCCACAGTTTTGTTTCACCAATTGGCCTCTCCCCCGATTCATTCTCCACCGTCGATCCGATCTATAGATCGACGGCCTGCGCTCAATCGCATCGCATGTTTCAATCGGTGCGTTTGCTTGCTACCCCCGATTGCGATTCCCCGATTGCGATCCTCCGATTGAATCCGGACCATCCACGTGTCTAGATTGGATGGTCCAAATTCACTCCGACTTGTTCATCTCCTCGCTCTCCTTCTCGCCTCTTTTGCACCGATCTCCACCGTTGGATGTTTTCATCCAACGACTACGCTCTCTCCCCACCGTTTGAAGCAGTTTAAACCCATCTAGCAGGATTTCTTAATTCTTTTATGTTTTATGCAGGATTTAAATGGTTTTTCATTATATACAGGCCGAAGGCCGGGAATGACGATTCCCGCGCCTTTGATTCATAGAAGAAAGCTAGTCGTCGGGCTCCATTCCATGTTTCGTCAATGCTCTATGAGCATTGATGCCGTAAAGCCCAGCGCAGCCCTGCACATTGACAAGACACTGCTTTATTTAAAAAATAGTTAAAGAGTATAAGTTTGAAGACAGTATTATGGGATTACGGCTAACACGGTTATCAAAAGCCTAATCCTCAACTCAAAACACAGTTTAAAGAAATCCTAAAGTGTTTTATCAGACAGAAAGCCTCCACCGCCACATCTTGAGGCAAATTGATTCCTCAGCTACCATAAAGCCACCTGTTGCCTCAAACCTTTCAAATAGAGGCCGAAGTTATTGAAGAATATCAGATTTCACCTTCAGCACAGCCAGGGAGTTACTTCTGCAAGGAAATCAATGCAGAAAATATCTATGGGGTTACTCCACACAGCACACAGAGCCTCAAAGTCAAAATAAAGCTCCCACCGAGCTTTGATATTTATTGTAAAACAGTTAATACAGTGATCCACCTGTAAATTTCTCCCTCGAACCCCTCAAAAGGCTGAGAAGTCTTGAACCTGTATTAATTATCCTGAGAGATCTTTTCTCAGATCACCTCCTCATTCTTCTATAAATACCTTAGAAGAA
The DNA here is from genome assembly GCA_034641835.2 of Pinus albicaulis. Taxonomy (NCBI): domain Eukaryota; kingdom Viridiplantae; phylum Streptophyta; class Pinopsida; order Pinales; family Pinaceae; genus Pinus; species Pinus albicaulis. The sequence goes on from CM076577.1 coordinate 754,547,758, forward strand.
GATGAGAAATGGTTGGTTGAGTTGCTTACAGAGCTTTGAAATACATTTGAGCCTAAACTCCTGATTGTAAATAGTGTTCACTGGCCCTTGGAGCTCTGCTTGTGATAGATTAGTTAGGCTGAATAGTGAAGATGATTGTTGAACTGAAACATTGGACTTGAATACTGTAACCGGTTTGACATCAATATAAAAGTTGTTTCTTGGGATCCTGGTCTATGTCATTGGTGAAGTGCATCTCTCTTTGTTATTGTTTTCCTTCTATGTATGCCATATTGTTCATATTCCTCTGTAAAGAACAGTTTAAACAGGGTTAGGATCTACTGTATATCAGTAACCTTCTCTGGCTGAGAAATCTTTATCTTAATGTTTTCCTCAAGTTTTTTTATTCAAGAATGATTTAATACAGTTTAAACAGTTAGGAATGTTGGCGTTCCCTCGTCCTTCTGCTTGCTTAAACACTGTTCTTGAATGTGACTTCCATTATTTGCTATTAAAGTTAGACTAGAGAAGATATGGTTTTCCCTGATTCCTAGATCCTTTTCTCCAAAGGCAGATTCTGAAAATTTCCCTTGGTGTTGACTGAAAGATGACTAGGTTTAAAAGTACTTTATCTGATCTTAAGTTACACTTTGTTTCTCTTATATGTTTTCATACTTTCTGAAGGTAATTATGTGGATTACTGGATTGTTTTTCAATTAAGCTGCTTTAATAGAACTTGCCCAAGAAGTTTATGGTTAGCCCTGTCCTTGGTTGGTTTTAAACAGTTACTTAAGAGGCTTTTCTTGTTTGGACTGACTATAAATCCTCCGAGAAATTATTATCAGTTTCCACCCCTCCAACACTTTATTGTTTCCATCCCATCACTCTAATCTCAATAATCTTGTGGTATAGATGACTTGCCCCTTGGATCACTCTTGATGTTGTTGTTCAATTAAAGCCCTGTTATGACTCCATAGCCCAATGGACTAAAAACTAGCATTATATCTATCTTTTAGCCATAGTTGTTCTTCCCTCTTGCAACTTCTCACCTTTGAAACTCTTTGCATTTAGGACTTTTCACCTCAAACAGTAATCATGCTCAACCATCCAAAACAAAACAAAACCCTTGGCCTTCATAACTAGCCTAATATCATTATCTCAAACTTCAAAGACAATATCCATCTTTGTACATATTGGAGAGATCCCTCTCCGAATTCAGGAGGGCTAGATCCTAGAATCCCAAAGTTGATTGAAACGATGTTGTTTCTGTAATTGGACTCTGCCAATCTTGCTAATAAATTACAGAACCCCAACATTTTTGGCGACCATACTGGGGAAACCCCGAATCATTTTCATTCAAAGCTAACCATACGATATTATAGATTTGGTTCATAAAGCATCAACTTTATTAACCAGCTGGAGCCACCCCAACATTTCTGGCGACTCCACTGGGGAATTACAAACCCAGAAGTTTTTAAGGATAATTATACGATATTCAGAGATTTGGTTCATAGAGCATTTGCTTTATTAACCAGCTGGAGCCACCAGCAACATTTCTGGCGACTCCACTGGGGAGCTGAGTGTTTGTATAAGACTTTAGAGACCTCAGAAAACCCTTGATTCAAGAAAACTTTGTGAGTAAGAAGCAGCCTTTTCAAGCACTACCACAGAAATGGTAATCATGATGAAACTTGTTTGAATCAGTGACAAACTAGGTCAACCCTAGGATTCTGATAAAGCTTCATATAACCTTGAAAAAACAGCTAGCTTAGCCATAAGAGTAGACTGTCTTTGTCTCATAACCTTAGCTAAGTTTTGAAACAGAGTTAGGATATTCTTAAAAACCACACTACTAAAAACAACTCAGAAAAACCTAAAATTTTTTCAGATTGGTATTCAATAAACATGGTGGTGGACCATAAAACCTTTTACCTCCAAAGGAGCTAAAAACTTCCACTTGGCGACTCCACAATCCTTAACAGACCTTAAGACTCCACTGGGAAGAACCCTTATCATCCTAACATCATTTAAAACTCATTTAGAGGACTGTAGGATTAAATTTGCGTAAATAGATTAGTTAACCTCTTAAAGATTGTCATATCTGGTTGAACTTGTCTTGTTTATTTGGGTCTAAAAACACAGCATAGTGGCTTCTAGAAAGATTCACACTAGAGCCCATCCTGATCCTAATCCACCTGAGATAGTTGATGACCCAGAAAGTATCCTTTGGAAGTCTCCTAAGGTTAAATTATCAACTGTTTTCAGATCACCCTTGAGAGCTAATTCAGTCCCTGAAAATCTTTCGGCTCTACAACAATCACAAGTTGACTTAGTAAATCCATTCAGAACTAGGTCATTTGATGATATAATACAGCTAGACTCTGAGTCTTCACTTTCATCCCCGGAGACAAGTTAACATCTTGGTAGTAGAGAAACAACACCTCCTGATTTACATTTCCTTCACAACCTAGGTGTCTCTCATCCAAGATCAGCTCAGCAGTCTATTCCTGATCCATCCACTTCTACTCATCCTACATCCACTGTTCAAACCACCACACCTCAGCCCACTTTCCCTTTTGTTAATCCATCTCCACCTCCACCTCCACCTCCTACCATGGCTGCATGGTATGCTCCCTTAGTCCTTCCTGTACCATTAGTCAACCTTCCACAGGACTATCAGTCCAAAATCCCATTGTATGATGCTAGCAATGCTACAACTGCATCACAACATGTGGATAAGATGAATGACTACTTTGACAGAAACGAAATTGATGATGATTCTGTCAAGCTCAGATTATTTGCTCAAAGCTTAGGGGGAGAAGTAAGAAAATGGTTTAAAGGCTTAGCTCCCCATAGTATAAATGATCTCCAAGGCTTCCATCAAACATTCTTAAACAAGTGGGAAGTAAGGAAGAACCCTCTCCAAGTTCTTGCTGATTACAACAATCTCCATAGGAACCCAGGGGAAAGTGTGCAAGCCTACTGCACCAGATTCAACAGTGTATACAATGCACTTTCCCCAGAACTAAAACCTCCACAAGGTTCAGCTTTAAACAAATTTCCCGAAGGTTTTGACGCTGACATGACCTATTCACTGAGAGAGAGAGATTTTGCAACTCTTGAAGACATGCAAAGGGGTGCTCTTTCTGTGGAAGTGAACTTGATGGAGAAAAGAGCAAGAATGAAGAGCGAGAAGAGAGTATCTTTTAGAGAGGAGTCCACACCTTCTACTTCCAACTCAAAGATGGAAAGGATGATGGAAGAGATGATGAAAGAGATGAGCATAATTAAAAGAGCACAAGCAAGTCAAAATCAAATTGCTCCTCAAAACAGAAACCAAAACCAGAATCAGAATGTTAGAAGGAACCAACCTCCAAACAGACCTAGGGAAGATGATCAACAGATCACTCCTCCCTTTCATCAGAACTATATAAGTGAGGTTGAGGAAACAGATGAAATAATAGAGGAAGGTGCTATCAACATGCTGGAGGTCGATGATGATGATTTTGAGATTCATTATGATAAAAAAACAAGGTCTATATACACCGTATGATGACAAAAGAGATGATGATGAAAATCATTATCAAGACATGGAAAATGTCATCATAGAAACTCAAAGGGAATATGACCTTAGAAGCAAGACTAATCAACAAGCCCCCAACACCAAAACCTTTGACAAATCTTCACAAAACAACACGTCAACCAAGCCTAAAACGGTCAAACACAAGGAAAAAATGGTGGCTGTAAATTCTGATAAAGGTAAAGAGAAAGGCACTCAAAACACTGAAAAACAGAGTGCAGACTCTAGCAGTACTAACACTTCAGCTAGTACTCCTATTACAACCGTTATGTCAAGTGTAAATAAAACAAATCAGCAAGCTGTTGTTGCTGATAAAGTGACAGCTAACAAGGCTGAAACCAACACTTCAAAGAATCAAATTCCTTTCAGCCTGGAACAGAAAATTTCCAAGATTAAAATCTTTGTTCCCTTAACCGAGTTAGCTGCCCAACACGTATATAGAACTCAAATTTTGAAGGCTTTAAATATAGAGGAAGATGGAGATACAGTCAATCTTAGTGATGACCAACCCGAGCTTATTTTTGGTCCAAAGATTGAAGGTAGATACCAAGAGGGACCTGTTACTCCTTTCTACGTGAATTTAAACGTTCATGACAAAATTCTGCACAACGCTATGCATGATTCCGGGGCTTCTCATAATTTAATGCCTAAAGCTGTGATGGAGAGCCTCGGGCTAGAAATCACCAGACCTTACAAAGACCTTTACTCCTTTGACTCAAGTAGAGTAAAATGTCTAGGATTGATCAAAGACCTCTGTGTTAACTTAGCCCAGATCCCAGCGAAATGCTTACTCATGGACATTGTTGTGGCTGATGTGCCCCCAAAGTATGGAATGTTATTATCAAGATCTTGGGGATCTAAGTTACAGGGGACTATGCAAATGGACATGACGTATGCGACTATCCTTGTTTTCAATCAGACTAGAAGACTTTACAGGGAGTCTCATATGCAATATATGGTCACAAGTCAAGACAGACCTCAAAACTCTCCTCTCTATTCCGTAAGTACAGGCCTTGATTCTTTTATCATGTTTAACGATGAAGCACTTAGTGAACAAATCACGTTATCAGGATTAATGGCCGATAGAGAGGAGGAGGTAAATACCACGGAACTGTCGAAACAGTTTGCTGAACCTGTACAATCTAGTGAACAAAACACAGGTCTCGAGCTTCTAACTATGCGTCCTTTACCTTTGAACATTGAGAGTCAGGAAAGCACATCTCCATTCACTAAAAAATCTAAAGGGATAAAACAAATTAAATTGGGGGTTGCTAATCATGAACAATCACAAGGCACTGTAGCTGTTCAGGACATTCGCCAAACAAACGAAGCTGAAAACAGTCCTCTATGGAGTATGCATTTTCACAGGTCATGCACTAGAAATAACGCTGGTGCAGGTGTCTGGATTCGCAACACTGTAAGCAACCAAAATGAATGTATTTCCTATAAATTAAACTTCCATTGTTCCAACAACATAGTGGAATACGAATCCCTTCTATTAGGCTTACATTTGTTGAAAAAGTTAGGAGCCAAGAGAATTAAAATTCACGGGGATTCGGAATTAATCATTAGGCAAGTCAATGGGAAATATAACGCTCATCACCCCAGACTTAGGACCTATCGAAATGATGTCGTGGACCTTTTAGAAACTTTCGATGAGTCTGAATTAATTTTTGTCCCAAGAAAAGAAAATATTACAGCCCACAATTTAGCCTTTGTAGCTAGTACATGTCTGACGCCATATGAAACCAGAGACAGCACAACTCCGATAAAATTTAGACCAGCCGTGCCTGATAATGAAAAATATTGGCAGGTGTTTGAAAACGACAAACAAATAGAAGACTTCATGCAATTCAGAAATGATTTCGAACTAAACGGTTCAGACTCAGACTATGAAACAGACTGCAAGGAAGAAAATTTTCTGCATAAAGAAGGACTGTCTCTGGAACTTGCTAATACAAACCGGTTATCTAGAAAACTTGAAGGTAAAACAGAAACGAATGCAGAGTCTGAAACAGAGGAGTTAGAAACTCTGCACTCCAAATATGAAAGGTTGCCTACGGGTCTGACCCCTTTAGAAGAGTTGTTTGATTTTAACGATGTGGCAAATAAGCCAAAACTGGAACCTGTAGAGACTGAAGTGGAGGAATGCAATATAGGCAGTAAAGAGAAACCGAAAATGATCAAACTGTCCAAAACTTTGCCAGCTCACATTAAACTCAAATACATAGAGCTGTTCAAAGAATTTTCTGATGTTTTTGCATGGAGTTACGAAGATCTTGAATCCTATGACACTGAAATAATACAGTACAAAATCCCTCTTAAAGAAAACCAAAAACCATTGAAATAGAAACTGCGCAGAATAAACCCTGTCCAGTTGCCGTTGGTTCAGAAGGAGATCATGAAAATGTATGATGTTGGTATTATTGTCCCTGTTAGATATTTTGAATGGGTATCTAATCTGGTGTCTGTTAGGAAGAAAACTGGAGAAATCAGGCTTTGTATAGACTTTAAAGACTTAAACAAAGCTTCATTAAAAGACAACTACCCTTTACCAAAGATGGATCACATTCTACAAAGGGTGGTAGGGTCTAGAAGAATTTCTTTGTTGGATGGCTATTCGGGGTACAATCAGATCTTGGTTTACCCTGCTGATCAATTAAAGACAACCTTTACTACACCCTGGGGCACCTTCATGTATGTGAAAATGCCCTTTGGTCTAATGAATGTTGGAGCAACCTTTCAAAGAGCCATGGACATAGCATTCTCAAAAGAATTGGGATTATTCATCATTATCTATCTTGATGATGTTACTGTGTTTTCAAAAACAGATGAAGAGCACTTGGAACATTTAAGAAATTTTTTCGAGAAATGTAGAAAGTTTGGGATATCTTTAAACCCTAAGAAGACATTATTTGGTCTCCAAGAGGGTAAACTTCTTGGGCACATTATTTCAGAAGAGGGTATAAAGATAGATCCAAAGAGGATCGAGGCCATATTGCAAATATCTCATCCTCGAAACATCAAAGAGTTGCAATTTTTCATTGGGAAGATTAACTTTTTGAGAAGGTTCATCCCCAACTTGGCTGAGCCCCTTAGGAATATCACAAACATGTTAAAGAAGGAGCAAGGAGTAAAATGGACCTTGGAAGCAAAGACATCCTTCGAACTGGTGAAACAAGCATTAACCAAAACACCGGTTCTGATAAGTCCTGATTTTTCAAAAGATTTTTATATCTTCTCATTTGCATCAGAACATACCATAATTGCTGTCCTTCTACAGAAAAATCCACAAGGACAAGAGCAGCCTATTGCATTCTTTAGTAAGGCATTGAGGGATGCCCCATTGAAGTACAACATTATGGAAAAGCAAGCTTTTGCTTTGTTTAAGGCTTTAAAAGACTTCAAGGTATACATCCTTCACTCACACATCATTGCCTTTGTCCCAAATTCAGTTGTTAAAGACATTCTAACACAGGATCCAGATGGTAAGAGAGGTAAGTGGATTGCTGTTATTCTTGAATATGATTTAGAGATAAAACCCACTAAACTCATCAAAGGCCAAGGTCTAGCTAGATTAATGGCTAAATCAAATTGTGAAGTTCTTGATATTCATATGATTAATGCTTTGGATAACCAAGAAGAATTCTCAACTCCCATTGTTGAAAACCATTTTATGAATTCTCCTTGGTATGCTGATATTGTTTATGTTTTGCTCAAATTGAATACACCTCCTGGTTTGACAAAAACAAAGGCAAGGTTCTTGAAGCTGAAAGCAGTAAAATATTGCATTATAGATAGATGTCTTTATTGGAAAAATGCAAGTGGTATATTGCTTAAATGTTTGCCTAAGTTTGATGCAGAGAAGGTTAAGCAGGAATTCCATGAAGGAGAATGTGGAGGTCATTTGTACTGGAAGTCAACAGCCAACAAAATTTTGAGGGCTGGTTTCTATTGGCCTACTCTGTTTCATGATATTCATAAAATGACCACTACTTGCCATAAATGCCAACTGTTTGAAGGCAAGAGAAAATTGTCACCCCTGCCTCTGCATCCAATGACTGTTGAAGCCCCATTTCAACAGTGGGGACTTGACTTCATAGGAGAAATTCACCCTCCATCTTTTGCCCAGCATAGATGGATTCTCACTGCCACCGATTATTTCACTAAGTAGATAGAAGCCATTCCTTGTAGGCATGCCAATGATTCAGTTATCATAAAATTTATGGAGACTAATATTCTCTCTAGATTTGGCTGTTCTTCCAAAATTATCACCGATAATGCAGCAGCATTTGGATCAAAGAAAATGGTTGACTTCTGTCATAAATACCAGATAACACTGGGGCATTCCACAGCCTATTACCCTCAAGGTAATGGACTTGCAGAATCTTCCAACAAAAGCTTAGTGAACATAATCAAGAAACTGTTGGAGGACAATAAAAAGTCTTGGCACACAAAGCTGGTCCATGCACTTTGGGCTGACAGATTAATTTTGAAGAAATCTATTGGTATGTCACCTTTTCAGCTTGTGTATGGTACAGATGCAATTTTTCCTAACAGCGTTGGTGTACCAGTTATGAAGTTGATTCAAGACTTGCAGACTGAAGAAAATGACATGACCAGGAGAATAAATCAGACCATTCATCTTCAGCAGACCAGGGAGGAAGTGTATAACAAAGCATTGCAGAAACAGGACAACATCAAAAAGCTTTTTGACAGAAGAACAAAGGCCTGCAATTTCAAGATCGGGGACAAAGTTTTAAAGTGGGACTCAAGGAGGGAAGAAAAGGGCAAGCATGGAAAATTTGACAACCTATGGCTTGGCCCTTATTCTATTCATTCTGTTGCTGGAAATAATGCATTTTTCTTGCAGGAACTGGATGGAACATAATTGTTTGGGGGTCCTGTCAATGGCAGGATGTTTAAGCATTACTTCTCTTGATCCATTTGATGTTTCGAAGCCTTTTTATCTTTTTCCATTATGAATATTCCATCCATCATTGCATTCAAAGTTAAAAAAAGTTAAAAAAAAAAAAAAAAAGAAAAAGAAAAAGAAAAGAAAAGAAAAGAAAGAAAAGAGGGCAGAAATGAAAACAATAAAGGTATAGCCCCATACCAAAAAGAGAAACAAATCTGAAAGTGTGCAAGCTCAAATGCCACTCCTACAAAATACACTTCTAGTTAGTCAAACTGTTCAATCTTGACTAATTAGCTTTGAATTTTTCTGCAAATAGAATAGTGAATTCGATTTGCCAAACTGTTCAATCTTGGCTTATCAGTAGATAGATTAGGATAGAAATTGAAGGTTCAAACAAACTCAAAATTTGAACCAAAGTTTCCAAAGGAGGATGACTCAAAAATGTTTTATTTTCTGAGTCATAAAAGAGAAAAACTGGTTCTAATTTGCCCAAAATCTGAATCAGAGAACAAGGAAGAGACAGCTCAAACAAAAGCAAAAATAGAGCTGTGAAGAAAAGAGAAGGCCATGATGAAAAACTTTCAGATCTTAAGCCTTCCATTTTTATTTTTAAATTTTTTGCAAATAATAATCTATGTGCAGCTTGTTTTTATGCCATAGATCACAGCAAGTCAAATAGCTTAATCTTGACTTGCCTGTTTTTAAATTTTTGTTCTAGAATTTAGAGAATGACAGTCTGTTGGACAGCTTAATCCCAACAGACAGTAGATTAGGTAGAGAAATATCTGAGCTCAACTGCTTAATCTGAGTTCAGGGAGAAATAAGGAGTAGGATTATATTAGTTTTTATGCTTTCAAAAGAATAAAATGTTGTGAAAAGAGTTTGCCAGTCCAAGTGCACTCTGATGAAGAAAAATGTTAGATCAGTAGGATTGGGTAGGTAGAAATGTTTGTATTGATGAAAGTCCATTTTAATAGTCATGAACATAAGCTATCGAAGATCTCTTACAGCGAATGCTACACCAATGGATCGTGGTCAAGTCATCCTCTCAAGAGAATCCAACTTTGAAGTTCTTGACACTTTCTGGGCAAAGGCATCATCCCTAAGTGAGCCACTGTTAGCCACCTATAATATTTATTATAACAAAAGGTGGTTAAGACTTTTTGAGCCTCCAAGGAACAAATTTTATCACTAAAAATTGTTGGCTCTTGAAGTCTCTTTAAGGCCTCATGCCTTTGTCCAAAATCTTCATTATCTTTGCCTTTTATACTCAGAAAATTCTGCTGATTCCAAATGAAAGACTGCTGAAAGATCTTCATTTTTCCCCTTCTCAAACCTTCATTTGCTCCCCTTTTCTCCATCAAAGCTGCCTTGTTTTCATAAAGTCCTCTTCTTCCATTTATGAAAAATTCCCCTTTCCATAGTTAAAAACTCACTTTTTAACTATTTCAGAACCCCCATTTCCATTGAAAGACCAAGAAAAATTCATAAAAAATGCAAGTCTTTGCTATGGACTTAAGCCCTTTGGGCTAAGTACTAAACCACTTCCCCTCCACATGCCCATGCGTTAGAACCAAACGCCAAAGCCTTTCGGCGCTAATCGCATCGCACACATTCAAACAACGCAAGTCTTTTGCGATGGACCAAAAGTTCTGATTGCGATTAGCCTTGATGTTTGCGACTCCTGATCATATTATTTTCATATATAACCTTGAGCCCACCCTCGTCACTTATACCTTGTGAAAATTTCATTCCCAAACCCATTTTTCTTTATAAAACCCAAAACCCGCTTATCCAAAGTTTCAACTTAAAAAATTGAAATCACGTGTTTAATATTTTAAGGGGTTGATTGAAAGACCGATCGCGCAATCGCAATCGGAGAAATAAAATGGGTAGATCAAAAATACTGCATCTGAACTTCTGATGCGATTGGGTCCTATGTATTATAAACCCCGCCCCTTTTATTTTCTTTCCATATAACTTTTCCCCGGGACCAGGTGTTAAGGATCCCGGGTGCTAATCGTATCGCAATTTTTCAAAAGGGTTGATCGGAAAGACCAGGCCCGAGACTCCAATTGCGATTGGCTCTTTTGAATATGTAAAGCCCCGGGCCCATTATAGCTCATATATCCAACGGCCCCGCATTCGGGCGCCTTCCCACCTTAGATTTATTTTTCCGCCCCAAAACATAAAACCTTTATTTTTATTCCAAAAGTTTGGATTTCATAAAATATACAAGGGTTTTCCCCCGGCTCATCTCCACCGTTGGTTGTTGGCCGATTAAATAGCCATCGCTCCGTCACATCGGCGATTTCAATCGCATCACAAAATTTTAATCGCATGCGTTTTGTTTTCCCCCCGATTGTGGCTCCCCCGATCCATTCTCCACTGTTGATTTCGTTCGTAGATCAACGACTAGTGCTTAAACGATTCTACCCTCCCGATCGCACAATCGCATCAGAGATTTTCAATCGCATACACTATTTTGTTTCGCCGATTGGCCTCTCCCCCGATTCATTCTCCACCGTCAATCTGATCTATAGATCGACGACCTGCGCTCAATCGCATCGCATGTTTCAATCGATGCGTTTGCTCGCTACCCCTGATTGCGATTCCCCGATTGCGATCCTCCGATTGAATCCGGACCATCCACGTGTCCAGATTGGACGGTCCAAATTCACTCTGGCTTGTTCATCTCCCCTCTCTCCTTCTCACCTCTTTTGCACTGATCTCCACCATTGGATGTTTTCATCCAACGGCTACGCTCTCTCCCTGCCATCTGAAGCAGTTTAAACCCATCTCGCAGGATTTCTTAATTTTTTGGTGTTTTATGCAAGATTTAAGTGGTTTTTCATTATATACAGGCCGAAGGTCGGGAATGATGATTCTCGCGCCTTTGATTCATAGAAGAAAGCTAGCCGTCGGGCTCCATTCCATGTTTCGTCGATGCTCTATGAGCATTGATGCTGTAAAGCCCAACGTGGCACTGCACATCGACAAGACACTGCTTTATTTTAAAACAGTTAAAGAGTATAAGTTTGAAGACAGTATTACAGGGATTACGGCTAAGACGGTTATCAAAAGCCTAATCCCCGACTCAAAACACAGTTTAAAGAAATCCTAAAGTGTTTTATCAGACAGAAATCCTCCACCGCCACATCTTGAGGAAAATTGATTCCTCAGCTACCACAAAGCCACCTGTTGCCTCAAACCTTTCAAACAGAGGCCGAAGTTATTGAAGAAGATCAGATTTTTCCTCAGCGCAGCCAGGGAGTTACTTCTACAAGGAAATCAATGCAGAAAATATCTACGGGGTTACTCCACACAGCACACATAGCATCAAAGTCAAAATAAAGCTCCCACCAAGCTTTGATATTTATTGTAAAACAATTAATACAATGATCCACCTATAAATTTCTCCCTCGAGCCCCTCAAAAGGCTGAGAAGTCTTGAACCTGTATTAATTATCCTGAGAGATCTTTTCTCAGATCACCTCCTCATTCTTCTATAAATACCTCAGAAGAAGATGAGAAATTGTTGGTTGAGTTGCTTATAGAGCTTTGAAATACATTTTGAGCCTAAACTTCTGATTGTAAATAGTGTTCACTGGCCCTTGGAGCTCTACTTGTGATATATTAGTTAGGATGAATAGTGAAGATGATTGCTGAACTGAAACATTGGACTTGAAGACTGCAACCGGTTTGACATCAATATAAAAGCTGTTTCTTGGGATCCTGGTCTATGTCATCGGTGAAGTGCACCTCTCTTTGTTATTGTTTTCCTTCTATGTATGCCATATTGTTCATATTCCTCTGTAAAGAACAGTTTAAATAGGGTTAGGATCTACTGTATATCAGTAACCTTCTCTGGCTGAGAAATCTTTATCTTAATGTTTTCCTCAAGTTTGTTTATTCAAGAATGATTTAATACAGTTTAAACAGTTAGGAATGTTGGCGTTCCCTCGTCCTTCTGCTTGCTTAAACACTGTTCTTGAACGTGATTTCCATTATTTGCTATTAAAGTTAGACTAGAGAAGATATGGTTTGCCCTGATTCCTAGATCCTTTTCTCCAAAGGCAGATTCTGAAAATTTCCCTTGGTGTTGATTGAAAGCAAACTAGGTTTAAAAGTACTTTATCTGATCTTAAGTTACACTTTGTTTCTCTTATATGTTTTCATACTTTCTGAAGGTAATTATGTGGATTACTGGATTGTTTGTCAATTAAGCTGCTTTAATAGAAGTTGCCCAAGAAATTTATGGTTAGCCCTGTCCTTGGTTGGTTTTAAACAGTTACTTAAGAGGCTTTTCTTGTTTGGACTAGCTATAAATCCTCTGAGAAATTATTATCAGTTTCCACCCCTCCAACACTTTATTGTTTCCATCCCATCACTCCAATCTCAATAATCTTGTGGTATAGATGACTTGCCCCTTGGGTCACTCTTGATGTTGTTGTTCAATTAAAGCCCTGTTATGACTCCATAGCCCAATGGACTAAAAACCAGCGTTATATCTATCTTTTAGCCATAGCTGTTCTTCCCTCTTGCAACTTCTCACCTTTTAAACTCTTTGCATTCAGGACTTTTCACCTCAAACAGTAATCATGCTCAACCATCCAAAACAAAACAAAACCCTTGGCCTTCATAACTAGCCTAATATCATTATCTCAAACTTCAAAGACAATATCCATCTTTGTACATATTGGAGAGATCCCTCTCCGGATTCAGGAGGGCTAGATCCTAGAATCCCAGAGTTGGTTGAAACGATGTTGTTTCTGTAATTGGACTTTGCCAATCTTGCTAATAAATTACAGAATCCCAACACGTCGAACCCAGTGACTAAGGATATGGCCCATTCACCCTTTGATATCAATGACAATTCTTCGAATAGTCATGGTGCGTGAGTAGGATATACATAAAATTGCCTTTATATGCCACTATGGGCACTTTGAGTTCCTTGTCATGCCATTTGGGCTTTCCAACACCCTCGCTACCTTCCAATCATGCATAAATCATATTTTTGGGCAGTTGCAAAGATTTTTATTGGTATTTTTCGACAATCTTCTCATCTATAGCAAGAAATGGGAAGAGCATTTGGAGGAGGTGTTGTGCATACTAGAGGATGTTTCTCTTTTTGCAAAAAATTCCAAGTGTGAGTTTGGGATGATCGAGATCTTGTACTTGGGGCACATTATTAGCGGAAAGAGGGTGCAAGTACACCTAGAAAAGATACAGACTATTCTTGATTGGCCAACACCTAAGAACTTTTCAAAGCTTCGTGGATTCATGGATATATGCAATTACTACAGGTGCTTTGTCAAGGGATACTCACAAATGGTGGCACCTTTAAAAGACTTGAACAAAAAGGGGGCATTCAGATGGTCAGGGGAAGCACAATGCACCTTCGAGAAGTGTAAAGAGTTGATTAGTACTTGCACTGTTTTGGCTCTTCCAGAATTTCCAAAACCTTCTCTACTGATGAAGTTAAAGCAGTACTTGTGTTAATTTTGGACAACTAGGTCCAAACTCCATGTTGTGATGCTCAGATGAAGATGCCAATATTTTTATTGGACTCCTCTTTCAGAGAGGTGCAAGATCGATCTAAAGATCATCTTAATCCGATGAGCAGAACATTTATTTTGAATTTATTCAAAATATGTTCAGGTCGGCCTGAAGGTTTGGAGCCCCAGCAGTTGTGTCACACACCCTCATTGATGGATATGAATTGGTCAACGTTGGAGGACATTTTTCACTCATCACATCCTCACACATTCTCTCTCATCATCTGATTGGTTCGATCACCTTGGAGGCTCTTCTTTTTACACATGGGAAATTTCAACAAGGAGAAAATTCTGTTTTCAACCTAGGGTTTCTACCGTAGCATTGACCAACATTGACTTTGGTCAACGCATCGTCAAATTGACCTGAAACTCTCCCAATCTTTCAATTTCTTCAATCTGCATTTTTTGGCACAATTCCCGAGGTTGGACGTTGACTTTGACTTGGTTGCGTTGACCTTGCCGCTGCTGCTGTTTGTGTAGATCGTTGACTGACAACGTTGACTTTCGTTGACTTTTGGGGTTGACTGATCTGGCTGTCCTAGAGGGTTGCGTGACACTTCTGGTTGGCTGACCGTATTGAGACTTTGCTAGTTGAAGCATCTTGTTGACCGCCGTAACGCAACAACACATTTATATATTTTTGGCTTGTCTTTTGTCGATCTACTGGTATGTTCTATCAACATTTTACTTTCTTGTTTATGTGATTGCTGACTGATATTGGGATAAAAAGCAGTGTTCCACGGGGACGTGTCCCCTAGGGTGGGGGGCACGCTTCCCCGCTCCCCCACGCTCTCGAGATGGGGAAACTCTTGGGGAAACTTTCCCCACATCCCCTTTTGTGGAAAACTTGGGGAAACTCTACGGGGGTGTTTTTCTAGTGACAAAATGCGTCTCTCTTATGGGGGGGACGAGGGGATGCAAGAGGGATGCGTCCCCTGATTTTTTTTGCTAATAAAAAAAAAAAATAAAAAAAATATTTGTATTTCACTGCTTTCTATGTTTATTTTTAGTCAAATTTTCTACGACTGTTTTAGACTTCAAATGTCATTGTCATATGATAAATTTATTTTTTGATGTGCATTCCATAGTTTCAATTGTCAAATGATGAATTTAAGTTAGATGTACCTTGCATAATATTAATGCCCATTGCCAAATGATGAATTTAGATGGAACATTGCATAATGTCATATGATAGATTCAATTTAGTAATTTATTTTTAGATTTACATTAATGATTGCAGAAATGTGAAATGATAATTTTACTTCACAATAGTCTAATACAAAATGATGATCATATTTAAATGTACATTTCATAATTAATAAGATTTACTATCTACTAATTTAGATATTAACATATTGTTGGGATTTAATTTTTTTATTTTTATATATTAAATTTTTAATAATTTTATAATTTTTATGGCTCTGACGTCCCCCCATTTCCCCAAAATTTCCCTAAATTTTGGGGTTGCTTATATACGTCCCCCTTGTGCGTATCCCCGCTCCCGCGTTTCCCCGTCCCGAAAACGTGGTGGAACATTGATAAAAAGTAAAGTTGCATCAAGCATAGAACATCTACAAAAATTTACATGGTATCAGAGCTGAGGTGAAGACAAAGCCCTAGTTTGTAGCAATCACTGAAGACGAGCATGGGTTCCTCAAACTATAATGGCTTTAAGGCTGATGACAAATTGATTGGGAAGGAAGACTTCCATGCCTGGAAGAGACACTGGATCTTAATTTGGAAGACCAAGATGTCATGGACTATGTGTAGGGTAAAATCCAAGAGCCTCCATCCACTACAACTGCTGCCACCAAATCAAAGTATAAGAAGGGGGAAATCAAAGCAAAACTGATGATTAGGGACTCAATTCATAAGAGTCTGGTTGCCTACATCTCTGAGTTGGGCACATCCAAAGAGATGTATGATAAGTTGGTCAACATGTTCAAGGCCAACAATGCGAATCAAGTCATATTCTTCAAGAACCAATTGAAGAATCTAAAGAAAGACAAGGATGAGTCTATTCAATCATATTTTCTGAAGCTGACTGAAATCAGGAATAATCTCCTGGCTATTGGGGAGACAATAGCTGATCGAGAGATGGTTCTCACCGCACTTGGAGGTCTCTCATCCGAATGGAATATATTCAACACTACCATTCTCAATAACAGTGTCATATTTGATTTTGACGAAGTACTATTGAGATGTGTACAAGAAGAAACAAGGATGAAGGAATATGAAAATGAAGGAAATGCTGCCTTCACTGCTCGTGCTAAGAAGAAGAACTTTGGTGGTTCGAAGAACAAAGGAAGAGCAGGGGCCCAAGGAAAGAAAGGCAAATGTTACACTTGCCACAAGCCCTACCACTATGCTAGAGAATGCCCTTTCAAGAATGATTCTCCCGATGATGATGACAACAACAACTGGAGGAATGGCAATCAAAGGAACAACAGGTTCAAAGGGAAGAGGAAGGTTCCCTCCGGTAGAAATGGGCAACCTTTTAAAAGGTCGAGAAATTCCAGGTATGAGGAATCAAATGTTTTTAATGATAAAAGAAATGAATACATTCTTGTATTTGCCCTCTCTACTACATCTCCACTCGACACTATGGATGTCTGGTTGATAGATAGTGGTGCCTCAAGGCACATCACTAGGTTCAAGGAAGCACTTTCTGATATGGTTGAGAAGGATGTTAATCAGAAAATTATCCTTGGAGATAATGCCACATATCCCGTGAAAGGGACAGGGACTGTGACCCTCCACTTGTCTCAAGGTCAAGTCCTCCGCCTACAAGATGTACTATATTTACCTGATTTGAAGAACCTTGTGTCTATATCGGCCATGGATGACAAAGGTTTCAATGTGGCATTCGTTGATGGGAAGGTGCATTTCTGGATATATAGTTTCAAGGAAGCTATCACGATTGGGTTTAGAGTGGACACACTCTACCAGGTTGGAGGAAGTCCACTGGGAGCGATGACGTGTGATACTATCCGACAGACTGAACTATTTCACCGGAGGTTTGGGCACCTTCACTACAAAGCCCTTCCCGAAGCAAGGAAGGTGGTGACGGGGATGCTCGAATTCTCAAATAATCATGAAGGTGTATGTCAGGGTTGTGCCGAAGGAAAGCATACAAGGGGACCTTTCCCCTCAAGTGTAACAAAGACATCTGATGTCTTGGCATTGATACATTCTAATCTGTTTGGTATGCTGCCCGTGACATCCTTGGGAGGATGTTCTTATTATATGACATTCATAGATGACTTCTCTCGCAAAACCTAGATATACTTCTTGAAGGAGAAGGATGGGGCTTTCATGTGGTTCCGTACCTTCAAAGCCTTGGTGGAAAATTTGACAGGGAAGAAGATCAAGATACTGAGGACCGATAATGGCAATGAATATGAGACGAACGAGTTCAAGAACTTTTGCAGAGAAGTTGGCATCAAGAGGGAGACCACAATTGTCTATACTCTTGAGCAGAATGGTATTGCTGAATGAAAGAACAGGACCATTGTGGAAGCTGCCCGTGCCATGCTATGTGACCAAGGTCTTTTGAAGTTTCTGTGGGGAGAAGCTGCGAACACTGTTGTGTACATACAAAACTGATGCCTGCATTTTGCTCTGGACTCCAAAACTCTTGAAGAGGTTTTCTTTGGTAAGAAACTTGACGTCTCACATTTTAGAGTTTTTGGATGTCCTATTTATTTTCATGTACTGAAGGAGAAGAGGAGCAAGTTGGATGCTTCTGGAAAGAAGGGAATGTTTGTGGGCTATAATGAAACTTCGAAGGCCTATAGAGTCTATGTGCCTGGTCAAAGGGAAGTGGAGATATGCCACGATGTTACCTTTGACGAAAATGCTTCCCTGAGGAAGGTAATCAATCTTCTGAGAGCTGAGGAAGATCATGAAGCAAGGCCTGGAAATCAAGAAGAACCGAAGGATGAGACGATGCCCGATGTTGAAGGACCGATGGACTCAATTGATCTACCTCCTTTAATGAGGAAAAGATCATCGTGGCTCATGGAAACTCTCGAGGGTGTCGAGGGACATATGGCCTCGAGGGGGACATTCCGTGAAAGCGAATAGATACCAAGGGTATCTAGCAGCGATGAGTACTATTGTACAATCTGAGCCTGGATCTTTTGAGGAAGCCGTAATGCATTAAGTCTGGAAGGATGCTATGCACGAAGAATATGAGTCCATTATGAAGAATGATGTCTCAGATGTGGTTTCGAGACTGGAGGAAAAAGTAGTTGTCACCTCAAAATGGCTCTATAAGATCAAGCATAGATCTGATGGAAGTGCTGAAAAGTTCAAGGCAAGATTCGTTGCCAGTGGCTTCTCTCGAAAGGAAGGCATAGACTATGATGATATATTTGCACCTGTGGCCCGATATACCACCATCTGATCTATCATAGCCCTTGCTGCTATGTAATAATGGAATCTTCATCAGATGGATGTGAAGACCGCATTTCTGCATGGTGCGATAAAGGAAGAGGTGTATGTGGAGCAATCTCTGGGGTTCGAAGTCCAGGATCGGGACACCCATGTCTGTAGGTTGAAGAAAGCCCAATATTGTTGAAGCAAGCACCTAGAGGTTGGTATGAGAGGATAGATAGCTACTTGATGAAGCTGGGCTTCACTCGTAGTAATGCTGATCCGAACCTTTACTTCAAGGTTGATAGAGAAAAGCCTCTCATTCTGATGCTATATGTGGATGACTTCTTCTTGACAGGTGCTAACCTTCTCATTCATCAGTGCAAGAGGGAGCTCGTTGCTGAGTTCGAGATGAAGGACCTAGGACTGATGCACTACTTTCTAGGCTTGGAGGTCTGGCAGAGACCTGGCGAGATTTTCCTTTCTCAAGGAAAATATATTGTGAAGCTTCTTGAAAGATTTGGTATGGTGGACTCTAAGTCCGTGTCGACAACGATGGAGCTCAACTTTAAGAAGTTGAGTGGCAACGCTGTTGGGCCCGTGCTAGCAAATCCTACTGGGTATCCTCAACTCGTAGGGGCCCTGATGTTCTTAGTGAACACCTGTTCGGACGTATGTTTTGCAGTGAACACTTTGAGTCAACACATGGATGATCCTCATAACATTCACTGGGTTGGTGCCAAGTAACTCTTGAGATATCTTTGGGGCACGATAGACCATGGGATGAGATACACTGCCGGGAGCATGACACTCCATGGATATACTGATGCCGATTGGGCTGGCAGTGTGGTGGATCGCAAGAGCACATCTGGATGCTGGTTCACACGTAGGTCTGCTTCGGGCAGGAAACAAAAGTCGGTAGTCTTGAGCACCGCTGAGGCCGAATACATTGCAACATGTATGGCCTGTTGTGATGTCACTTGGTTGCGAAAGCTCTTTGGTGAGTTGTTCGAGCATGTGCTAGATGCCACCGTTATCCTTTGTGATAACCAAAGGGGGATTCAGTTGTCAGAGAATCTCGTGTTCCACGATCAATCCAAGAATGTTGATGGTTGGTACCACTTTATCCGGGATATGGTTCAGCGAGGCGCCGTAAGGCTCGATCATATAGGAACTGATGAGCAGGTCACAAATATTCTCACAATGCCCTTGGGGAAGGTCATTTTCCTAACCTTCCGTGAGAATCTTGGAATCGTGGAACAACCCTATTCTGAAGGTCCTGTTGGACGATGAGCTTTGGGAGCTCTGGGCGTCTTTGGGGATAGCTTCTCGGAGCTATAAGCACACACGGGGTTAGGCTTGCCGAACCTTGTGGTGCTTCTGCCCCACTGTTATGATGATTG
This sequence comes from Pinus albicaulis, assembly GCA_034641835.2. NCBI lineage: Eukaryota > Viridiplantae > Streptophyta > Pinopsida > Pinales > Pinaceae > Pinus > Pinus albicaulis. The sequence continues at coordinate 754,567,572 of CM076577.1, forward strand.
AGTTGGTTCACCTCTCATGATCTGTGCCCTGTATGCATCCTACCCATTGAGTCCCGGGCTCATGGGAAGTACCTCTCATTTGGCGAGTGAGGTGGGAAAAGCTAGAGACTAGTAGCAAATATTGATGGATGCATCAGAGATTTCCGTATTCTCTATCTAGGATGGAACGTGTCCAACCAGTTGATTTGGGATCAAGTCTAGTGAGTTTTCAGACCTCCTACTGACTTCAGGTCAGCTAAACCAACTTTAGATTGGTATGTGACTCTTTGAGTCCTATAGAGTTTTTACACCTCTAGGTTGAATCTGTCAGTCGAGAATAATGTCTTTGTCACTGACTCACCTTTGTTCTGAAATAAATAAGCCAACAGAGCAAATTATGGCGGGATGATGCATGATGTTTGGATGGCACAGGTGGATGGAGTTCTCCCTAGTTGAGAGGGAGTGTTAATTTTGGACAACTGCGTCCAAACTCCATGTTGTGATGCTTAGATGAAGGTGCCAATATTTTTATTAGACTCCTCTTTTTGAGAGGTTCATGATCAATCTAAAGTTCATCTTGATCCGACAAGCAGAACATTTATTTTGAATTTATTCAAAATATGTGCAGGTCAACTTGAAGGTTTGGAGCCCCAGCAGTTGTGCCACACACCCTCATTGATGGATATAAATTGGTCAACGTTGGAGGACATTTTTCACTCATCACATCCTCACACATTCTCTTTCATCATCTGATTGGTTCGATCACCTTGGAGGCTCTTCTCTTCACATGTGGGAAATTTCAGCAAGGAGAAAATTCTGTTTTTGGCCTAGGGTTTCTACCGCAGCGTTGACTAGCGTTGACTTTGGTCAATGCATGGTCAAATTGACCCGAAACTCTCCTAATCTTTCGATTTCCTCAATCTGCATTTTTTGGCACAATTCCCAAGGTTGGACGTTGACTTTGACTTGGCTGCGTTGACCTTGTTGTTACTACTGTTTGCGTTGACTGTTGACTGACAACATTGGCTTTCATTGACTTTTGGGGTTAACTGATCTGGCTGTCATAAAGGGTTGTGTGATACTTCTGGTTGGCTGACTATATTGAGACTTTGCTGGTTGAAGCATCCTGTTGACCGTTGTAACGCACCAACACAATTATATATTTTTGGCTTGTCTTCTGTCGATCTACTGGTATGTTCTATCAACATTTTACGTTCTTGTTTATGTGATTGCTGACTGATATTGGGATAAAACGTAAAGTTCTGTCAAGCATAGAACATTTACAAAAATTTACAACTTGGTATGAGGGAGGTTCGTGATCAAGATAGATCACAATAGCTTGAGTTATATTTTGGAGCAAAAGGAGTTAAACAAAAGGCAACAAAAATGTGTCAGCAAAATTCAGGCCTATGATTTTGACATTGAACATGTTAAAGGGAAAAAGAATGTGGTGGCTGGTGCTCTCTCTAGGAAACCAACAACTTGTTCACTCATGGAGATTAGCAGTGATTGGAAGGCACTCTTATTAGTGAAGTATTCGTAGAATAAATTTGCATGTGAGTTGATAGATGGATTGATACAGGATGACAGGTATAGGGTCATCAATGATGTTGTCTTTTTGGAAGGGAGGATTTTCTTGGTCCTCGAGTCGCAGCTTAAGGATAGAATTATGAAGGTCATCCATAGCTCACCCTTAGTAGGCCACCAAGGATTCTTCAAGACCTACATGTAGGCAAGAGAGAGAATCACATGGAAAGGCCATATCTTTTGACTATGGTCACTCTGCTTTCCATGTGAATGTCTCTGTTACCTGTGCTGTTGGTAGCTGTAGGTTTCGATGGATTCAGGGCCATCCCAGCTGATCAATAAAATTATTATCTGCATAAGAGGCTGAATTGGTGTTTCAAGGAGGCCGAGTTCATAGTCAAGGAGGAGATCAATCTGCCTATCTATAGAGGCCGAGTTCATAGTGAAGGAGGAGATCAATTTGCCTATCTATAGAGGCCGAATTTCTAGCCGCATTTAGGCTAAATTCTTCCTTTAGGGAAGTCGATTTGCATAATTTGCAGAGGATAAATTTGTGATGTTGCAAGGGCCGAATTTCACTCCAATCCAAAGGTTGAATTATTGTGTTGCAAGGGCCGAATTTCACTACGATATCGAGGTTGAATTATTGTGTTGCAAGGGCCATGTTTCTTCTTTTGTTTGAGGCCGATTTATTGTGTTGGAAAGGGCCAAGTCTCTCCTCGCTGGCGTTGGAATTGTTGTGCTATAGGGACTGAGTTTCTCATTTTTGTTGGGGGTCGAATTAATACCCTTGAGGGTCAAAATATTATTCCCAGAACCAGGTGAAATTTCCTTGCTGTAGGAGTGCTAAGTTGCATTCCTTGCGGGATTCAGAAGAGGCAAAATCGATTTAACCGATGAGCTGAAAATCACTGCCAATTAGAGGGTGGAGTGTAAAAACTCTGGTAAACTTGAATAAGTATATATTATTATTGATAAAAGATGAGATGATTACAAGTGGGGATCACCAAGGCTTTAAATACAGCCTTATGGTGTCCCTTGGCGAAGAGGCATGATCGTTGATCATGCTCTTCCATATTAATAAACCTAAGACAACTATATTTAACTAATAATTAATAAAATATACATAAGATTGCCCCTCTCTTAAAGATGCTTTGTCCTCAAAGCATACGTAAGGATGGACATTGTTGACGAACGCCTGGGTTTCTCGAGAGGTGGGCTCTTGCTTCCCACATTTTTAAAAGATTGTGGAGCATCTCTTCGAGTTCAATCTTTTGGTGATGTGGATAGCGACAAGATTTGATATTGACAGGGTCAGGTCCTTTCTTGACTTCTATTGGATGTTCGTGTTCCCTATTAGGAGGTATTTTTATTGGCAGGTCTTGGAAGACTTTTTTGTGTTTCTGAACTATTCCTTGTTCTTCTGGAGACTCTTCGTGGTTCCTTTTTGTAGATAACATTTCTAATTGATGACATTGTACTATAGAGGGTGGCGCTCCTTTTCGAATCATCTTCGTCATCTGAGATGACGATCCGATGTGATTTCCTGGGGCTTGGAATCCATACAACTTGTGCTTCTGCCCTTTCCATTTAAAGATTATAAACAGCTTCTGATGGTTGGTAGAATAAGTACCTAAAGTTTGTAGCCATTGAATTCCTAAGACCACATCTACTCCTTGTAATGGCACAGTGTAGAATGGAGATTCTAAATTAAAATTTTGAATCTGCAATTTGACCTTATGGCATTTCCCTACCTTCTCAATTTTCTTACCATCGGCCACCATTACCTTCATATTGGGCATGGGAAATGTAAAGATGTTGAGTCTTTTGGCCATGGTCGAATCTAAAAAATTGTGGGTATTGCCAGTGTCAAGGAGAACCATTATGTTGTTCTTCTTAATGTGTCCTTTTAGTTTTAGTGTGTGAGGTTGTGATACACCTGTCATAGCTGATAAGGACATTTGCGTAATGCTTCCGTCATCTAGTTCTGGAGTGGTTGCATCTAATTCATCATTGTTAGAGTTATTAGTTGCTTCACAGTTATACAGATTCTTTGTCTCGTTTCTTTTTGCGCACCTATGCTTAGGGTCCCACTTTTCACCGCAACATTTGCACTTGCCCTCTCTCATCCTTTGTATTTCCACGTCAGATTTTTCTTCTTCACGAAGATGGGGTGGGACATATTTTGTGTTATCTATATTTTCAGATTGAGGAAATGTTTATCTCGGATATACTCTGTCTGATTTTGACCATGATAACCTTTTAAATTTCTTTTCAGCAACTTTTGCTTTTTGCCTTGCTAGTTCTACTGATGTAATGTCGTGAAGTTCGAGCTCTTCTTGTATATGGATTTTAAGTCCTGAGATGAAAGACTGGATTAGATGAGATTCTGACAATCCCGGTACTCGTGTTGCCAAGGTCTCCCATTCTCGAGTGTACTCATCCACATCTCCTTTTTGGTGTAATTTCATGAATCTTGAAATTTTTTTTTCTGTCTTTTATACCTTGGAATCTTTTAAAGAATGCATCCTTAAATTTCCTCCAACTGATAACAAGTGTCGTCTTTTTCCTCCACATATACCAATTATATGCTTCTCCTTCCATTTTCATGGAAGCGTGCTTAATTTTTTCGTCATCACTATCAATGTCATAAATCTCAAAATATTTTTCGGCTTTATTAAGCCATGCAACGATATTTTTTTCATTACCGTCAAACTTAGGTATGATTTTTGCTCTTCGATGATATGCTAACGGTGGGACGAGAAATGGGTATTGATTAGCAAATGCATTCCAGAGCTGCTTATTTTGAGAATCTGCATTACTATCTTCATGATGATTTGGGGAATTAGTTTTTTCCTGATGCTCTTCTGAGTTCCTTGAATCTACGGAATTGTTCTGTTGATTTTGTTCCATATTAGGGGATATGGGTTGTTGTGTCTGACTTATCTTATCTATCTTATCATTTGTCTTATCGAAGAGTTCTGTCATCTTTTTCATTGTTTCGCTAAGATTTTCTGTGGCCTCGTTATAATTTAGCTACATTTGTCTTTCTAATCGATTCGTCATATCTTGAACCTTTTTGATATCGTTGGAGTTTCCTGCAACTGTACATTCGAGACTGACTAATCTTTTTCCAAAGTCATCTGAATTATTATTGATTTGTTTCTCAAGATCCAACAATTTTTTTTGGAACTCGGCCATCGACATTGATGATTTCATTGAATGCGTATGTGGTGGGGAATATTTTTCTGTCAGTTTTCTCCCTTTTTGTTTTTAAATAATAATAATAATTATTATTATTTTATTATGTAAATTATATATATATATATATTGAAAATTTATATAATATATATTTATTATATAATTTCAAAAAATTCCGTCCGTTCAAACGATTTTTTTTTTTTAACAAGGAGTCCTTACGATTCTGAATTACCACTTAATTATTGGTCAACGTAACTTTTTTTTTTTAAAATTGCTGACCACACCGGTTCGTATAGTCACAATTACTATGAATACAACACCGTGGTACAATGGCAAAGTAGTATCGATAATATACACAAGGGCACAGCACGTGCGGGTAGGCCCGCGAAAGAATGGGTGACGGATGGTCAAGCGGACAAGGGCGACGGGAGTGATGCGGACAGGGGCGGTAGGAGGAGGTGGGCAGGAGACGTGGGGAGGAGGATGTCGGGGGAGGTGGAAGGAGAGTGGCAGGGGGTGCGGGGAGAAAGGTGGGCGGGAGGGCGGTAGGAAGACTGCGAGAAGGTGGGCGGGGGAGGTGCCGGAAGACGACGGGAAGGTGTGGGTGGCAACCGCAGATGGGAAAGGTGGTAGGGAAGGGTGGACAACAGATGGGGTGACGGCGGGGAGGGCGGGGAAGGTGAGGACCGGGGAGGGAGGGAGGAAGGACAGACGTTGGGGGTGATGATGGAGAGGGAGGTGGGGAGAGGGAGAAGGGGTGACGAGAAACGGAGAGGAGTGGGGACGGGAAATGGAGCGTCGAGGGAGGAGTGTGGGAAGGGTGATGACGGGGGGGCGGAGTGTGGGAAGGGTGGAGACGGGGGCCCAAAGGGCCGAGAGGTGAGGGAAGCTGAGTAGAGGGGGGAGGGGGGCGAGCGGCGAGGTTGAGGGAAGATGGGAGTGAGAGTAAATGTAATGTAGGGGAGTGCAATGTGAGGGAGAAGAGGGAAAAAAAATCGGGGAGGAAAAATCTGTAAATTTTTTTTTTTAACAAATGCTGCTCACAAGCACTTGGTTTAAAAAAATCAAAATTGGAATTTTTCTGCACTTTTAGACCAAGATCATACGTATCCCGAAGAGCATCGCTTCCGATATCAACGTAGTGTAAAAACTCTGGTAACTTGAATAAGTATATATTATTATTGATAAAAGATGAGATGATTACAGGTGGGAATCACCAAGGCTTTAAATACAGCCCTACGGTGTCCCTTGGCGAAGAGGCATGATCGTTGATCATGCCCTTCCACATTAATAAACCTAAGACAACTATATTTAACTAATAATTAATAAATTATACATAACACAGGATGAATTGATGTAGGAATCGAAGTAGGGTTTGCAGCGTTAATGCATTTTAGAAGCCAAATCTACAATTTGTTGTGGAGAACACGCTGTAGAGATAAGGGAGTCAAGTAAAGGGTCTTTGCGAAAATCCCCCATCAGGCTTCCTTCCAAATTAATTGATGTAATTTCCTTCCAATTTATAAATAAAATAGTTGGAGCTTGCAATCTTTTCTCTACAATTTTTGGAATAATGTCAAGAATTTAATGTTGAATCTTCTGGCAAAACTTTATAGTGAAATTCTTGAATGTAAGTTTTTTAAAGTTTGGTCAAATTATATATGAGAGATATTACATGGAACCCCTAGTAGACGAGGAGTAGCACGGTTTGGTTGATTGGATCTGTATTTTCTCCTGGATTTGCACCTTCTTAAGTTGTGATGTTGATTGGATCTGTATTTGTTTCTTTCTACACAACTTGGATTTCTACACTTGGAGATTTTCATACTTCCTTCTCAATAAGTTGTAACTTGTTTTCCAATGACTTCATATCATTCTTAAGCTTTTTAATTTGCATAAGTAGGTTTTAATTATGATTCTTTAGTTGTGAAGTTCTTCATTTCCTAATTTGTCAGCTTTATTTTTAATGTCTTGATTCTCAAGTTTCTTGTATTTTAACTATTTGATTTGTTCTAACAACCCTTGATTCAGGTTACTTAAGCAAGAATTTTCATCATCTTCTTTCGATAATTTCCTTTTGATATTTGGTTCTCTTGTTCCAACTTCTAAATGCACTATTTTGTATCGTTTGTCTTCTTGTTATGTGCAAATAGCTTTTGAACATGATCTTTTAAGCGAAATTTTATTTTTATTTTTGGCTAACAATTCATCATTTTTTCTCATAATTTATCATCACATATATTCTCGAGATCATTATACTTTTCTTCTTGTTTTGCTAATTCGTCTTCTAACTTGTTTATTCGTAATGTGTTGAAAATTGGCAGCTCAGGGATGAATTTCCTTAAATAAAATTTCATTTCTGACAATTCTGGAGTGACTTTCTAAAATTAGAAAGTTATGTCTAACATCTCAAGCATGACTTTCCAAAAATAGTAAATCACCTTGCATCAATTGGTAATCAAGTATAAATGTTGGAAAATTACTTATCATTATTCAATCTTAATAGTTCAATTTTTGACATAATCATCTATATTATCATTACCTTTATTACTATCCTTATGATAGTAAGACATTATTATTATTAAAAGGAATTTCAAGTCACCTTACCTTTATCACGTAATCACTTCTTAATGTCTCACATAGCACATCGTAACTCTCTCTCTCTCTTAATGGATACGTTTCACTCTCATTAAAGTCTTGTCATAAAAGATTTTGTTACGCTTTCATTAATGCAAACGTTACTCTCTCTCTTACAGACTCATTAGGACATGGCATGTTCCTCTTACTCACAATAAAAGCATGTCATAAAAGATTCCTCTTACACTTCCTTAATGGCGTGAGTTACAAAGACATGCATACCTCTTAATGGCATGAGTTACGAAGGGATGTGTACCTCCCTAAATGTCATATGTAACTCCTCCTCAAGGCAAGCTTATTGCTCCTTCTTTATGACCAAAAATTGTTGCTCCTCCTATATATATATCTCATATCATCTCATTCTCACTACTTGTGCATTGTGAAAGAAGGATTCGAACTTGAGAGAGAGAGTTGGAGAGACTTGAAGAAGATTGTGAGAGAGAGAGACTTGGAGAGTAAGAGCAGAACTTGAAGGTTGATATAATGTTTGCATCAACTACTGCTACCAGTGATCTTCATGCTGCAACTTGTTCAGATTTGGGTGAAATTACTCATTCTCTTGATCTCTCATTGTACTTTGTATCTTTGCTGAACAATTGATATCTAATAGAAGAACAATTTGGTTGTGTTTTCCCCTTGTGGGTTTTTCCCTAGTCATTGAAACTAAATTCAGTGTCTTATCTTGTTCTTGGCTGTCTTCAATTGTGCATTTGGTTTATGTTCTATCTACAATTGCTTAACTAATATCGCAACAAAAAGAAGTTTTGGAATAAGTAGTTGTTACAACATAGAACATCATAATTTTAACATACAACATAGAACATCAGAATTTTAACATAATGCAATTTGTTGTGTTTGCATGTTAGGTTGATATTCCTTTATAGAAAATAATCTTTGACAATTGTCGCAAAAGCTTCTTTGAGCTTAAAATTCAGTGCACTTTTGGCATCCGTTCCAAATAGGGAAATTTTACCATAATAATAGAATCATCTGTCGTATTGTGTTGATTTTTAATGTACCTTGCACAAGTGGTTTCCCATGGGTTAGTCTCTATCTAGGGAAAAGTGTCCAAAATAATTATTTTCCTTAGTGTGACTTTATAAAGCGAAAGTGACTTTATAATTGTTAAAGTCAATGTTAAATTATAAAGTGAAAAGTGACTTTAGACAACGTACAATGTGGGTACTTTATTTAATGGGTGAGTTAAAAAATAGAAAGTGAGAATTAAATGCACATTTATTCTCATCTCTTGATTCAAATGAATTTGAGGCATTAGATCTCATGGTTGACCAAAAGTCATTTAGGGAAACAAAAGGGGGAAAAGAAAAGAGAGTATGCATTCATTCTTCATGAGCAGATTGGAGAAAGGAGGCTGAGGGCTGGAGAAAAGTTCTGAAGGAGAAATTCGTTGCAGTGCGCTGAAGGAGTGATTTCTAGGCAAAGATGGGCACGAAAATCAAGGCACAGAAGACAATAGAAGGTACAGTACGAACATCATTTAATGATGTGAGTTGCACATAGTTCGAGAGAAGTTTTTGAAGAATATATATATATATATATATCCGTCCGTACAATTCGTATAGAGGTACGGAAATCCGTACAGAGGTACGGAAATCCGTACAGTATAGTCTGTCTTCGTACAATACATATTTTCAGCTTCAAGTGGGCATGGAAATCGAGGCAAAGTGGGCACGGTTTTCAAGGAGTTTTGGGCTGAAGAGATAGGTTGTATTTTGCTGTTTTGTTTTGTCGCTACATGTATTTTTCTTAAACTTGAAAGATAAATAAATTTGAAGAGCTCTCTAACAGGTTTTCCCCAGAGAAGATTGAAGGAGTTTTGCCTGGGTCTAAGTTGACCAAAATCTGTGTGTATTTTTATGTGTTGTTGGTTTGTTTATGTTCATATTTACTTTCAGCATGTGTTGACAGTCCCATGTGTTTTAATTTGAAAATTTCATTTCCAGAATTCTATATGTTGAATGTATGTTTATGGGAAAGGTCATTTAACTGAATGGGAGTGATAAGGTGAAATTAAAACTGGGTTGGGATTGCAGGAAACTTTTTAGTCATCAAATTTCAACATATTGATGATTCTGTTTTCTTTTTTCCTTATTTGATAATTAGTTGGTACACTGGTGCCAAAGTGCCATGAAATGGATTTGCTTTAGTTACTCTCCCCTTTTCACTAGCTTCTTTAGAACCGTAATATTTTACAAAAACTTTGAGACTTTATGGCTTAGGTATTATTTTTATATTACCTTTTTTTAAGCAACTTTGTACCTTCACAATTTTTATTTTTATGTAACTTTGTACCTTCACAAATTTTAAAAACTTTCAAGTCCTCCTCCTTCTTACTTTAAACTTTATTTAAATAGCCTCTTAGGAAAAAATGAAATATATTCACCTTATGAATTCGTTCCCTAATATAATTATATAAGTGCTATTTTTCTTGTATAATCTCTTTTTGTTTTAACCTTTTATTATCCTCCAATTGATATTACGATTTTTAAAATGGTGGCATTTGATGGAGTCTTTTATAACTGTTGGGCTCATTTAACATGAAGATATATGGAATGTCAGAGCCCTGATGCTTTGATATTCCAAACCTAGTAGACAACGGGTGAGACCTGACCTTTCTTTGGTGATTGATATTCCTCATGAGCATTATAGCTGATGATTCTGAAACACGGGCTAATTTAGTGCTAGTGAAAGATTTTGGTGTGTGTAATGCCTTGTAGAGCCCCTTTTCCTCACAACTGTTATATGTGATTATTCACAAGTGAAACACAGACACCCAACACATGGACAATGAGTTTCATGAGTACACATTATAGATGGGTCATGGTAAACTATAGAGACACTTCCAGCTTGCCATCTTAAGCAATGTTGCACGACTCGGAATCATATAAGACTTGTCTGGCTATTGACTCGGCGACTTGTATAAGAGTCGGGAACGAATCATATAAGACTCGTTTAAGACTCAGCAAAATACAAAAAAAAAAACTTAAAATATGGTAACTTTTAAGCACAAAAAAGGAACTAATGACATTTCAAATCCTTATAAGTTATATGAGTCTTATGTGAGTCTTATACGAGTCTTATGCGAGTCCACAAGTCTTGGCGAGTTTGAACGAGTCTTCACGGGTTCGATTCTTAGGCGTGAGTCTTGGCCTAGACTCGTTTCAGCTATTGACTCGTGAAGACTCGCGAGTCTTATATGAGTCACGCTTCACTGATCTCAAGCCAACTTTTTGGGATTTAATGTAGCATCTGTTATTTATTTCATCAGAATAAAGTTGACATAGGCTTCTAAATTGTGTCTTGATTATTGCAGTTCTCGCATCTACCCTAAAAGCACTTCAGGGTGTTTTTTTTTTAATAAATATTTTTTAGTAGCCAGGAGAATCACTAGCAGTAGCTGTTTAGTAATTTGTTCTTATTGGTCTGATTCCATTTGAACCCTTTCACAATTGCCAGGACATTAATATAGCTATGTGAGAATCTGAGATCCAAGTCCTTTTTATATGATTGGTTTGCAATGTGCATTCTTTTGTTAAGTCTAGCATTAAGGGGAATGGAAAGTTGAAACTATTATCCTAAATGCAGCCCTGGCTGCAACAACATGGTCAAGAGACATTCAATTAAGCTATCTATCAGTATTATATTATACGTTCATCAAAGGAAGATGATTGCTTCTTTTTGATGTGACAAATCATTGTTCCGTGTTCTGAGTGTTTGCTGTTTACAAGAAATAGGCTTTCTTCCAATATTGTATTTGTCAGTGTGTCTACATTGCTATGAACATGCACTACTGATCATTGAGTCTTGTATATGTAAATGATTTGAGCCACATAAACACATGAACATGCAATATTTGGCGTGCATCTGTATTTTTGATAATATTGTGATGGATGCTTTTGGTATGCTATCAATTGCACCAAACCTTTTTTTGAATGTTCCTCGAGGCACGTGACATGATAAATATAAATGAAACAAGAAGAAAATCCAGCTAGTCACACAATGCACTTTGAACTGATATCATTGAGTTGAAATTGTTTGGAGCACACATTAGGTCGTACTGAAATGATCTAATCCTCAAAGATATAGTTGGGCCCTGAGATATTATGTACACATCATATCTGTGTCTTCTTCCATATAAAACTTGAATCTAAGAGGAGAATATATCAGCGACCATGCCACCAATTTGATGATTTCCTGTGTTGTATCAGATACAATTCTCTAAAGTAGACATTGTGTATATTTTACTGCAGCTATTTTGGACTTTTGTAGGCAAAATGTTGATTTTGTTTTTGACATGCTTGTCTTGTATGCAGTTTAATAGAGGGACAAGTGCCATGCAGCGGTATGTTGCTTCACGCCCGATGTTTATTGATGTCGATATTATGAACGCAGATGCAAAGATGGTTCTTGGAGATCAGGGCATACAGTCAGGCCCCAGCAATGTGGCACGTGGGCTTACAACATTGTACAAAGAAATTATAGGTGCTCAACCTATTTCTTTCTTGATTCTTGGAGATCATTGTTTTTTGCATTTACTCTGCTGATTAAACAATAGTTACTTTAGTCTTCTATAAAAAGTGTTTCCTTTAAAAAGTCTGATTCGTGCAATATTTCAGGAAAGATTGTTAATATCTTTTACCATGCTATCTTTACTCACAGAAACTGTCCGAAAGGAAGCTGCAACTATTATGGCTGTCTTTCCTTCTCCAGATTCAGTTATGTCGATCCTTGTGCAGGTTTGTAAATATGCAATTGATTTTATTCACTGTAATTATTCCCTTGACTTAATGAAATTAACCTGATGGAGAGTTACCGAGAATACTGATTGCTGCTTTTAATGTTGATATTTTTATCTGTTTCTGGCTATAGAGAATTTAAATATCATGACTTTGATGTTGGATCACTAACTCTAGAATTGGCCTTCATCAAATGGTTTTCATGTATCTCTTTTTTGGTTTTGTAGCGAGTTTTGGAGCAGAGGGTTTCTGCAGTGTTGGATAAGTTTTTACCAAAACCCTCACTTGCAAACCCACCACCTATGGAAGAAGGTGGCCTTTTATTGGTGGGGTTTTATCCTTTCTTCAAAATAAGCAATTTCAAGTTTTAGACTAGAAAGAACATTGTTTTCTATAAAATTGCTCTGTGTTTCTATGACTATTGAATTTTCTTAAATTGATTTACTGTGCAGTATCTTAGAATTCTGGCAGTGGCATATGAGAAGACACAAGAACTAGCTAAAGAATTGCGGTTATTAGGATGTGGTGACTTAGATGTTGAAGGTAAGTCGAGACAATTTGGCATACAGATTATTTGACAAGTACTTGGTTGCAATTCTTGATCCATTTCTTGAGTCTCCCCCCCTTCAGGGGGCTCATCCTTCTCCTCCAGGACTTCTTCATCACATCTCATTGTCAAGATGTTTCAGTCATCCAGAATTCTCTTTTGCGTTCCTTGTAGTTTTGCATTTCCTGCTTTTATAAGGAAAGGGGACCGTTTGGTCCACCAGCTAGTATGACGTAATCATTGTAACCAGCAGTCCCACTGACCTTTTTGTGGTCATTCATTGGACATTAATAAAATTATCTTATCTTATCTCCTTGTGATGTCCAAATAAGAGATTAGTTAGCTAAAGTACCTGTTGGTTTTCCATCAGAGCCTGGTTCATAAATTCATGTTGGAGATAGATTGTGAAATATCTTGGTTTTTGTACTCTTATATACTTGAATTTTACTCCGTAATTTTGGTCTGCTAGCATGTATTGCCAGAAGCATTTCTGTAATTGTAGATGGCATTCTGAAACTGTTGTAGCCTTAAAAATTCCATAGAAGTTTAAAGTTTCTAGAAAAAGAATAAAGGGATAGACAAGTGAAAGGTGACAAATTGGACTTGACTTTGCTTTCGAGATTGTCAGGGGTCAGCAGTGGTTATGGATTACGGCACTGCATGTATTGAATGTGCTGACCATCTAATCAGAACCTTACTTGGCAGTTTAAAAATGTTGAGGAATGTTCTACTTCTTTGTACGGGAATGCTATTTCATGAAGTTGCTGGTTCAAATTGCAGTGAGAACACTTTTGGGAAAGTGCAAATGGTGAAGCAAAAAATGTTTTGTCGGAAGGCCTAATTGGTGGGGTATTTGTATATTAACTCCATGCCTCTTGGAGTGATGGTTAACCTCACATCCCCCACATAGGCAGCCTTCTTGCACCCGAAAATGCCTAGATTGTAGATGTGCATGTGCTTCTTGTGCACAATAAAATAAATACCTGGAAGAAGAAGACCAACTAAAGCCAAAGGATGGAATGGACACCATGGAGATAACAGAAATGGATTCATGTAGATTCCCCTTCAATGTTACAACCACATTGTGGATTCTTATGCCTCCTGAAGAATTGTCTAATTCGGTTGAAGTTAGAACAATAAAATATTTCTATTTGTTATCCACCAAAGTGGGTAACCCCATAAGAGAAAACTTTTCTCCTAAATTTGACAGCCATCCGACAACCATCTGACAACCCCTGACAGACTCTATTTGACGATGATATGCCATTTGCCTCTGTCATTTGCATCAGCCGTGTGCCCCTCACCATCCGGCATTAACACTTGGATGAAGGTGGGCTGCTTTTCAAAAAGTTCTTTGATCATTTTGCCATTGGGTGCTTATACTGGTTTGTTTTTGGCATTTATTATGGATAAAGGGGTGATTTGGAAGATCGACTGATCTTGATTGTAAATTTGTTCTCCCACCTTACCAGGGGGGTTAATCTTTAGCCATAGTCTAGTGGGACCTCCCTTAAGGAATTAGGGTTATAGGAGGGACACTACTTGGAAAACAATGATTGCGATAGCGTGTTTATTATCCCTTTTACCATACTTGACACTTTCCATCACATATTACAAGCCCCATATTTCACCATCATTCTTCGGGTCTAACTTGTCATTGGTTCATTGTGTTGGAAATCCGAAATACTGAGAGGGGTGATTCAGTTTTTCTTAGCAATTATCACTTTCTTAATCTTTTTCAGAGCATTAGTAAATCTTCAGTTATTATTATTGTTGTTTAGTAAGAGCAGTAAACAAAAATGCAAAATGGAGACAGTAGATACAAGATTTTTAGGTGGAAAACCCCCTCCGGGTCAAAAACCAACAAACGCTTTTCTAATAAGTTCTTTAATCTTCAACCCCAATTGAAAAGAAATCTACAACTTCCTAGAACTCTAGAAAAGTATTTTTCCCCAGCTCCCACTGGAAGGACGCCCCAATGCCTTGGTTTTATCAACAATCAGCTGAAAGGATGCCCCAACACCCAAGTGAGCCACAACTCACCCTAGCACTAGCCCACTGACCTGTGTTTACAGGCCCCAACCTGAAGGTGACTTCATTCACCAGCTTAGCACCACCCTACCACCCTAAAAAGACAAAATGAAAGATGTTGACTCCCGTACCAGGGACAATGATCCACGTTATAATGATTTTCAATAAATGCCAGACAACACTAGAACCATACCCTTATCTTGATGGACACTAACAATAGGACTGACTCACCCCAACAATGCCTTTTACAACTCTCAAGCAACTTGACTTTTTACAAAATATGGGCTCCCGTACCAGGGACATGACCCAATTACAATGATTTGACTCTTGACCTTTTACAATGCTTCTCAATACATGGACAGTCGTTGATGATATGACAAGATGGCTGTTTTGTCTTCAAAAATTGTTATGTTGTAATGCTTTCTTCAAGTGATGATGATTTGTCGCTTCAATTCTTGGATGTTCCTGAGTCTTCTTCTACCTACAAACAAATATCCCAAACGAGACCCAATCCCAAAAGTAAAACAAAATACCCTTCAACTTACCTCTGCTTGCAAAACACAATACCCTTCAACTTACCTATGCCTGCAAAACACATGTAAGTACATAATAATGAATGTACAAAATTAAATGATTACAATGCGTACCTAAAATGTGTTTGTGTTTTGATTTTGTCTCTTTTGTTGTTGACTTGTCACTTGTTGCAGCAGTGTTAAATTTAGATAACCATGGTGTTCTATGCTTGATGCAATTTTACTTCAATCTAAGTAAAACGATGATAGAGCACAATAATAGATCAATAGAAGACAAGCCAAATATAGATTAGATTTACAATTCCTTTTGTCGAGCAAAGATATGAGATATTGTTGCGTTACGACAGTCAACAGGATGCTTTAGCCAACAAAGCCTTTCTAGATCAGCCAACCTTCCATGTGTCACACCCACAACCGTCAAAGACAACTCATCACAGTCAATGCAAGACAACAAAACAAAGTCAATGCAGCAGATTAGGGCTTTGGTCAAACAACCCATAATTCCTTGATTTTAGTGCCCAGTAGTACAAAATCCTAAAATCGGATTTTTGCAAAAGTTTGAGGTCAAACGACCAAGGGTTGACCACGGTCAACGCTAGTCAACACTGCTGCAAAAGTGCTCTAAACAGATCTGCAAGTTTTAAACTTCTGCTCTACACGAGTGAGGGGAAAAGGGCCTCCAAAGGCGCTATTGAACCAATCAGATCACAATGAGAGATGTGTAATGAGTTGATGATGAAAATGACCTCCAAGTCTCTCCAATTTATATCCATCAGTGAGGGTTTGTGACACATCTATTAGGTATGTGAGCCTACATTACAAATCTGGCTGACCTTGCACATGTGGAAAATAAATTCAAAATAAATGTTCAGCTCATCCAAACAAGATGATCTTTAGATCAATCTTGCACCTCTCCAAAAGAGGAATCCAACAAAAATATGACCATCATCATTTGAGCAGTGCAACATGGAGTTTGGACCTAGTTGCCCAAATTAACACTCCCTCTTAACTAGGGAGAACTCCATCTTTCCACAAATGCCATCCATCAGTACCATCGTGTATTTTTACCAAACATCGTGCGTCATCCTGCCGTAACTTGCTTTGCTGGCTCTTTCTCAGATAGAACAAAAGGCGAGTCACAAATACATCACACTCAGCTGACCCGAAGTCAACTTAGAGGTTAAAACCTATATTGGACTCAAAAAGAGTCTCATACTAACCCGAAGTTAGTTTTAGAGGTAAGAACCTCATCATACTTGATCCCAGATCAAGGTGTTGGACACGTGCCATCCTAGTCATAGAGAGTACGACAATCTTCGATGTGTCCGTCGGTCTTGCTATTGGTCTCTATCCACATTTCCCACCTCATTGGCCAAAATGAGAGGTGCTTCCCATGAGTCCAAAACTCCATGGGTAGGATGCGTGCGGGGCATAGATCAAAGAGAGGTGAACCAACTCAATATCATAACAGTGGGGCAAAAGCACCACAAGGTTCGACAAGCCTAGCTCCCTGAGTGCTTATAGTTCCAAGAAGCTATCCCCAAGCCCCCTGGAGCTCCCAGAGCTCATAAGCTCCCAGAGCTCATAGTCCAACTCAAGCAGGACCCTCAGAATATGGTCTTTCCATGATTCCGAGATTCTCACTGAAGGTTAGGAACTTGACGTTCCCTAGGGGCTTCGTGAGAATATCCATGACCTGCTCATCAGTTGCTATATAATCGAGTCGTATGGCACCTCGCTGTACCATATCCCGAATAAAGTGGTACTTGATATCAATATGCTTGGATTGATCGTGGAACACAGGATTCTCAGAAAGACAAATCCCACTCTGCTTATCACAAAGGATAATGATGGTATCTAGCACATGCTCGAACAAATAACTAAAGAGATTTTGCAACCAAACAACTTCACAATAGGCCATACTCGCTGCAATGTATTCAGCCTCAGCGGTGCTTAAAGCCATCGACTTCTGCTTCTTGCTCATCCAAGATATCGAAGCAGAACCCAAAGTGAAGTAGCATCCAGATGTGCTCTTGCGATCCACCACACTGCCAGCCATCAGTATATCCATGGAGTCTCAAACTCCTGACAGTGTATCGCAGCCCATGGTTGATTATGCCCCAAAGATATCTCAATAGATTCTTGGCACCAATCTAGTGAATGTGATGAGGATCAACCATATGCTGACTGAAAGTGTTCACTACAAAATATATGTCCGGACCGAAGTTCACTAAGAACATCAGGGCCCCCACGAGTTGTCAATACTTGGTAGGATTTACTAGCACGGGCCCAACAACGTTTCCACAAAACTTCTTAAAGTTGAGTTCCATCGGTGCCGACACAGACTTACAGTCCACCATACCAAATCTCTCCAGTAGCTCCACGACATATTTTCCTTGAGAAAGGGACGCCTCGCTTGGCCTTTGCAAGACCTCCAAGCCTAGGAAATCATGCATCAGTCCTAGGTCTTTCATCTCAAACTCGGAAGCTAGCTTCCTCTTACATTGATGAATGAAAGGGTTAGCACCTGTCAGGAATAGATCGTCCACATAGAGAACCAGAATGAGAGGCCTTTCTCTATCAACCTTAAAATAAAGGTTCAGATCAGCATTACTTCGAGTGAAGCCCAACTTCATCAAGTAGCTATCTATCCTCCGTACCAAGCCCAGGGGGCTTGCTTCAACCCATAGAGGGCTTTCTTCAACCTGCATACATGGGTATCTCTATCTTGGACTTCAAACCTCAAAGGTTGTTCCACATACACCTCTTCCTTTATAGATCCATGCAGAAAAGCAATCTTCACATCCATCTGTTGTAGACTCCATCCTTGCGTAGCAACAAGGGCAATGATAGATCGGATGGTGGTATAGCGGGCCATAGGTGCAAATGTGTCATCATAATCTATGCTTTCTTTTTGAGAGAAGCCTCGGGCAACAAACCTTGCCTTGTATTTTTCAACACTTCCATCAAATTCATGCTTGATCTTATAGAGCCATTTCGAGGTGACAACAGATTTGTCCTCCGGTCTCGAGACCACTTCCCAGACATCATTTTTCATAATGGACTCATATTCTTCGTGCGTAGCATCCTTCCAAACTTGATGCTTTACGACTTTTTCGAATGATCCAGGCTCAGAT
Organism: Pinus albicaulis; assembly: GCA_034641835.2. Classification (NCBI taxonomy): domain Eukaryota; kingdom Viridiplantae; phylum Streptophyta; class Pinopsida; order Pinales; family Pinaceae; genus Pinus; species Pinus albicaulis. The sequence continues at coordinate 754,585,921 of CM076577.1, forward strand.
TGTACAATCGTACTCATGGCTGCTAGATACCCTTGGTATCTCTTTGTCTTCTTGCTTTCACAGAATGTCCCCCTCCGGGCAATATGTCTCTCAGCATCTGCAAGAGTATCCCTGAGCCATGAGGGTCTTCTCTTATTTGAAGGAGGTGGATCAATATGATCCATAGGTCCTTCAACATTGGGCATCAGGTCATCCTTCGAATATTCCTGCTTTCTTGCTTCTTCATCTTCTTTGTCTTCCTTGGAGCTAGGAAGATTTCTCACTTTCTTGAGGGCAACATCTTCATTGAAGGTGACATCGTGGCATATCTCCACTTCTCTTTGACCAGGCACATAGATCCTATATGCCTTCGAAGTTTCACTGTAGCCCACAAACATTCCCTTCTTTCCAGAAGCATCCAACTTGCTTCTCTTTTCTTTCGGCACATGAAACTAAACAGGACATTCAAAAACTCGAAAATGAGAAACATCAGATTATCTTACCAAAGAAGACTTCTTCGGGAGTTTTGGAGTCCAGAGCGGGATGCAGGCATCTATTTTGAGCATACACAACAGTGTTCACAACTTCTCCCCATAGAAACTTCGGTAGACCTTGGTCACATAGCATTGGCGCAAGCAGCTTCCATAATGGTCCTGTTCTTTCTTTCAGCAACACCATTTTGCTCAGGAGTGTACATAGTTGTGATCTTTCTCTTAATGCCAGCTTCTCTACAAAAGTCATTAAACTCATTTGAATCATACTCGGTCCCATTGTCGGTCCTCAAAACTTTGATTTTTTTCTCGGTTTGATTTTCCACCAAGGCCTTGAAGGTATGAAACCATTTAAATGCTTCGTCCTTCAAAAAATATATCCAGGTCTTGCGGGAGAAGTCATCTGTAAAAGTCATGTAATAGGAACATCCTCCCAAGGATGTCACAGACAACATACTAGATAAGTCAGAATGTATCAATTGCAAGATATCAGTTGTCTTTGTGACACTTGAGGGGAAGGGCTTTGTAATGAAGGTGTGCAAACCTCCAGTGCCATAAATCTGTTTGAAGAGTTGTATCACATGACATAGCCACCAATGGGCTTCCTCCAACTTGGTAGAGTGTATCAGCTCTAAAACCAATAGAAAGAGCTTCCTTGAAGTTCATCTTCCAGATAATTACCTTTCCATCAACGAATGCCACCTTGAACCCTTTGTCTTCCATTTCCGAAATGGACACAAGGTTCTTCTTCAAATTAGGTACGTACAACACATCTTGTAATCGGAGGACTTGACCTTGAGATAGATGGAGGGTCACAGTCCCTGTCCCTTTCACGGGATAGGTGGCATTATCTCCAAGGATAATTTCCAGATTAGTATCCTTCTCAACCAAATCAGAGAGGGCTTCTTTATAACCAGTGAGGTGCCTTGAAGCACCACTATCAATCAACCAGACATCCAGGGTGTCGGGTGGAGATGTGGTAGAGAGGGCAAATACAAGAATAATATCATTTTTCTTATTGTCAACAACATTAGACTCATCGTACCTGGAATTTCTTGACCTCTTGAAAGGTTGCCCATTTCCACTACGACCAGAGAGAGCCTTACTTTTTACTTTGAACTTGTTGTTCCTTTGATTGCCATTCCCTCTCGAGTTGTTGTTGTCATCATCCCTGGGAGAGTCCCTTCTATTAGGGCACTCTCTTGCATAGTGATCAGTCTTGTTACAAGTGTAACATCTTCCCTTCCTTCCTTTGGGCCCCGCTCTACCATGGTTTTGATTTCTCGGGCCACCATTGTTCTTCTTCTTTGCATGAGCAGCGAAGGCAGTAGGGTCACTTCCATTTCCAACTCCCTCTCAAATTCTGCACTTGTCCATTTCTGCTCCTGAAACAGATTCTTGATCTCCCCATCGTCTCTCTGAAATAAACAAACTTTGTTCTTCCCAGAGCCTTAGTAAGGGTGTTTGCCACCTGTTCTCCTGTTGGAGTGTACTACAACTATACAAGTCCCCACTGGACGCAATCTTTGATAAAATGACACCTGATGTCAATGTGTTTCGACCGATCATGAAACACAGGATTCTCAGAGAGCTTGATGCAACTCTAATTATCACATAGAATACTTGTCACTTCCATCTTTTCCTTGAGTAGATTCAAAAGCAACTTCCTAAGCCATATGGCTTCACACGAAGCTGTGATGGCTGCCATATATTCCCCCTCAGTTGAGCTCAGAGCTACGAACTTCTGTTTCGTACTGCACCGGGAAGTTATCCCTGATCCAATGTTGAAACAATACCCACTAGTACTTTTTCGATCTACTTAAATTCCAGCCCAATCTGCGTCAATGAACCCACTTAGTCTGATGTCATTGCCTTGGATGTATCTTAATCCATGCTCGACTGTTCCTCGTATGTATCTGAGAACATGCTTGATTGCTTCCCTATGTGCCCTCCTTGGTTCCACCATGAACTGACTAAGGGTGTTGATAGCGTAATAGATGTCGAGCCTAGTGTTGACCAGATACAATAGGGACCCTATGAGTTGCTGTACAAGGTAGGATCAACCTCATCATCTTCGGACACATCAATCATCTTCCAGTTGGTGATCATTGGAGTAGCCATGGGTCTACAATCCTGCATCCTGAACCTCTTCAGAATTTCTGTAGCATATCTCCCTTGACCAAGGAAGATCATCCTTCTGCTGCCAAACTTCCAACCCTAGAAAATAATGCATCAGTCCCAAATCTTTCATGTCGAATTCTGCAGCTAGGTTCTCCTTGCAATCCTTGATGAGCTTGGATGAACCTATTAGGAATAATTCATCCACATACAACATCAGTATCAGAGGCTCATTCCCTACTGTCAGATAGTAGAGATTAAGATCTGCGTCACTCTTGACGAATCCCATTTTCTGCAAGTAACCATCAATTCGACTGTACCAAGCTCTAGGTGCTTGCTTAAGTCCATACAAAGCTTTCTTAAGGCTACATACATGAGTCTTCTGCTCATGCGTCTTAAAGTCCTTTGGTCGTTTGATATATACTTCTTTTTCTATCACCCCATTCAAGAATGCAGTCTTGACATCCATCTGGTGAATCTCCCACCCCATCTGCGCTGCAAGGGATATCACAGATCTAATAGAAATATATATGGCTATTGGAGCAAATGTTTCTTCATAGTCTATCCCCTCTTTCTGAGCATACCCCTTAGCCACGAGCCTGGCTTTATATTTTTCCACGTTGCCATCTGCAACATATTTGATCTTGTAGATCCATCTCGAACCCACAATTGATTTGTTCTGAGGCCTAGGAACCACTTCCCAGACATCATTAGTCATGATGAAACTATACTCTTCCACCATTGCATCTACCCATACTTGATGCTGAGCTACCTCTTGGAAACTAGAGGGTTCCCCAACTTGAGCTACCAAGGCTTGGTACGTGTCGCATTGTCTACGCTGCCTCTTCTCATTTCTAGGAGCTCCGACAAACTCCTCTACGTCGCTCAGAATCTGTCGTAACTCCCGGCTTGTTCTTCCACTAGTAGTGAGTGGATCTTCCCGCTCCTCCTCCTAAGGTAATACTCCTGGATCCTTTTCTCCTGGAGAAGCACTGGTGCTGGTTTCAACTGGTCAAAGTGGGTGGACCAGTGGATCATCCTCTGACTGCGTTTCGGAAGGTATCTCCCAAGATTTCTTGAAAGCTCTCTCCTCCATGAACTTCACATCCCGTCGTACTACAATCTTCCTACTGCCAGGAATGTAGATTCTATATGCCTTAGCATTCTCGCTATATCCCACTAGATATCCCTTTTCTTCTGTCTGATCCAATTTCTTCCTCTTCTCTTCGGTTATATGGTAGTATGCCAAACTACCAAAAATCCTGAAATGGCTCACTTTTGGCTTCCTGCTAGTGAAGACACTCTCTGGTGTAATATTAACTAGTGCCCTGTGAGGAATCTTCTTTTGAACATACACAACTGTATTGCATGCTTCCGCCCATAGAAATTTGGGCATATCTTCATCATACAACATCACCCTTGCTGCTTCAACGATAGTTCTATTCCTCCTCTTTGCAACTCCATTCTGCTTCGGATTATATGGAGCGGTCCACTCTCTTCTGATGCCTTCCCTTGTGTAGAAATTTGTGAAGCCTTTATCAATATATTCTCCACCATTATCTGACAGCAATATCTTTATCCTCTTTCCTGTCAGATTCTCAACCAGAGCATTAAAATCTTTGAATTGATCAATCATCCTTTGTGTTTAGAAGGTAGATCCAAGTTTTCTTGGAATGGTCATCAATAAAGGTGACGAAGTATTCAACACCATTAAGAGCTCTGGTGGACATAGGTCTGCAGTTATTTGAGTGTATTAGTCCCAACACACTCTTAGCTCTATTGCTGCTCCTGGGGTAAGCTGCCTTGGTGTACTTACCTAGTACGCATCCTCTGCAAACATCATCTTGCTTGGTGCTCAATTCTAGAACACCTATGACAGTCTCTTTGAGAATTCTTAAAGCCCCATGGTGTAAATGCCCCATTCTTTTGTGCCATATCTCATTCAAATCCTTCTCACCACTGCAGCCTATTAGTGCCATTGGAGATTAGAGCAGTAACTTATACAGTTTGTTGCCCCTGAATTCGATTTGTGCCTTCGTCTTCCAACTCGAGTGTTTGACATATACTCTCTTGCCAATGAAGTATACATCATAGCCCTTGTTTTACAGCTGAGACACATAGAGTAAGTTTGTCCCCAAACCAGGCACATGCAGCACGTTGGTAGCCCGAAGCTTATTTCCTGCTTAAGTTTGAAACAATACGGTACCTCTTCTAACAGGGGTATATTTCGCCTTATTGTCCATGGTGATCTTGAAGTTCATCTGTTCTTCTAGGTAGCTCGAGAAACATTCTCATATTCCCGTCATATGTGCAGAAGCTCCACTATCAATATACCAAACATCTGAGGAAGCAGAGCTTGACAAGTAAGCGAACTCTTCTTCCAATCTGGAAGCCAATATAGAGATGTTGTGATCCAACCTTCCTTCCATGCTTTTCTTTTTCTCCGGAGGACTACGTGAACCCTTTCGAGTTGCTGCACCAACAACATCAAGACTTCGTTCCATTTCAGAGCCTCCAATCCTATTATCCGATCTCAGCTCTGATACCATGTGAAAATTTCAAATCTGAAATACCACTATAGTTATTGATATATTTCTCCTACTTATTTTTCACAATATGTTATTTACAATAAACCCTTAAGTAAATTTCGAAATAAATTCTACTGCAGTTATCACACAATTACATCTAGAGAAAAGAACAATGAAATACAAGCACACGAATCAATCACATCGACACAATTATTTTTGGACAATTGTCCCCGGAAAAAGCCAATGTGGGAAAACCGGTGCAACAGATGAGGGTTTATATATTAACCTTCAACAACAATTTCTTTACAAGGAATGACTGGCAGAATGATTGAGAAACATCCAAGAAAACACCTGAGATAATTTTTCTCACGACCTTTGGAGAATTTCTGACACCTAAGAGGCTCACTAGCCTTCATTGCGTCACACCAGCATGTTTTCCAGCGCAAAAACTGCGTCACTACTGCGTTGTCCCTCTATGCCGCTCCTCTACCCTTCCGCGTCCTACTTCCTCGAGCTCTGACTGCTGCTGAGACCCTCCGCTTCCTCTACCCTGCAACTCTCCCTCTGAAATCGAATTCTAAATTCTGAAGAATTTACTTCCCTCGGGTTACTTAGTGTATGCCCGACTTGCTTTCCAAATGGCCCTCAAGCCTTCCTTTATAATCTTCTCATTGATAAATCAACAACTCAAATTAGAAGTCTAATCAATGGCTAAGATTAAATCTTGACTTGATCTTCATTCTCTACAAGATTCACACTCTGTTTTATTAATACCCATTAATTATCTAATTTCACTAAGTTTAGACTTATGATCCCCATTAAAATAATTAATTATTTTAATAAAACATGAACCGAGTGGAATTTCCACAAACAGTTTATGGGTTCTTTGGAGTACTGTTGTCCAAGTCTCCTCACCAAATATGAGACTTAGATCACTTTCTGATGCTACCAAAATCAACACCTATATGTGCCAATGTAGACTTCTGGAAGGCTAAGACCCTGTATAGGGAGACGAAACCCAAATGGACACCATCTAATATCTTGCATAGGATCCAATGTATCCCCTAACCTTGTAGTACAACAAGTCATTAAAGTAATTGTGTAAAAGAGCTTACAAAACATGGAAAACAAGTAGAATCTTCATAATGGCATGCCCTTCCGTAGTGGGCTTTGGCATGTGCTAATGTCTCCAAGCTCCAAAGGGGGTTAGCCAGATACCTTATTAGGTGGTTTCTACCTTTAGAGGGGATAATATGTCCAAGGTACATCCCTCAAATGGTGGTGGCATGTGATAAAGAGGTGAAATGGAATAGGGAATGAGAGGGTAAATCCTGGGCACAAGGGTAGCTAGAGAAAGGGAAGCCCACACTTGGGCGTATAATGTGTAGGAGGGAGCAATCATGGTACATGAGGTGCCCTGGCCTTGATTTTTCCATCCTTCCTCGTATGCCTTTTTCCTGTTATGATTTTTGTTTGCTTAATTGCCCGGGGCTAAAAGGAAAAGAGCATGATTTGTAAGATATAGCAGTGATTACCCCTTTTTTGGTACGACAATTCATTTCCCTCCGAGGGTTGGGACAATCATGGGTTCCTGAATGATAAAGGAGGCTCATCTAGGGCCTATGGAACCAGGGTGATGCCCATGGGTATGGGGTAAAGCTCATGTATTGGCTTTTGCCCATGTGCTAATTATGTTTGTCTCGACCATTTTTTGCATCTTGTGGTACATTTTCCTGTCGAATGTGGCCATTTATGCTTTTACTTTTCTTTTTAGATGCTTCAACTTTAGAGACATCGTTCCAAGCCTAACCCAAAGTGGGGGCAAGGGAATGGGGAGGCTAACCATATGTGGACCCAAAGAGGCAATGTGGACCCAGGTGGGAGAGATGTTGAATGGGGGTATAGTGAATGGAAAGGGAGTAGTATATGTGGTTAAGGGAGCGGGACCACACAACCAAGGTTGGGGTTTCCCAAGTAGTATCACCCTAAAACCAAATGGTCTGTAAAGGAGATCCCATGAGACTAAAATCCAAGGGTAACATCCAAAAGAGGTCAAGGGGACAGAAGCACAAATTAAGCCCACTCATTCCGCCGAATGCCCCCATCTATCAATGCCCAGAAGTGTCTGTGATAAGTAAACTCAATACTTAATTACCAAATGACAGGCCATACCTTTAGGTTCGGGAGGGCCACCTTCAAACATACGACCAATACAGATGGGTGAAGGACCCCATGGCTGGCTCAGGTGGCGGAGAAATGACACAAAGAGCTAGTTGAGCGCTGCAAGGGATGATTGGCTGTTGGTTGAAGTCCATCATGCAGAAAAAAATTCTGCTAGGGATATCACCCACGAAGTTGTGGGTAACATGTTTGACTTACGATATGACAATATTACATTGGATTTTCATGACAATTCCTAGAGGCATGCAATGGATGCCATGACCTACACGTCTCTAATAAAACAAGCATGAATTTCATTCTTTATAAATAACTTTCTTATATATACTTCACATCAAATTCATCATGAGGACTATGACAATTATGAACACCGAACATAGTGTTAAAGAAATAAAAGGGCAAAAATATTCTCTTGATCTTGATTATTTACTTGTGATCTTCTTTAGTTATTTTATGTTCTTCTTATCTTTCTTCTTATCAATTCATCAAGCAAATCTCAAAGCAAATACACAGATCAAGGACACCAAATGTAGGCTAGCAGCCATGGCAAAACGCCCTTCGAGGGGAAAACGTAGTCAGTAATTCTTCCTTCAATAGTAATGCTTGAAACTTTAGAACTTGACCCAGACTTCCTCCACACCAAGTCAACCTTCCTTAGATCTTTCCTGAATTTGGCATAAACAACAACAGTAGCAACACTATGATGACTTGGAACTTCGACCTTGCTTCTTGAGACTTCGATCTTGAGGTAGAGACTTCGATGTTGCTTCAAAGACTTCAATTTAGGCCCAATACAACTTCTCCAACCAGCAACATCCAACAGAATCAACTTCAACTTCTACTTCACTTAGCAGTAACAACTGGTGCAGCAACTGCAACAACAAAACTTTGAGAACTTCAATCTCCCAAACTGTCGCTCGGAATGCAGAGAGAGTAGTGCCAAAATTTTGATTTTTTTTTTCAACTCTATAAGTGTGCCAAAAAACGAACCTAGAAAGTCCTCCAAAATTTTGCAATTTCTCCTTGTTGCAACTGCCAGATCGAATTTCTGTGTTGCAGATTGATGTCTTCAAGTGAGTTTGATTCCACTATATATATCAGTGAAGCACCACTCGTATAAGACCCGCGAGTACCCGCGGGTCTTCGCGGGTTATATAGCGCGCTGGGTCACTCGCATAGAACCCGTGCTCTCTACCCTTACCCGTGCAAACTCGCATTAAACCCGCCTACTCGCATAAGACCCGTGGGTTTCTCATAGCACCCGTATCGGACCCCTATAAGATCTGTCCCACAACAAAAAGCATTTGTTTTGGATTTTTCTCAATTTTTTTTATTTTTCTATTTTTTTTGGAAATGAGGTGGAGGAATAGGGAATTTGGAGGGAAGGAAATGTTTTATAAGCACCTCTCTCCCTTTCGGAGTAGCAGCACTAGCGAAGTGAGCATTGGTGGAGTAGCAACACATAGTAATAGCAAGGCAGAGTCATAGCACAGACGAAGTTTCAGCACAGGCAGAGTCACAGCACAAGCGGAGTTTCAGCGCAGGCAAAGTCACAGCACAGGCGGAGTTTAAACACAGGTAGAGTCACAGCACAGGGGGAGTTTCAGCACAGGCAGAGCCACAACACAGGCAGAGTTTCAGCACATTGTCCAAGTAGGCTTCATGATCTTTGTTTCATTGCTTTGCAACTAGCTGCTTGCATGTAATTTTTTTTAAATTTTATCCAATCAATTCAATTTTATTTATTTTTTGTTCACTTGCAATTTGCAATTTTTTTTGGCCTTGTAGCTGAGTTTCTCAGCCACACAACGGCCCTGTGTGGCTGAGAAACTCAGCCACGAGGGCCTACAGGTTGCCTCCTCAGCGCACAAGCCCTGTGGCTGAGTTTATCAGCTACACAACGGCCCTGTGTGGCTGAGAAACTCAGCCACAGGGCCAAAAAAAGTTGTAAATTAAAAAAAAATTAATAACCAAAAAACCAAAAAAAAAATTAAAATTATGAATTAGATTTTAAAAATTTAATTTTTTTCTTCCAGATTTCGTCACCATGCCACCAAAGGGGTATAGAATGTCTCGTGATCCAGCATGGGCACATGGTCAACGAATCATTGCTGGTAATGACCACCATGTGAAGTGCAATTATTGCAATGACACAATGCATGCAGGAATAAACAGGCTAAAATACCACCTAGCTAGAATTCCTGGGAATGGTGTGGGATGTTGTCAAAATTGCCCTGATGAAGTCACTACTGAAATGGCAGCTGCTTTGGAAGCCATTAAAGAAGAAACTTCTAAGAGGGCAAGAAGGAAGGATGAGATTGTTGGGATAGGTAGATCTTCATCTCAGAGTGAAACACAGATTGAAAGTCTGGGTATTGGTAACTCCTCTTCAAGTGTTGTAGCAAACAAGAGTATAACCTCTTCTTTCTTCACTCCTCGTACAACTCCAGGATCTCAACCAACCTTGGATAGTTTTAATGAAAAGAAGAGGAAGGAGGCAGATATGGCAGTGAGGAGGTTTTGGTACCATAACAATTTTTCATTCAACTATGCAAAGTCATATTTTTATCAGCCCATGGTGGATGCCATTGCAAGTGCTGGCCTTGGATACAAAGCCCCATCTTATAATGCACTTAGGGGGAAAGAGCTAGATGAGGAGTTGGAGTGTGTCAAGGAACAATTGGAGAGCATTAAAAGCTCATGGAAAATTACAGGTTGTACAATTATGTCTGATGGGTGGACAGATCAGAAGGGTAGAACAATAATAAATTTTGTTGTAGCTTGCCCTAAAGGAACCATGTTCCTAAAATCCATTGATGCATCTGCAAATGTAAAAGATGCACATTTGATTTTTACATTGTTGGCTGATGTGGTGGAGGAAGTTGGGGTTGCAAATGTTGTCCAAGTAATCATGGACAATGCAGCAAATTATGTAGTAGCTGGAATGTTGCTTTGTGCCAAATATCCCACAATTTTTTGGACTCCATGCGCTGCCCATTGCATAGACTTGATACTAGAGGATATTGCGAAGTTGGAATGGGTGCAAGATGTTGTGCAAGAATGCAAGAAAATTACCAAGTATATTTATAATCATGCTTGGGTGTTGAACCTTATGAGGGAATTCACACAGGGTGAGCTTAGCTGCCCAACTGTCACATGGTTTGCTACAAACTTTCTTTCCCTCCAAAGCCTTTTGTATGAGTACCAAGCTTTGCGAAGAATGTTAGTAGTCAACAATGGGTATTTTGGAAAGATAGCACAAAACCAAAAGCATTGTCTGTGAAAGCATCTGTCTTTGGTGATAGTTTGTGGGACAAAGTCACTGAGATTGTCAGCTTCACTGAGCCCCTTGTGAAAGTCTTGAGATTGATGGATGGAGAGAAACCTCCAATGGGATATATTTATGAGGGCATGGATAGGGCCAAAGAGGCCATCAAGACTTTCTATAAGGGAGATGAATCTAAATATCTCCCTATATGGCAAATTATTGATTCCAGGTGGGACAGACAACTACATTCACCATTGCATGCAGCAGGAGCATATCTCAATTCGAGCTTATTCTATAATGAGGGGTCTAACATTCAAAGAGATCCCGAGGTAATGAGAGGTGTCATGATATGCATTGAGAAGATGTTCCCGGAGGTAGATATTCAAGACAAAATGAACCTACAACGAGATATGTACAAGGAAGCATCTGGCATGTTTGGATTAAGCTCAAGCCAACGTCTCAAGGACAAGAAAATGCCTTGTGAGTGCAAATTGTTAGAACTTAGCTTGTAATTTTACTAGTTCTCTTTTTTATCTTTAGCATTGCAAATTGATAATCTTTGTTGTTATTTTTTTACAACTCATTGGTGGATAGATTGTGGCTCTGAGGCACCGCAATTACAAGAATTCGCCATCAGAGTTCTGAGTCAACCCTGTAGTGCTTCTTCTTGTGAGCGCAATTGGTCAGTTTTTGAGCACATCCACAGCGAAAAGAGAAACAAGTTGGAGCATGAGAGGTTGGAGAAGTTGGTTTTCATCTACTACAACCTTCGAATGCTCACAAAACAAGTGCAACCAAAGGATACAAATCCAATTTTATTGGATACTATTGATTTAGAGTTTGATTGGGTTGTGGAGGAGGAGCCCCCTGATTTGAGTTGGCTTGATGAAGAGATTGAGGATCTCTCTAGTTTGCCATCTCAAATGGAGACTCCCAATACACCTGCCTCACAGTTGCTTCAGCCTTTCGATGCTACCATGAGCTCCATGAGGGCTTATTATAGGCGTGGTCGTCCATGAGTGATGAGACTCAATATTGTTATGAGACAATCATTTATCATTTATGACATATGTATTTGAATTTTGAACTGGCTGACATTTTTTATTTTAATTATGGAATCATGATTCATTTTCTTATTCAGTATCTAAATGTTTTGCTTACAAAAATCTAATATGCTATGTTGTACTTTTATATATGTAAGATGTTGTTATGAATTATTGCATATATTGTGGTTTTTATAACTTATAAGGACTTGAATTATCATTAGTTTCTTTTTCTGCTTAAAATTTACCATATTTTAATTTTTTTTTGCATTTTGACGAGTCTTATACAAGTTTTATATGGGTCGTTCCCGAGTCTTATACGAGTCGACGAGTCAATGGTCGGACGAGTCTTATATGAGTACGAGTCGTGCAACATTGGTATATATATAGGCTTCTGATGGGTTCAAATTACTGGATTTGAGGCTGACCTGATCACCTTAACGTTGACTTGGTGTGGAGGCTTCATAAATCATATTTTACTCAATACTTGACCTAATTGCATGATTCAAAAGCCCAATATGGATCAATTTAAATATGCAATAAACCTATAAACTCATAATAAAACCTAGAAGTCTACAATAGGGACTTTGACCTAAAATAAATATGACCAAAGCATGAAACCCATGCTTAAAAAAGTCAATTAATAATAATATAATTTTTTTTTTAATTCTTTTGACAATTACAATAAGTATTGAGTCAAGTACAATTTATGAAGACCGAACTTAGTTACATTCTTCAACACTCCCTCTTAACTAGGGAGGTATTCATAGCTCAGTAGTACAAGGTAGATCTCAACTATATGAACCATGAAGAATCTTTAGACACCTAAATGTTATGGACTAGATTCCTGACCAGGGAATTCTATCCATTGGTCACTCAACACTTTAGGCACCATAATGCCATGGACTACATTCTTGACCAAGGCAATCTATCCGAGTGGGACTAAGATGGACTAAAGCTTCAACCTTCATAGGTACCATCAGGCTTACTTACTAACCATCAACCCAGGGAATTAGGTACACATCCACTCGATGCCACCCTCCCAACCAGACATCAACACAAAGTGCCGACCATATGTCTTTTCAGGCAATGCTCCACTCACAAAGCCTCGACACAATATTTTTATGAAATGCTTCACTCACAAAGCCTCAATACACCTTGATCCAACAGATAAAGGATAACGATCTCTCCCAATCAAAATGATTGGTAACCAACATGCTATCAAGTCCTTAGAGAGATTCACCTGTGTAAACACAAACCCCAATCATCAATAATTTCAAATGCATAATCAAAACAAACTACGGGGTTTCGATGTTTCCCTTCAACTAATTCTAGTAGGACTATCAGTAAAATCTTTTAAGAGAAGATTCCTTTTCCTACTTCCCATGTGGTAACATATATTTCCATAATATATTCCCCAACCATGACTATGATTCTTACTCACATACTTTACTAAGACTTACGACTATTAGTCTTGGTCTAGTGCATGACACATGAAGTAGAGAACCATAATCATTTCTTCTTTTATCCAGGCTCCCTCTTAATCTAGGGAGATCAACTTCTATCCAGGCTCCCTCTTAATGTAGTGGGATTTAACTTCTTCTTTAGGTGTTGGAGAATCTTTCATGGCTTCCATCCTTTTCATCATACTTATTATCTTCTCATCTTCATGATGTACCTGCACAACTTTAACAAGTACAACCAAACCTATATATGCATAAAATTAGCCATATCAGAATCATGGAAGCATTTTCAAATTTATACGTATCAGATACCCAAACAAGAGACATATACTCTTCAACATTTTGCTAGGGACTTTTATCATAAAGCCTAGATATCTAACAAGATATCTAACAACATTTAGAATTCAAATGATAGACTTTCCACTAGGGGTTCATACAAATCCTAGATTTTATATAAAAGAGTCAATCAAGATTAACCATAGCTCAGACATTGTCATGATCAATTTTCACTAGAGTTAGATGCATACCCTAGATTTCAAATCATTTATCAAAACATAACATGAAGAGCTTCTACTAGGTTTTAGTGTAAATCCTAGAATTCAATAAACATATCATAAGTAACTTACACTAGGATTCTATGTAAACCCTAGATTTTATAAATTCTCATCACACATTATATAGATCCATACATACTAGAGAATTTAATCATCACTAGGATTTATATATAGACCCTCGATTTTTCAATGATCATCCTAGATCTTTCAAACTTTGACTAAGGTTTGTTTGCAAACCCTAGATTCTTAGGACCCATTAGAAAACAGGTCAACACACATACCTAGGAAATTATCATCATGCAGAAACACATCATATGATTAGTTGATGTTTAATATATCAGACATACATTGACCTAGACTAAGCAAGGGATTCAATCAAGAGAACATATACCTAGGGTTTCACTCCAAGGACTTTCATAACAAGGATTTTACCTATAGACCTAGCCAAAACTTAGGGTTTTTGTTCATTGTCAAAGCAAACCCTCATTATATCAAAGTTCAAAGGTTCAAGATTTTGAACAACATCATTTCAACTCAAGCAAGTCTAGAGCTTCCATGATCATATCAAAATCCCAAACTCGACATTATCAATACATTAATCAGAATAGCAATCTCTTCATAAATATCCCTAATTAGGTTTAGGGTTTCACACATTATCAACATACCCTTAGGTTAGGGTTTTTCTAGAGAACCTCCTTAAGGTTCTATTTGCACAAGCAATAAGAGGTGTACAAGGTGGGTAGATTCATCAGGTGATGAATCATCCCAAACAAGAATCCTTTTAGGATTTGGTAGAGCTAGACATAGCAATAGTTAGTAACATAGAAATTTCAAAGAGAGTATCAAGACTACATATTTTCAATACATACCTTTGATTATTTCACAAACCTTTTGACTTGTGTGGCCTCTTTATTTGATCCTTTGAGCCTTCTCCATGATTGATGAACATTCAACAGATTGATTCCTAGACAAGGAATAGAGGTATACAAGTGATTAGTATTTAATATAATCAAAATATTAAATAATTACATGAAGACAAATAGAGGGAATGAGATACTTATCTTGAGGAGTTGTTGTGGGCTCCCTCCCAAGCTTGAGGGAAAACCTAAAACTTATAAAACAAAGAAATACATATTCAAGAAGATGTTAAACCTATACTACATAAAATATAGAAATGAAACATGAGATGGAAGCGGCTTAGTAGTGCAAGTCCCTTCTTCTTCAGTGTTTGCTTTCTTGGGGGATGATGTTTTTTCAACCATGTTTGCATGATCTCTATCCCTTTTCTTGCTTCTAGGGTTGTCAGGACAATCACTTCTATAATGTCCCATCTTGTGACAATGATAACACTTGATCTTGGACATGTCAACCTTCTTCTTTGGTGCCTTCTTCTTGAATCTTCCTTTATAATGAGAAACATAAGCATTTGATACTTCATTGTTGGTTACCATGGATACTCCTAATTCTTCTTGATTGCATGTTGTAGCTCTTCAAAGGTGGGTGTTTCTTTCCAGCTGTTAAGAGTTGAAGCAAAGGAACCCCAAGAAGATGGTAGTCCCAGAATGGCTGTAATCACTAGATCTTTATCTGGTACTATTTGATCAATGGGAAGAATCTCATGCCTTTTCCTTGTTATCCTCACAAAGAAAGAGGAAACGATATCCTCCATTGTCATTTTAGTAGTTCTTAGTTCATTCTTCAGGCTCACTACTTTTCCAATGTTGTTGAAGGTGAATAGTTTTGACAAAGCCTCATACATGTCCTGAGCATGATCAATATTTGCTATGAAGGGGACAAGATTGTCCTTTATGCATTCAACCAACAAAGCCATAGCTACTAGTTCCAATTCTCTGTACTTTACCTTATAAACATCACTTGATTCTTCTGTAGGCCTTTTCACTTTTCCTTTGACTAAATCTAAGACCTTGTCCTTTTTAAGGATGATGTCAATCCTTTTCTTCCAAGACCTATAATTTGTAGCTCCTTCAAGCTTGTTCTCTCCCTTGATAGTGTTAGACATCTTTGAAGATGGTGGAGACTCCTTTCCTTTAGTGAACTTCTTATGACGTCCTTGATCAAGTCCTTGAGGCTACATTTTTCCTTCTTCTTTCACCAAACACTGATACCATGTTAGAGAATTAGAAAGGCAGAAAGATTCTCTTGATCTTGATTATTTACTTGTGATCTTCTTTAGTTATTATTATGTTCTTCATATCTTTCTTCTTCCCAGTTCATCAAGCAAATATCAAAGCAAATACACATAGATCAAGGACACCAGATGTAGGCCAGCAGCCAGGGCAGAACCCCCTTCGAGAGGAAAACCCAGTCAGTGATTCTTCCTTCAATGGTAATGCTTGAGACTCTAGACCTTGACTCAGACTTTCTCCAAACCAAGTCAACATTCCTTGTGATCCTTCTCGAATCTGGCAACAACAACAACAGTAGCAACACTATGATGCCCTGGAACTTTGTAATATCCCCAAATGGGATATTTTACCAGTTTTGTAGAAAATAACTTAACATTTTGACGTAAAATCCACTTTATTTAACAAAAGGATGCCATGTAAATTAAGATAAATCAAGCATATGCCATAACATGTCGAGTAGAAACGATCTCAGATTTTATTATATTAAATAGCAGGAGTAGTGTACATGATAATATAGCTGAAGTATCTGAGATGGATGATCTGATCTCCAAAATAGATCTGCTTTGATGCTGAAATCGACCCTCCCAAAATTGAACTGCTGCACTCTCCCTCCGGCAACAACTGCCACTGAATCAACTGAAACAATGAAGCACCAATTGAGGATCTGAATGATCCTCACTGCAATATCCATGGAGCTCTATGAAACTCCTGAATGAAGTCTTCTCAAAGAGAGTTGGGTTTCTGTCCAACACTTGACAACACACCCAAGGGTTTTCGTCCTGGGGCTACCAATGAAGTAGAGAACTGAGTTCTCAAACCTCTCACACAAGAAAATGATCCAATCCAAGATATCCCTCAATGGCCTCCTCCTTTTCTTTTATAGATCTCTTGGATCCTTCCAGAGCCTTATTTTATTATTATTTTAATCGTGGAGCACTTTTCCCTCTTATTTTCCAATTAAAATATTCCTTTTTAATGCAGGAAAGAGTAAATTGACTATCGTGTCTCCTCAGGTCACTGAAACTCATGTCCAACCGTCGCATCATGTAGGTATCCTCGTCTTGGTTCCAATGAATTATTACACTAAGGTGTTCTATCATGTATTCCTCCCGGAATGCCACCTTGAGCGTAATTAATTGAGTTAAGACCTAAAATAATTCAGTTTTCCAAAAGTTGTCGGAATGCACTTGAACGAAAGGCAAACTGCTCGTATGATGGAATATATCAAGCGAATGCCATCGGACCTCATAGAAACTCCTTAAAACTCCTCCAAAAAGCCCCTGGGCCCACTTATGACACTAACCTATACCTGTGACTTGTCTGCTCCAAACTCTGGAAGTCCATCCTAACCATAGTTTTAAAAGTCGGCCAGACCGACTCAGAATTGACCGAGTCAACTGAGCTAGACCCTTGGCTTGACCGACTCGGTGGAAAAACCGATCTGGAGGCTAGTTTGTGACTGAGCCGTCCGAGCCGTACACCGCGCCGACCGAGCCATACACCGAGCTGATTGAGCCGACCGAGCCATTGTCCTGAATTGCAGAGATTTGCAATCCGCATTTTGAGTCAAACTTGCAGTGCTTCTAGGTGTGAGCGCAATTGGTCTGTCCTTGAGAGGATTCACACAAAGAAGAGAAACCGTTTAGAGCAAAAACGATTAAATGATCTAGTGTATGGCCAATGCAACCTTCAACTAAGATGCAACCAATCGCTGAACAAAAGCCCTGATTCAGATCCCATTGTGTTGGAGGATATTGATCCAACATCAAATTGGGTAGTGGAGTTTTGTCCACAAGAGTTTGACTCTGATGAGGATATTGGTGTGGGATGGACTTCGATACACTAGTAGAGCCTCTGCTCAATGCAAATTCACTAGTAGCAGGCCCAGTCCCAACTCCAAGTCCTCTAGTTGCAGCCACAGGCACTTCCTCTAGTTAGCCACGACGGAGGCGCATAACTCGTCTATCTCAGGCTCAACTTGCTAGAGTCTAGTTGAGGATGTTGATTCAGAGGAGGAGGAGCGAGCGGTTTCCCTTCTGGTTCGGAGTTTGAGGCAGAGGATATTGTCTTGTCAGATGTCTAGCAGTAGTGACTATTCATGTTTTGTTGTAGAGGCCATTTAGAGCCTCCTTGGTTATGTTTTTTGTTTCGGTCTCTATATCATCATCATGTATTGGACAGTGCACTGGGTGCAATTTTGATATAATGGATATATTCATGCTTTGTGTTTGGAAACATGAATGAAAATCTTTAAAATTATGTTTTTTTATAAAAAAAATTAATATTTAATGTATTTTTTACAAAGACCGAGTCATTGAACCCGTACCGGCCGAGTCGATACCAAGTCGGAGTCGTAGTCAGAGCCAACCCTCGGCCGTTTCGGAACCCGAGTCCGATTTTTAAAACACTGATCCTAACCCTATCATAGGTGACACCAAAAAAAGGAATATTACAGACTTTCCGCCCCAAGATTGCTTTCCCTCAAGAAATCCAAATATGTGAGCCACCTTGTTGGCCCGATGCAACTGAGACCCAATGCCCAGATGCCATACAAACACCTGGGTGCTGCTAAGCTCCTGTGTCAAGTCGCCCGGAACAGACTCCTCAATGCCGAGATCCCAAACTGATCTCTCACTATACGTAACATCAATTGGTCCTACCGGATCCCAACGCCATCGTGGCCAATCATTGCCCAAGCCCCTTGACTCGCACTGTGCACTGCCTCTGGCTATAACTGCTCCCCCATTACGCGAAGTCTACCAAAAAGCATCAATGCTCCATTGCTCCTGTTGTGCTGTACATTTAACTGTATAAGCTACCCCACCAACTGCGTACCAAATCATCACCTCTCTCCAATCCAACCCCCTAACTCCATCCAATGCTAACCCTGCTTTCCTGAAGTCAGGATGGAATATTGAAGAACTGTCAACATGTGTCCCACTGTGTTAATTTTGGACAACTAGGTCCAAACTCCATGTTGTCATGCTCAGATGAAGATGCCAATGTTTTTATTGGATTCCTCTTTCGGAGAGGTGCAAGATCGATCTAAAGATCATCTTGATCTGATGAGAAGAACATTTATTTTGAATTTATTCAAAATATGTGCAGGTCGGCCCGAAATGAAATGTAGGCTTGAAGCCCCAGCAGTTGTGTCACACACCCTCACTGATGGATATATATTGGTCAATGTTGGAAGACATTTTCACTCATCACATCCTCACACATTCTCTCTCATCATCTGATTGGTTCGATCACCTTGGAGGCTCTTCTTCTCTCACACGTGGGAAATTTCAGTGAAGGAAATTTCTGTTTTCGACCTAAGGTTTTTACCGCAACGTTGACCAGCATTGACTTTGGTCAACACATGGTCAAACTAACCCAAATCTTGGTCAGAATTCCGATTTTTGCAGTCTGCATTTATTGGCACAGAAATTGAGGTTGGTTGTTGACTTTGACCGAGCTGCGTTGACTTTTTGCTGCTGCTGTTTTGCGTTGACCATTGACTGGGACAACGTTAACTTTCATTGACTTTGGGTTGACTGATATTGATGTCTGAGAGGGTTGTGTGACACTTCTGGTTGGCTGACCGTATTGAGACTTTGCTGGTTGAAGCATCTTGTTGACCGCCGTAACCCACCAACACACATTTTTGGCTTGTCTTCGGTCAATCTACTGGTATGTTCTATCAACATTTTACTTTCTTGTTTATATGATTGCTGTTTGATATTGGGGATAAAAGTAAAGTTGCATCAAGCATAGAACATCTACGAAAATTTACACACTGCCAATTGGAAACTGTAATATCTGTCATGTCTCAGGTTCCCTGCTTCGCTATGCTCCCAACTAAGAAGACCGTACCATCAATAGGATACCAACTCATGATCTCACGCCAATCTATCTCGGAAGAAGGACCAAATGCAGTGGCAGCTGCATACAGAACAACTCTTGTGCAAGGTCGCTAGTCCATACTCAACTCGTGCTGCCCCAACTCGTTTGCCGACGAGATCTGCCTGCAGAAGAATGCCCTTCTCTCTATAATGGGCCAAAGTGGGCAAGATATGCTGCAAGCCCCATCGATGTGCTCATGGAGAGTGTTGCTCCCTGAAAGTACTGCAGCTCTGCTAATTGCTTGTGCATCCATATGCACCTCATCAGTGTGTCGGCCCAAAGATGGATGCTCCACTAGCTCCTCCCTCTCCTGATCAGGAGTGTCATGCTCCTGCTTTCTACTAGCCTCCTGCAGAACTATCCCATCAACCTCCAACATCTCCTGAGGATAAGTATCTGCAACTACTGCCGCCCTGCTAGATGCCTGTACATCCGTCTGCTCCTCACCAATTGCTGATCCTAAGGGTAGCCATACAACCATCACAGACTCAATGTGAGCCTCCATTTGGCTCTCCCCAAAAGGACTATCATGCATGATGCACGTAGCATCCTCCTCAACTGAATCATGCTCCGCCATATACTGCTCCCACTGGATCATCACAAGTGACTCATCATCTATGATATCTTCCATAGAGTCCCTTGACTACTCACGCTCCCCAGAAGCATCCTCATATGACCTCATGGACTCATCTGAAGAAGAGCCCTCATCCTAGCATAAAGAAGGAATGCCCTCCTGCTCAACCTTTGCCACATCATCTGCATCATTCAAGCATAAGTGATCAGGCCCCCAAGTTTCTTTGGGGATGAAGCAAAGTCCTGTCCTCCTCAACTCGTTCTTGTTGCCCGATCCTCCAAACTAGAGCAACTCCTCCCTAGTCAACTGTCTCCTGAATAGCCCAACGTTCTGCTCAACCAGCCCTTGGGCTAGCTCATAAGAAGTAGGTGAGACCAACTGCTCTCTCCTCCAAATGCTCAACAACCTAGTTTGCAACTCCCGACAAATGGCATCACAGTCTCTCATACATGACGACAGGATGGACTGCATGTGTGTTATGACTGTGTCAGGATTATGTCTCCTAATGCTGAAGAAGCATTGGAACATCTGCAGAATCAAGCCATCACACTCAAGATCAAACATGATGTCATATGTTCTGAACTTGGCCATACCTCCTAAAATCTCAAGCTTCTTCCCAAAGGTGGAGCCTGCATTGTTGTCCAAATACCAGAAAGTCCCCACTACTAATTTGAAAACTTCCCTCATAACATCATCATTGTAGGGAGCTATGGGTGCGGTCAACCTCATAATGTTATTGAGGCATGATGCAACTGGAAGTCTGAACCCTTCACAAGGTTCTACCAAGAACTTGGGTTGTATAAGAGTAAGCATGGCAAGTTTTAGGGCCCAAATCAATTTCTTTCCTTCTAACTAGCTAACTTTAGAGAGGAGTTCATCAAGTTTATCAAGTTTGGAAAGAACTCTCCATGTGATCTTCATGTGCTTCAAATCTATCCCAAGTGCAGATATTCTGTGCTCTATTTCCTGTCCCTTCTGCCCATTGTTTGGTTGTTCTTTCTGAAAAATGGCATAGATACCTTTTGAGAAAGGTTTGCTGTTTTGCTTTGGTCTTTGGCCTAGCTCACAACCCATTGAGGCACTGCTGTGTGGCTTTAAGAGTTGTTTTAAAAACTTCATTGTTTCAACGACATATATGGAAATAACAACAATGGTGGTTCAATAATGACAATACAATTCTTGACATACAATGTGTCTCAGCTTATGGTAAGCATACGAGACAATGCTATTTTTCCCTCACAATAAATCAGCTATGCTACAATAGCATATTAATAATTACAACAGTATAAATCCTAACTTCAAAATGTTTACAGAGTATAGATTTACAATCACAAATTTTATGAAGTTAGAGGACCAATTGGTAAACCTGGAAACGTTAAGTCGATGTAGCGATTTGACCTTCCTAATAGTGGAATTATGCCCTGAAGATAACCCAATCTAAGCATGCTGTAAAAAAATTTGTGTAGACAACCTCTCTTTTTTAACAAGGCGGCATAAATATCGCTCCTTCCTTGACTTCACATGCGGCATGTCGAGTTTGAATTGAGACCTGTGATGATGCTTAACATTTGATCATTGCTGAATTGTGGTGTTGTATGTGACAAGGTGGGTGCTGCTCATGAGAAAGCTTGTAAAATCCCTCGGTTCTCCAACACAGCTGCAAGTTGCTCTATACAATCGCTCAAGAATCCCCTGTCGCCACTGTAGTCAGACTTCATCAATTCGATATGAAGCTATATTGGCTTCCCCGCTCTCTTGATCGATCCCACGTATCGGTTCAGCTCAATCTGCCTCTTCATTGTGGCACCTGATTAAGCATCCTTCTGTGGACGCACAGGATCCTCGTGCAACATGCGATAATGCAACCACTTACCATTACGCGGAACGGTGACACGAACTCGATCCCCTGCTTAAAATTATAAATAGTCGCTTCGATTTTATTGGCTCGGGAGCCTTATGTAAATAATATTCTTCGCCTCCACGCATGGAAAGTTTTAGTGCACGCAACAACAGTATGACTCGACAATCCAACTTTTCTCTTGCTTAACGACGGTGATTTATTTGCGTGATGGCTTGCTTTGTCGAAGCACACCTGGCAACCCTGAGAGAATGAGGCGAGAACTTCGTGATGACCTCAACAATGTGGTTCGTTTCCTTTGCTTTGCAAGAAACAACAAGTCGATTACTGACGTGGTTTTTCAAACAATGGACCCTCCTGGGATTGTAAACAAATCAGCCCTTTGAAATACAACTCGACCTTTGATCAAAGAATTTGACAAATGTGACTAGCCACGACCCCTTTGAAGGTTATTGATTTGGCTCCCCTTTAAATAATTTGATTCGACCCACTAAAAGCAATTACACTCAGTTTCTGTGTAGCCAACTATCGTCGGAATATACTTCCAGTCATTTCACAATTGACATGGAAAACTTAGGCGGAGCCCACAAATTCACCGAACGACGTTAATTAAGTTTGAATAGTGTCTCGGCTGCGAGTTTGTCAAGGTTGTTCCATTGATTAGTTGACTCAGCTCTTTCTGCGTGGAGATGCCACTGGATGGGTGCATCAAACAAAATGACTACATCACTCACGTATATTGATCCAGTCCCTATGCACAAGCGTAACTCTGTGACACTGTCTCGTTGATGATTCCACAATGATTTGAACTTTGGTTAGGCAGCAAATCTGCCCAGCAGAATGTGTTGTGATGCTGGTCCAATCGTTGTTGGGTGGTGCCTTATCCCACGTAGTCGGATCTGCAAGCTTGCTAATGATTGGCCAGATATTAACGATGTGTGCAGTGGTCCTCCCAAAATGAATAATTTGAAGTAACTTGGCAGACAATCAATCCCTTATAAATATATTCTCGATGCATGAAGATCTAATATATCTCCGATAACTGTGGCAAACAAACCCTTAGGCTGGCAAGGTGCACAACTCTGATATCATTGTAATATCCCGAAATGGGATATTTTACCAATTTTGCAGAAAGTAACTTAACCTAACATTTTTCCGTAAAATCCACATTTATTTAACAAAAGATTGCCATGTAAAAATAAGATAAATCAAGCATATGCAATAACATGTTGAGCTGAAACGATTTCAAATTTTATTATATTAAATAGCGGAAAGAGTGTACATGATAATATAGCTGAAGTATCTGAGATGGATGATCTGATCTCCAAAACTGATCTGCTATGATGCTGAAATCGACCCTCCCAAAACTGAACTGCTGCACTCTCCCTCCGGCAACAGCTGCCATTGAATCAACTGAAACAATGAAGCACCAATTGAGGATCTGAATGGTCCCCACTCCAATATCCTTGAAGCTCTATGAAACTTCTGAATGAAATCTCCTCAAAGAGAGTTGGGTTTCCGTCCAACACTTGACAACACACCCAAGGGTTTTTGTCCTGGGGCTACCAATGAAGCAGAGAATCGAGTTCTCAAACCTCTCACACAAGAAAATGATCCAATCTAAGATATCCCTCAATGGCCTCCTCCTTTTCTTTTATAGATCTCTTGAATCCTTCTAGAGCCTTATTTTATTATTATTTTAATCATGGAGCACTTTTGCCTCTTATTTTCCAATTAAAATATTTCTTTTTAATGCAGGAAAGAGTAAATCAGCTACCATGTCTCCTCATGTCACTGAAAGTCATGTCCAACTGTCCCATCATGTAGGTATCCTTGTCCCAGTTCCAACGAAATATTACGCTAAGGTCTTCTATCATGTATTCCTCCTGAAATGCCACCTTGAGCATAATTAATTGAGTTACGCCCAAAAATAACTCAATTTTCCGAAAGTTATCAAAATGCACCGGAACGAAAGGTAAACTGCTCGGATGATGGAATATATCAAGCGAATGCCACTGGACCTCATAGAAACTCCTCAAAACTCCTCCAAAAAGGCCTTGGGCCCGCTGATGATACCAACCTGTACCTGTGACCTGTCTGCTCCTAACTCTGGAAGTCCATGTCATAGGTGACACCAAAAAAAGGAATATTACAAACTTCGACCTTTCTTCTTGAGACTTCGATCTTGAGGTAGAGACTTCGATGTTGCTAAAAAAGAATTCGATTTAGGCCCAATACAACTTCTCCAAGAAGCAACATCCAATAGAATCAACTTCAACTTCTCCTTCATTTAGCAACAACATCCTGGCAGTAACTGGTGCGACAAAACTTTGAGAACTTCGATCTCCCAAACTATAGCTCGAAATATAGAGTAGTTTCGATTTTTTTTTAACTCTATAAGTGTGCCAAAAACCAAACCCAGAAAGTCCTCCAAAATTTCGCAATTTCTCCTTGTTGCAACTGCCAGATCGAATTTTTGTGTTGTAGATTGATGTCTTCAAGTGAGTTTGATTCCTCAGAATATATATAGGCTTCTGATGGGTTCAAATTATTGAATTTGAGGCTGACATGATCACCTTAAGGTCGACTTTATGTGGAGGCTTCATAAATCATATTTTACCCAATCCTTGGCCTAATTGCATGATTCAAAAGCCTAATATGGATAAATTTAAATCTGCAATAAACCTATAGACTCAAAATAAAACCTAGAAGTCCACAATAGGGAGTTTGACCTAAAATAAATATGACCCAAGCATGAAGCACATGCTTTAATAAGTCATTTAATAATAATATAAAATTCATTTCTTTATTCTTTTGACAATTACAATAAGTATTGACTCAAGTACAATTTATGATGACCGAACCTAGTTACATTCCTCAAAACATAATTACTTTTTCAACACAAATTTGTTTTTGCCCATTTGAATCTTCAAATTAAAGCTTGGAGCCAAACTGCTTGTGAACCATAAGCTATGTTTAATGTTGATTTAATTCAATTTTGATACCCTCAACGAATTATTATTAGCCATAACCATTTAATCTGATTTAATAAAAGACCGTTTGACTATATGATTTTTGCCAGCTAATAATAATTTTCCATGTCATTGACTTGATGAGGCCTTCTTCTTTGCGACATCATTGTGATGCCATATCATAGTCTTTTGGGGATTTTGACCATAGGTGGGGGCTTTTAGCTTTGACTAGCCATATCTTTGAAACTGTGAGGGCCAACGAAGCACTCCACATATCAATATAATTGACATGACGAGGAGAATCTAATGGCGAGAGTCTCCAAGACAAATTTAGTGATCCGCATCTTCAAAATCCTCAACAAATACAGGGTGTGCTCTTCCTCTAAGGAATCCAAATCCTAGAGCTAGGGTTTCATCAATGCATCATCTCATCCATGCATGCCAGTCATACGGAGGACATCAATGACAATATCCTGCACTCGCTTTGACATCCTGCACATGCTTTGATATCCCACACCTTCTTTGACATCAATGACAACATACTCAACAATCTCCCCATTTTTCATTGAGGCAACACACCAATATCTTGGTGTTCTGCATAAGCTTCCATTAACTTCATGCTCCTTCTCTTCAATCCTTTAAGATTCTCTCCCCGTTTGACATCAATGGCAAAGGGTGGATGACATGTGCTTTTCATTTACTATATCTTCATTTGACATGGCTCCAACTGACAATGTGCTCTCTTGATGCACCACCTCTTCTATTACACAGGCTCCCCTTGGCAATACTTTCTCCTACTGCATCATGTCTTCCATTACATGAGTTCCCCATGACAATACATTCTCCTGCTGCATCATGTCTTCCAATTGTGAGGGAATTTATTATGAAATTTGTTTTCTTTGCCAGACTCTAATGGTCTTGTCTTCTTGCTTGGTGAATGTCCTTCCTTCTTGGTCCCTCAGGGTCCACTTCAAGCTTCTTTTACAATATTGCGCAAAATGGCTGAAGTTATGACACAGGTAGCACTCTACATATGGTCTGAATAATGGAGCAAATGTTTGTAACTTCTGTTGTCATAGGCATATGGGACTCTGCCTCGTCTTCCAGTAAATCTGCTTTTAAGGTTTTGATAAAACCCTGATAAAACCCTCTATCATTACTCCTGTTATATTCCCTACAATCTCTAGCTCTATGTCCATATTTAGAACATGTATAGCAATAACCATGAAATGTGCCTGCATACCTAGGTGTATAGGGTGATGAGCTCCTAAAGTTGTCTCGTCCTTGAGAGTATCCATGACTTTGCTGCTCTCCACTTTTGAATGCTCTTCTATGGTTTGGCATCTTAAATGTGTAATCTCGACATCTTGAGGTATTGATCTTCCAACTTCCAGTGTTGGTTGACTAGTGCAAAATTTTGACTTTGGACTTCTCTTCATCTTTGTCATGTGGCTTTTCTTCATTTTTGGCAAGTGGCTTTTCTTCATGAGGCTTCTTTTCTTCTTTAACTTGTGGATTCTCTTCATGAGGCTTCTTTTCATCTTTGTCATGTGACATTTCTTCCTCATTGACATCTTCATCCTTGTAGAATGAGGACTCACCAACATATCGAAGACCTGTCTTGATAAGTGGTGATCTTTGACAATTGAGAATGTGATCCAAGACTTGTGAGCTCCACAATCTTTGATTCAACTTGTCAACTTCTGCTCTCAAGGTAACTATTTCCTTTTCATGTTTCATGCAATCCTCTTCCTTCTGCTTCATCTAACTTCTTAAGACTTCCTTAATCGTTTTGGCTTCTTCAAGTTCCCTCTTCAAAAAGATGATTTGCTTGCCTAGTTTTTTATTCTGCTTGTTCCATTAATTGCCCTTTCCTTTTCCTTGAGTGTTAGTTTTTGTTTGATTTGGTAGCATCAGACAAGTGTTATAGTCTTGATTTGTGTCTAAGAGGATAAGGAACACGAGATATCCAAACCTCATAATAGGCTTTGTGAGATAAGCTTGGTAAATGCCTTAAGTTAATTAACCGTCATTTGAATATTTCCTAAGTCTAAATTAGTAAAAGTGGTTAATTAATTAAAGAAATCAACTTATACTCTAGAGACTTCTAGAAAATCACTCAAATAAAGTCTAAGGTGATCTTAGCCGTTCATGAGGATGTAATCATGGCCGTTGCTTCTCCAACAAGAGATTATAAGAGCAAGTCGATGGGATGGAGAGAGACACAAGGGGGGAGCAACAAAGGAAAATTTTGGAGAATTTCCTAGTAGTTGTCTAGTGCTAGATAACATCAATGATTGGGGGAGTAACATAGGAGAATTCCAGAGAATTTCCAGTGCCAGATAGGCAGGAAAATGGAGGCCGAAATTATTTTGTAGAGAGGCCGAGTAGCTAGTACGAGTAGCCATAAACCCTAGCGCGAGTGCCAGAAACAAACTTGTTTTTGTTGCTGAAGGTGGGGAGTTCACTCGGAAAGCAGAGCGAGTGATTCTAGTGGCAGAGGGAGGCTGAACGACTTAGTTAGTGCTGAGTAGCAGGTCATGAATTTCCCAGGCCAAGCTGTGCGAATCCCAAGCAGGCCGAGTTGCCTGTAAGAGGTTTCGAGCAAGCTATAGGGAGGAGGCCAAATTGATTGTAGAAGGGAGAAAATTTCTCCAATTGATTTTTCCAGTGTATTTATCGGAGGATTGCCAGTTTGACATCCAAATTATTGTACTCCCTGAATTTGCTGCATAATAATAAATAAACCCTCATCTGTTGCGCCGATTTTCCCTTTAGGGTTTTTTCGGGGACTTTTATGTCCAAAAATATTGGTGTTGTTTTTATGTTTGCATCTATTTCTCAGTTTCTGATTTTATTTTCTGCAACATAATTTTTGGTGAAGATTGCAATTGTGAATTATTTGCTATTTGCCGTAATAATAATGACAAAAGACAAATAAAATGTAATATCCAGTAATTGCAATCAAGGAATTTTCAAATAGGATCAAAACATTGACGATCATATGAGAGGCTTAGAGGCGAAAGATCAGGAGATCATGCAGTTTCAACGAGAGATCTGAAGCAAAGATTCATATTTGCGCATGCCAACCAGGGAATGCAAATTGATGGGTAGGAAAATTGATTTCCAGAGGTAGAGTGCAGGAAAAATTTGATTTGCCGAGAGTAGTGTTGACCACTCTGTGTCAACTACCCTATAGCAGTACACAATTTCACAAAGGGATTCCATCATGTTTGAGTAGTTAGATATCCTTGATTCATCATCATCAGTCATCAATTTATCAGAGTTGTAAACCCATTTTGCAAATTTTAATGTAAATGATGCTAGTAAGACCATATATGTATGTAACAACCTAGATAAACCTATTATTTTGGCGATGAATTTCATCCTAGGAGGTTTTTCATCTCACTGATTCATTTGTGTTTCTAAACACAGATGATTGCAGAGTTTTTCCCTTCAGCCTCACCTCAAAGCTAGGGTGGAATTTATCGTCAAGGTCTTAGGTGAGTCCTAGTATTTTAGTCAAGTCTTTTGTAAAAGTGATTTGGGAATAATTTAAGCAAATTGGCTAAATTATTTGACATGCAGACAAGAGTGCGTGTTGCAAAAGAGAGGCTTTACTAGAAGGAAGAGAGATTTCCCAGTTCTTATTTAGAGAGAGATCAGGAGAGATCAATACACACAGTAGCAGTAGTTGTAGCAGTGCAATAACAACGCAAAGGCATTGACAATGTGAGATCATAGATTGATTCAACTACAGAGTTAGTAGTGAATCTGAGCATGCGCAGTGGCATGGTGGACAGTGACAGTATGTTGCAGATGTCAGAGACGAGTTATTGTGAAAATTCTACTGCATTGTATTGGTTTATTTTCTCCTACTTGATTTAAGTAATACAAGCTATTTCCAAAAATTATATTCAGAAAATACCGAAAATAAATACAACTACAGCCTACACATGTAGATCATTTACTGAATAATACACTTATGCAACAAAGTGACACATGGATTTTTGGACATAAGTCCACGGAAAAACTCAAAGCGGGAAAACCGGTGCAACAGATATGAGGGTTTATTATTAAGTAGTTATGAGTACAACAAATCTGGGTTCCAGATCTAGAAAACCCGACAGAGAATAAAATAAATCAAATCTATAGCTAACCTGAAGTTCTAGTGCCAAATATCAGACTGATTGTCAAATTTGGACAACTAGGTCCAAACTCCATGTTGTGATGCTCAGATGAAGATACCAATATTTTTACTGGGTTCCTGTTTCAGAGAGGTGCAAGATCGATCTAAAGATCATCTTGATCTGATGAGAAGAACATTTATTTTGAATATATTTTTAATCTATTCAAAATATGTGCAGGTCAACCTTAAGGTTTTACACCCCAACAAATGTGTCACACACCCTCACTGATGGATATATATTAGTCAACGTTGGAGGACATTTCACTCATCTCATCCTCACACATTCTCTCTCCTCTTCTGATTGGTTCGAGCTACTTGGAGGAAATTTTCTGTTCACACGTGGGAAGAAGGACGTTGACTTTTTTGCTGCAGCTAGGGCATCCACCGCAGGTTTGACCAACGTTGACTTTGGTCAACGCATGGTCAAAAGGAGCTGAATCTTGGCACAAACTTTGATTTCTGCAGTCCTTACTATTTGGCACATGAATCGAGGTCAAAAGGTTGACTGTTGACCGTGTCGTGTTGACTTTGACTTGCTGCTGTTTTGTGTTGACTTTTTTGACAACGTTGACTTTTGGGCTGCGTTGACTTCGGTTGATTTGGATTGTATGATGAGGTTGATGTGACACATATACTGCGCTGGCTGACTAATAAGACTTTGCTGGTTGAAGCACCCTGCTGATTGCCGTAACGCACCAACACATATATGTATTTCTGGCTTGTCTTCTGTTGATCTACTGGTATGTTCTATCAGCATTTTACTTTATTGTTTATGTGATTGCTATCTGAAATTGAAGAGAAAGTAAAGTTGCATCAAGCATAGAACATCTGCATAAATTTATACTGATCCACACCCTCAAATGGGATTTACAAAACTTAGCCCAGATCTGGCCCTAGAAACCCTCATCGATGCCCCTGAAGCCCCAACGTCAGCTCTGAGGGCCTGCGTCAGCTTCTGTGTGGCTCTGGGAGGGCTTGCGTCACCCCTGGAGGGTCTATGTTGCCCCTGCGCTGCCTTTGCTAGGCCTGTGTCAGCCCTACGTGGCCTCAGCTGCCTCTGCGCTACCCCTGCTGGACTGCATGGCTCTGAAGCCCCTCTACATTGCCCTTGTTGTTGCTCCTCTGCCTCTTGCTGTCTCTTGGATCTTGCGATTAGATCATCCCTTCAGCCAATACTACCCCTCATTGTAGGAAATTCCTCCGGAAATTCTTAGCAAACTCACCCTAGAATTTCAGATCTATTCCTTAGTTCTGCAACTGTGTGTCTCCTCCAACTGACCCTCAAGCCTTTCTCTTATACTTTTTCGTTGAACCCTTCAACGACCGAGATTAAATCATCCATCAACGGTTGAGATTAAAAGACTGCTTGATCCATGTGACTTAAGGCAATTTTAGCACATGTGTTAATTAATTCACTTTAATTATTTTATTTTCCTAAGTTAGACTTAGGAAATCCGTTAAAAATAATTAATTATTTGAATAACTTGAACACCAACTGAAATTTCTCAAATCCATTTTTGGGTTTTGAAGATCAAGTGTGTCCTAGCCCCTCCACATAATTTCGGGGCTAGAGCACTCCCGATGATATACCAACTATACAAAATCTCAACAGTTGTGTGGTCTGGTTATAGGAGAGAGAAGCTGGAGTGAAGAGAACACCTTCCTCGCGAAGATGAAGTGTTAGTTTTTGATTGATTTTGTTAGATGATCCAAAATAAATTTTATCATAGGTTACAATGTTTGAATAAAATAATTATTAATTTAAGATATTAAATTAATAATTATTATTCTAGAATATTTAATAAATCTTTGAGATACTTAGAAATAGAAATTTGTTATTAAAAAATAGGACTCTAGAAAAGAGTCGTTTCCTAGGCTCTAAGTTAGGAGTAAAGTTAGTAGAATAGTTAGAAGCTCATTTAATGTAATTGGACACTTGTTTTTAATAAGGGATCCAAAATTAGTGGAAGTTAGGACATTGAGCTTATAAATAGCTCATTGCAAGAGTGATTGTGTTGTTCAGGTTTAAACTCTTGCATAATTCCAATGTAATTGTTTTTTTGTGATTAATAAAATTACGTGTCTGAGGACACTTTGGCCATTATTGTGGTATCAGAGCCACGGTAACGCTGTGAGGAGGAGATTCCAACTCTACTAGTTCTTGGAAAACTCAACTCCATTGCATTGATCAACAAAAGAAATTGGTATGCAATCAATCAAATTTTTTTTAGAAAAATAAATTTAATTGTGCTTATTTCTAAATTTTTTAAATCTGAATTATGATACATGCCAGAGAATTCATGGTATGCCCATCTACCGATATTTGAAACAAGGTGAAGTTTTGTTTTTGCTGTTTCAAATTGTTGAGAGGTGACTGTGTTTGTAAGAGTGTTGTAGCAAAGCGCGTCTTTCTCCATTGGCTTGATTCTGGTACGTGGGTTTTTGGCTTGTCTAATTGCTATTTTCTCGAATGCGGTCAAGCCTTTGAGCTTCTCGATTTGAACCATCTTTTCCAAGAATTAGTTTCAGAGCAGATATTCGAAATTGATGTTGTATTAGTTATATCTATAAACCCCCTGAAGATCGCCGGAATAATGGTAGGAGAGAACAAAGCAACCTCTGCAGCTCGTAGGGAGTGTGTGAGAAAAGAACAGAGAATGTGAACAAAGCGCATATAACCTCTCTCGATTTTTCATTCCATGCCAACGTTTGACAAGCGTTTATGCTTTTCTCGAAAATGGTAGTGCCATTGGTTATAGGGGCAGCAGTAGCCGCAACAGCATTGGCAGGCAGATAGTCCAGCAAGGTGAGATTGAAATCCCCAAAAACAAAGAAAACGTCACTGACCCCAACCTCAACGAGCCTGGCCGTAAGAACAATCAAGCCATAAGAACAATTGGTAAGAACATTCACTGCACAATCGATGATTTCAATTTTGAAGCCGCAACCGACCCGTAAAACCATATGCACAGATAGAGCACGCCTTGGGACAGAACCACGACTGTTCCGCTTGCAACGTGAGAAGCCACCTGAGATGAAAGCGCAGAGAAAGTCTTAACAAGTTGAATTCGCTGCTATATATGATGATTGGCCAACCCTTGCTTCAAAGTTAGCTTTTGAAAAATCTGTTTTTACAAAAACTCAGAAGACAAATGCCCAAGCCTGCGGTTGTCATTCAATTGGCAGAAGCTTGGTGAGCTGGGGCAAAGATTCAAAAACATTCAATATTTTTTTAACCAAAAGCATTTTGTTTATGTAATGTTTCATTGAAGTTATTTGTTCACATTGTAATTGGAGTTATTTTTTTTTAATTGTGATTTGTAATTGAAATCATAATTGGAGCAATAAGGTGGAACCTTGTATTTGGAGGAATAAGTAGTTTTTTTTTTTTGAAGAATATTGTAATAGTTTTTTTTTATTGGAGTAATAAGGTTATGTAATTTTTTGGAGTGATAAGGCGTTTTTTTGTAATTTGTTTTTGGAGAGATAAGTGTGACTCAAAGTAATTTTACTTTGAGGGGGGGTAACTTTTTTTTTACCTGACTGTGCAAGAGCACTATTGCATAAGTCAAATTTTGAAAGTTACCTTGTAAATATTTGAGAAATTGACTAGAGCCAAGTGCAAAGCTCAGTCAATTTTCTCCTATTTCAACGACTATTCGAGGGTCAAGGCCAAGCCCCGATAGTTCATTTTTTGCGTCGTGTGTTGCTGTTGTGTTGCACATCTTGATATTTTTTTTTGGAGCTTGATTCATGGTGTGAAGTTTTAAACACTACAATGTCTAAGTTGATTAATTTCTTTTCTGATTCCGACAAACTTTAAGGCTCAAAATCTTACAAAACATGGCAACGCCTCATCGAAAGCACTCTCGTTTATAATGAACTATGGCATGATATTTGTGATGGAGATGTAAAGCCAAATAAACCTACAGATGCAATTGCATTAGCAAAATGGGAAGTTAAAAATGCCAAGGCATTAGCTCCCATTAAATCTTCTGTCAATGATTAAATGTATGTCCATATCGAAAATGCTAAAGATGCATGGTCTGCTTTGAGAACTTTTAAAGAGTTGTTTGATACTCAGCCTCAATAAAAAAGAGTTTACCTACAATTAAAATTGTTGCATCAAAAATTGACTGAAGAAGGAGATATTCTTGAATACATCTCCAGACTTAAGAATATTAAGCAGGAAATTGTTAACGCTGGTTTTCAAGCAGTAGATGATAGTTTTATGGTCACAATTTTAATTGCTGGACTTCCTTCTTCCTACACACATTTTTTGGAAACTCTACAACTAACTGGAAAGTTAGAAAAGCTAAAGTTTGATGAGCTCTGCGAAATGTTGACTCAACATGATAAAAATTTTGGGAAGAAAAAGAAAGTTGGTGAAGATGTTTTTCTCACAGAGGCCAGTACTAGCAATTCCTCAACTGACAATTCCAGAAACAAAGGAAAAGGTAATTTTAATCAAAATCAAGCAGCGCAAGGTTGTGGTCACAGTCAACACAGAGGAAACAACTCCAATAGAGGCTCCAATTCAGGCAGAAACAATTTTCAAGGCAGAGGCAACAATCAAAACAGAGGATATCAGCAAGGCACAGGACAGATTCCAGGAAGAGGACAATCTCAAAATAGAGGACAAAGCAGAGGTCGAGGACAGTCTAAAGGCAGAGGACAGTCTCAAGGAAGAGGCACCGATTTGAGTCAAATTGTTTGCAGGCGATGTAATAGAGCTGGTCATTATGCTGCAGATTGTCACACATCTATCAATAAAATTTCTAAGTTTCAACAGCCTTCAGCACAATTTGCAAATGATCAAGATCAAGATGATAATGACTCAGAATATGTCTTCACTTCTTCACCAGCATTCCAACTTTCCTCCTATATTAAGAGTGATTATGAAGATGCTTGGATTTTGGATTCAGGAGCAACTCAGCACATGACCTGTAGACGAGATTTCTTTTGGAATTTTCAAGAGTGCCATCTTAATTCCATCTTTCTAGCAGATGATACAAAACATACACCTTATGGAAAAGGTGCAGTCAAAGTTTTTCTCCCTGACATTGGAGAAAAATTGATTTCCAATGTGTGGTATGTACCCACCTTTAAGAAAAAAATGTTGTCTTTGGTCATGATTCGACAAGCAGGACATCAAATAATTATGGAAGTTGGCTTAGTTAAGATTAATTCAGTTAAACAGAACTTCCAAACAGTAATGACAGGATATGAAGACGGAAAACTGTTAAGGATGAAAGGGACAGTTATTCCAAGGCATTCTGATTTTGCAGGGGCAGTTACTACAGGAATTTCACCTATAAGATTATGGCATGTAAGATATGGACATTTGAATTTTGATAGTCTTTCTCAATTGCAGAAACAAGGGATGGTTAAAGGATTTCCAACTTTCAACAAGGAAAATTCTAAATGTGAAGCCTGCATTTATGGCAAATAGAGTCGAGAAAGTTTTCCAACAAGTACATGGCGCGCAAACAGGCTACTGCAACTAGTTCACAGTGATGTGTGTGGTCCACTACAAACTTCATTAGGTGGTTGCAAATATTTCTTGCTATTTATTAATGATTTCAGCAGAATGACTTGGGTTTACTTCTTGAAAAACAAGTCAGAAGAATTTGAGAAGTTTAAAATTTTTAGACAACTTGTTGAAAATGAGGTCAAAGAAAAGATAGGTACTCTCAGGGCAGATAATGGGGGAGAATTCAACTCAAATGAATTCAAAACTTATTGCACTGAAAATGGCATCAGAAGGCATCTTACAAATCTTTACGCTCCACAGCAAAATGGAGTCTTAGAAAGGATGAATCGCACATTGTTAGGCATGGCGAGATCCATGTTAACTTTCAAAGGGTTAAGTCCAACATATTGGGCAGAAGCAATCCATACAGCGGTCTATCTAAGAAACAAATCTCCAACTGCTTCTTAAGGAATCACCCCTTATGAAGCTTGGTTTGGTTTCAAACCTAAAGTTAAACATCTTCGAGTTTTTGGATCCATCTGTTATGCCTTAGTTCCCAAAGAAAAGCGAACTAAGCTTGATTCAAGAAGTTTGAAATGCACAATGATTGGCTATTCAGATGAAAAGAAAGGGTATCGTCTTTTGACCAATGGAAAATTTATTGTGAGCAGGGATGTCATTTTTGATGAAACAGAGAGTAAGAGTGTTGAAGAAATCGAAAGTCTTCTTCACAAGTTAGAAACTAAGGGCAGTAAAAGAAAAGGAAATATGCAAAGTCAACCAACTTCACCAAATTGGTATGAACTTGATTTTCGTTCCTCTGAAGATGAGTCATCCTGTCCATCTACTTCAACAAAATCATCTGGGTCTTGTAGCAATTCATCAGCGTCTCCAAGCAGCAACAGTTCTTCTAACAGTGATTCTCCAGATTCACCACCTGAATGACGAACATCAATTTACATTAATCTCCTTTACAATGATGGGGACTTCTCAGATTCTCAAACAAGTGAGCAACAACTTCCAAAATGGGCAGTTCAACTATTGAAAGATGTAAAGCCTGATGAACAAAATAAAACAGGAACAAGACAGAAACACAGAAGTGAAGCAACTCTCTCCTTGCTAGCACATGATTTTACTGAACCTTCCACATACAAAGAAGCAGTCAAACATAAAGAATGGCAACAAGCCATGATTGATGAATATAGAGCAGTGATTGATAACCACACTTGGAAACTGGTTGATTGTCCTCCAAATGTTAAACCCATAGGATGCAAATGGGTTTACAGAGTTAAGTACAACCAAAATGGCGAACTTGACAAGTATAAAGCAAGACTTGTCGCTAAAGGTTTTGCGCAGCAGGAAGGCATTAATTATGAAGAAATTTTTGCACCTACAGCTAAATGGGACACCATCAGATTAACACTTGCATTGGCCGCTCAGAAAGGGTGGAAAGTTCATCAAATGGATGACAAAAGCGCTTTTCTCAACGGGGACTTACAGGAAGATGTATATATGACACAACCACCAGGATTTGAAGTTGAAGGGCAAGAACATAAAGTCTGCAAATTAATCAAGGCTTTATATGGATTAAAACAAGCTCCCCGCGCTTGGTATGCCAAAATGGATGAATACCTTCGCAACGTTGGTTTTCATCGCAGTGAATCTGATGATGCTTTGTATGTGTGCCAACAGGGAAAATATCTGGTCATTCTCATTATGTATGTCGATGATTTGATCATCACAGGCAACAATGATGATCACATTGAACAGGTGAAAAAGGAATTACATGCAAGTTTTAAGATGACAGATTTGGGACTACTTCACTACTATCTTGGAGTTGAAGTATTCCAACGTCCACATCAGATCTTCATTTCCCAGAGTAAATATGCAACAGAAATTCTTCAGCGATTTGGAATGCAGGATTGTAAGCCTGTCCTTACCCCTATGGAACAAAACTTAAAACTTTCAAAATTTGAAGGGGGGGAAAAGGTGGACAGCACTACTTACAGACAGTTGATTGGCAGCTTGATTTATTTGACAACCACTCGTCTTGATCTATCTTATGCAGTCAGTATTCTTTCACGTTTTATGCAGGAACCACTAGACAGCCACTGGAATGCAGCCAAAAGAGTTCTTCGATATATCCAAGGAACAAAAGATTTTGGTCTTCTTTACAAAAAGACTAAAAATTTTGTACTTGGTGGATTTTCAGATGCCGACTTTGCAGGCAGTATTGATGACAGGGCATCCACCTCAGGTTACTTAATGAACATGGGGTCAGCTGCAGTTTCCTGGAGTTAAAAGAAGCAAAGTATAGTGGCCACTTCTTCAGTAGAAGTAGAGTACATTTCAGCATGGGAAGTAGCATGTGAGATTGTTTGGTTACGTCGAGTTTTATAGGACTTGGGGATTCCTCCAGTAGAAGCTACTTCATTATTCATCGACAATCAATCAGCAATAAAGCTTGCCAAGAATCCAGTTTTTCATTCAAAGACAAAGCATGTGGACACCAAGTATCATCATATCAGATCTCTCATTGCAAAGGACGTCATCAAGCCAGTGTTTTGACCTTCAGAAGATCAGACCTCCGACATTTTCACAAAACCTCTTGGCAGAATAAAGTTTACTAAGTTCAGGGATGAACTTGGTATCTGTTGTAATGTATCTTTGGATCATAGGGGGGAATGTTAGATGATCCAAAATAAATTTTATCATAGGTTATAATGTTTGAATAAAATAATTATTAATTTAAGATATTAAATTAATAATTATTATTCTAGAATATTTAATAAATCTTTGAGATACTTAGAAATAGAAATTTGTTATTAAAAAATAGGACTCTAGAAAAGAGTCGTTTCCTAGGCTCTAAGTTAGGAGTAAAGTTAGTAGAATAGTTAGAAGCTCATTTAATGTAATTGGACACTTGTTAGTTAATAAGTGATCCAAAATTAGTGGAAGTTAGGACATTGAGCTTATAAATAGCTCATTGCAAGAGTGATTGTGTTGTTCGGGTGTAAATTCTTGCATAATTCCAATGTAATTGTTTTTTTGTGATTAATAAAATTACGTGTCTGAGGACACTTTGGCCATTAGATTTGGTAGCTTCAAACATGTGTTCTAGTATCGATTTGTGTCTAAGTGGCTAAGGAACACGAGATATCTAAAACCCAGAAAACTTTTCACGAGGTAACCTTGCGAAATGCCTTAATTAAATTAATTAGCCATTATTGAAATATTTTCTTAGTCTAACTTAGGAAAAGTGGTTAATTACAGTGAATTAATTAAGGAAATCAACTTATGCTCTAGAGACTTCTAGAATATCACTCGGATCAAGACTAAGATGATCTTAGCCGTTGATGTGGGTGGATCTAATCATGGCCGTTGGTGCTCCAGTAAGAAATTATAAGAGAAAGTTGATGGGATGGAGAGAGACACAAGAGGGGAGCGAGTTACCTTTGCAGTTTGAGTTATCTAGTTGTAGTGATTCAACAAGGAAGTGAGTTCGAGCTAGAGAAGGAGAGCATTAGTAATTGAGGGACCAACAAAGGAGAATTCCAGAGAATTTCCCAACAGTTTTCCAGTGCTAGAGAGGCAGGAAAAGGGAAGCCTAAATTATTCTGCGAAGGGTGTTCACAATCCTTTTCTGGCATTTGTTGGTTTCAATTTGATTTTGAACGTCGCTAATTTTAACTACAGCTGATCTGAAGCTATCGTATGTCTTCGTCTTCTCGGTCTTCAATTTTTCATATTCCGAATTGAGACTACTATACAAACTTTTTAGCCTATCATTGTCCCATTCCAATTGATGAATTTTTCTTTCGAGGGAATTAACATATTCTTTGGAATCAATAACCATCTTATCTTCAACTACAGGCTTCACCGGTCAACTCTGAATGTTATGGATCTCCTTTAAGTTGTTAAGCTTGCAATGATGGACTTGCTCTGATACCAATTGTTGTAAATACTGAGAGGGGGTGAATCAATATTTCCCTTATTTTACACAATTGGTTAGATTCTTTTAGATATTTAGAGCATTAAACAAAACATGAATCATCATCATATCACATGATCAATACATAGAATATTTCTATCCACAAATGCTTCGTTATGTATGGTATACATACAAATTTTCTAGATGAACTGGAAGGAAGTACAAGACTCCCTAAGGGTTTTACAAACAAGGATGGTAGGAAGCAATTGCTCTCTAAGTTTGAGCTCCAATACAACAAACATTGACCCAACTACAATCTGCCACATCAACTGTTGCTGCTGTCCATCGTCATTCCTACTGCTACTGCTGCTACACTTCACTCCTACCACTGTTTACTGCCACTCCTGCTGCTGCTGCTACCACTGTACACTCTCACTATTACTGCTGCAGCTACCACTGTCCACTCTCACTGCCATTGCTGCTGCTATTGTTGTCAACTCTCACTTTACTATTGCTTCTACCATAGGCCTACAATCTACAACTACTCACATGCTGCAGCTGAAAACTCTCAATACTCTCACTTTTCAAACTCTGGCAATGTCATTATTTATACCAAATGGAATTGTCACAACATCACTGTCATCATCACTGTCAAGGAGGGACTGTCACAACATCACTGTCAAAGAGATACTGTCACAACATCATTGTGAAGGAGGGGCTGTCACAACATCATTGTCAAATAGACACTGTCACAACATCACTGTCAAAGAGATACTGTCACAACATTACTGTCAAAGTCATACATGGTTATTACCACATCAAATGTCACTGTCATACTTGGTCAAAGTTTGCTGCCATGTCAAAGTCAACACCATATTTTCAAATCACTGTCATATAGAACACAGTCTCACTGTAACACTTGAGCATTATTATTACAAGAACATATAACACTGTCTGTCACAAGTCACTGTCGGGTAGCTTTGTCAATCATTGCATCATAAGATGATATCACAAGATCACTGTCTCATCATATCACTGTCAAGCATATATTAGTGCCAGCATATATCAATCATATATCACTGTCAGTCATATGTAGTATGTACAACCAATCATGTCAGCCCTGTAATCATCATGTTTTGTAAGCATGGATCACTGTCTGGCACACGATATGAGAGCAAGTATCACTATCAACCCTTAGCAGACCTTTGTCTCAATAATCAACCATACTTGCACTATCAACATCAATGACATTTCAATGCGTCAACAATAGTATTTGGAAGGCATAGTAATGCTCTATGGTACAAAGCAAATAGCCAACACATCAAACTCACTGATTGCACATATATTATGATTGCACATGTGATACAATGGGGCCGTGAATCGTGATGCTAATCTTCAACTGCTACTTCAAGGCTTCAACTACAGGCCACAAGTGTAAAGGTCGACTTGGTCAAGGCTGTAGACACATCTATGAATGCATACCTTTTATATCCAGTGCTTATCTTGATGAATATGCAGAACTTCAGGACGACATATCAAAGGACATACCATTGTAGAACTTACACTAGTTCGAATAATTCTGTGTTAAGTAACTCTTTTCTGAGGGCCAAATACTGCCTCAGGTCTTGTAGTGATCAAAGGTCCCAAATAATTGATAACGGGATTCTTAATAGTGACACTGACTTGTAGCAGAGAAGTAAGCCGAGAAAACAATGAATGATGGTCTCATTAATGTCATGCTATGAATATAATTCAGTGCTTTTCTTCAACGGAGACCAAGGCCGCAAGGAAGCACCACTGCAATTACTTCAGTTTAGGCTGAAATTTTTTAGAGGTAATGACTTTGTCCACTGCTCAAATTTTTTACAGAGATTTGCCTTTAATCATCCACAAAACATCATAACCAGATGCCTACAATAGTAGCCAAATGAAGCTTCTTTTGTGCTCAAACTTGATGACTGCAGAGACCTTTTTGGGAGCCCAGTGTTGAGAATTCAATAGGGCTGTGAATAAGTTAATTCTCTTTTCTTGATAACTGTTTGTTTTATCTTTTTACTTCTTATCCTTTTTCCTTATTATTACAGTGTGCAATACATCAAACAACTACCAAAACAATAAGAACAGTGACACAGTATATAGGCTGCAAGCCAGGGCCAAAACCCCTCTTCTTGAGGGGAAAACCCGTAAATATTTTCTCTTCTTATAGTTTCTTGAATTGACGAATATCATGACCTAGTGACATAGACAAATACCCTCCAAGATCAAGATCAACACGACCTCCAGCTGCAACTTCTTCGACCTAACCAGAAAGTCCGAAATTTCTGAACTGCTACAGCTACTGCAACTGCTGCAACTTCACTTGGAGACTTCGATCTCCTTGTAGAGCTTACTCCGTCCCTTTGCTTGCCTTTCCTTGAGATGTAGGACTATAGATATGCCCTAGAAGCCCTTCGCTTGCTTTCTTTTCTTCCTCTCCTCCAAGATCGAACCCAAGAATGCCCTAGCATAGAAACCATAGCTTCGACTTGTGCGTAGGACAGAGAGAGACCCAATGCAAGCAACTTAGCTTCCTTCGAATCCTTCTTCGTCCTCTTCTTCGACCTTCCTCTTGTCCTCTTCTTCGCATATGAGTGAAAGTGAGTGAATGCTTTCTGGAGGTCGAGTTCCTCTCCTTATATAGGCTTCTTCCAAGGGAGACATGGCTCTTCATGTAGGCTCGACTTGACAGCTCTCTAGGCCGACTTGATCTTGGAGGTATTTTGACATTTTAGAGACAATAAATGTCTGTTTACAAGTTACAATGTGCCCATAGGGTTTTCAACATATGACAATGACTCTTATACCTAGGACAAATCCTAGAAGCACTTTAATAAGTGCTTGAACTAAAAAATAAAGAACTTGAGCATGAAACCTATGCTCCAATAATAATTTCTTTTCATTTTATAATTTACACTTTACAAGAATACATTTCATACTTATGAAGACCAAACCTAGTTACACATTTTTCAACACCCAGAATAGGTCCGAATTTGCTCGAAAACATTTCCCTAAGAGGGCCGAGACTTACAACCCTTCTGCGTTTATGCGCGTTTATGCTCAGAGTTAATGGCTAAAAGAAGGTTGAGAAATACAATATAAGAACAGACAAGGCTGCTTCAAGATTACGGCTAGTTTGACCGACATTACCTGCAAATAAGCATCAACGAAACCCTTATGCCGAAAGAATATAAAGTCATTAACCCACAAAAGAAACTTGCTGTTCCTCAGATCAAAACCACAGGGCTGAAACACCAATTTTAAAACAAGATAAATACATTTGATACCACAATTGATGGCGATGAGGAGTCTTTATATAGATTTAGGGGAGATTTATGAAAACTAGTCGACATGAGTAATTTGGGAAGGAATACTTTAAATTTAAATTTTAATTAAAAGAATTCCCACCAAATTTGTTTTGGCCCATTTGAATTTTCAAATTAAAGCTTGGAGCCAAACTGCTTGTTAACCATAGGCTATCTTTAATGTTGATTTAATTCAATTTTGTTACCCTGAACCAATTATTATTAGCCATAACCATTTAAATTGATTCAATAAAAATATTCTTTGACTTTATGAATTTTGTTAGCTAATAATAATTTGCCATGTCATCGATTTGATGGGGCCTTCTTTTTTGCCACATCATTAAGATGCCATATCATCATCCTTTGGGGTTTTTGACCACAAGTGGGGGCTTTTACCTTTGACTAGCCATATCTCTCAAACCGCAAGGGCCCGCGAAGCACTCCACATATCAACAAAATCGGCATGACGAGGAGAATCCAATGGCAACGGTCTCCAAGACAAATTTAGTGATTTGCATCTTCAAAATCCTCAACAAATGCAGGATGTGCTCATCCTCTAAGGAATCCAAACCCTAGAGCTCGGGTTTCAACAATGCATCATCTCAGCCATGCATACCAGTCATACCGAGGACTTCAATGACGATATCCTGCACTTGCTTTGACATCCTGCACCCGCTTTGACATCAGTGACAACATACTCGACATTACCCTCTATTGTGTCTTTATGAGTTCTACCATGCATTGCAAGATTGTCTTGTGAGGATCATTATTTAGTAAGTTCACTGGTTATCAACATTGATCATTTGTATTTGTCCCCACCCCAATAAATTTAAGGGGGGATGTTGTAATTTTATTGTTGTCTTCTAGATTGTGTTTAATAGGGGGTATTGGAACCTTGTAATGGTTGGTAAACCAACTTGTAGCAACTTGTAGGGGTGTGATATGGATTACTGGGCTTCTCAATAATGAGTGGGATGGTAGCTAGCATTTTGGGCAGACCTAGGACTGTAAGAGCTAACTGGGTCCAATTGAGGCAATTGTAACCTTGACTTATTGGGTACCTCGACATACTTATGTTAACACTTATGGCATATAATCCCATATTTTATATTTTGGATTGTGAATCTGAACCTATATATGTGAGAGGCTTTAGCCTCATTTGTGTCATCATGAGTTCTATCATGTATTGTAAGATTGTCTTGTGAGGATCATTATGCATTGTGAAGATTATTTCACTAGTGTTTAAATACATAGAGTATCAAGGATACCCATGACATCTTGGCCTTAATTATCATAAAGTATCAGGGATACCCGTGACACCTTTGTCTTAATTATCATAAAGTATCAGGGATACCCATGACACTCTTGCATTCATGTTTTGACATTGTGTTCTCTCTTTTGTTTGAAACTAATTTTGTGTGCTAAGCTATGGTTAAGCATAAATTCTAGTTATACATGAAATCCTAACAGCCTATGTGGTTGAATGTAAAGACATGTAAAAAATAAGGTGGTGTTATTCCAATTCAAAAGGGAATGAAAACAAAAGCAAATCCACTTAAGAACGAAGCCATTGGAAACAAAATTACAAATATCTAGTGGTGGAATTCATTGAGAAGTTGAGTTGGGACATATGCACAAGGGAGAGGCTCCATGGAGTTCATAAACCAATTTTCATTTTTAAACTTTAGATTTGATATATATCAGGGGAGATTTGGAATTGGAGCATGCCACGCTTCCTCTTCTAGCCAGTCATCACCTTTATACTCCTACATGGTGTGAGGCACTGAGACCAAGTCAACTAGAAATAGGTGAATCAAATGAGAAAATGTGAAAGCACTTAATAAAATGTTTCATGAGATTAAAAGTTAACAACCCATATGTGATGCTTATCCTTGAAATAGGCT
This sequence comes from Pinus albicaulis, assembly GCA_034641835.2. Lineage (NCBI taxonomy): Eukaryota > Viridiplantae > Streptophyta > Pinopsida > Pinales > Pinaceae > Pinus > Pinus albicaulis. The sequence continues at coordinate 754,629,820 of CM076577.1, forward strand.
TATATCCCGTAGAGTTAAAGGTGTTGTGAAACCTGGCTTTTACAGAGGAAAATAGTCTCAACCATGGAAAGCTATAGGATTCCAGTCAAAATCATCCAAGAAGAGATAAAGAGGAAAAACAAATGGAACACAGTGTGTGAAATGATTCGATGATTGTTGTATAGCAAAGGAGAGTTGCCTAATAGACCAGAAGGGGCTGAAATGCACTTGGAAGTGTGCTACTGGAAAGGTAAATAGGGAAGACACGTCAAGTGGAAGCAATTGTACTATGTGACAACTTCAACACATAAGAAGAGATCAACATGGAAGACGCAGACTGCACAATGTTAAATGAGAGGCTGTCATGTTACTAAAATCTTGTTATTGCCATATCTGCCTCCTTTCTGTTCTTTTCCTCAGAACTCTCTATGGTTGGTTGAGATCCCAAGGTTGTGTGAAGATAGGAAGAAAGGAGAGTTGACTCTTGGATTTGCTGTAGTACTTGATGAGCAATTATTGGGAGGTGCTATTGGAGATCTATCCATTCTTGCAACTTCTAACCTCATCATAGCTCTCCTTGCATTGCTATCTGTGATGTTATACAAAGGAACTTGCATTTGAGCTGCGACTTTTGTAGGAAACTGCCACAAACTATGACATCTTCACAATTGGATTCTTGTTAGGTGTTTTTTCAACCTGTTTATGCCCTTAAATATATACAGCTGGAAAATATTTGCCCTTGATTTGCCTCTTATCATTTAGGTCACATGGATACCAATGTTCCCATATACTTGATCAAGAGGTCTATTAGATTTACAATTAGGTTCTGTGGATAAGAATCTAAATTGGAAGAAGAATGTATGGCAGAGTTAGATAAATAGCATGCCATTGTAATGTATGGTAGAATCTAACAGATTGATTGAAAAATCTAAAAACTCAGCCTTTCATATGTTAGCAGATTCATTAAAAATTTGATAAGAAATTGAACTGTGATATAGAAAAAAAATCAGAAACATGTACTTTCATTGTTAACATCCCTCCTTCACAAGGCAACAAGTCAGCCTTCTTGAGTACTTCACACAGCAAAGTAAGGTGAATACAATGCTATAATGAGGAACTTAGCCTTCTTCACAAATAAAGACACCTAGCAAATAAAATCACTCCTCAGTGATGTCTACAGTGAATAAGAGTGAAATACTGAGATATGAGAGTGAAATGGGAGG